>OX422214.1:393974598-394574598 GCA_949130495.1 Sambucus nigra | reverse complement strand
AAAATCCTCTAACTCTTTTTCTAAAACGAAGACTATATCATCACTCTCCTTTTGCCTAAGTTTAATAGATTAAAATCTGTAAACAAGGAACTAAAGTGCTCACGACAAATATATCTTTGAATTTGAAACGTTTGCAAATATTTAATCTTATTTTTAAAACCGGAATTTTCTTTTTCCAAAAATGCAATACGTTTTGCAAACTTTAAATTCAAACGATGTAAATCGTCAAAGCTTAGAGAATCCATCGAGAGAAGACAACCACGGGAGAGATAAACAAACACACGGGATCACAAAAGAAATAAAATATGTTTTCTAGCTCTTATACCAATTTGAAAAGTGTGAGTGGCCCGATATGTGTGTTTTAAACAAAACCAATTTTTCTCCGAAAAATTATCCAATTTTTAATAATGCACCAAACCAAGTTATGAAAAACCCAATTCTTACTTTAAACCAGTTTTATCTTGATTAATCCTAAACATGCATCTCGTGATTAAAGCAAGTAAAGTACAGTAAAGAATACTCACAACACCGGATGTACGAGAAAAAAACCCAAAACGAGAAAACAACCATGGACGGCCCAAGCCAGACAATCACTATGAACAATGGTTTTACAAAGAGAGATTAGCCTTACACTAAGACTCGATCCCCAAGGGTCTTGACGCTCCTTCTGATCTTCATCTGCTCTTTAATACTGCCCACACAAAAATTCCATCTTCAACGATACCTGTCCACAACACATGCGTCCACGTATGTCTCAGTGTCCACCGAATGGCTTTGATTCGTCTACAATGTCGAACAAGAAGTCCTTCTCTTTTCTTTACCGCAAAATCCTTTGATGTTCAATGTGTAGAACAAACAACTTTAGTGCAGCAAGATCACTTAAACATATAAGAATGATAACTCGGATCTTTGCAAACTCTAAGGATGTGTTCACTACACCAAAATGGCCAAATTGTCACCTTTCAGCCGGCCACCCTTGTCAAGGTCATTGACCGTGACACAAATCTCGCGTTTTGTGTCACGGTCATTGACCTTGACACGACCGTGATAAATAATTGTCACGGTCCTTGACCGTGACAAGGCCGTGACAAATTTACTTGTCACGGTCGTTGACCGTGACAATTATTTATCACGGTCGTGTCAAGGTCAATGACCGTGACACAAAATGCGAGATTTGTGTCACGATCAATGACCTTGACACGACCGTGACAACTTTTGCAGCAAAAAAAGCCCTAGGATTCTTTTTTCCCAAATTTTTTGGTTTTCCCCCTCTCTCTATCATCTGCGATTTCTGCTCTCTCTCTCTCTAAGGTATATTTTTTTCCTCTCTTTCTCTTTCATTTCTATATGTATGTGTATGTGTATGTGTGTATATATATGTGTGTATATGTATATGTGTATGTGTGTGTATATATGTGTGTGTATATATATGTGTGTATATGTATATGTGTATATGTATATGTGTATGTGTGTGTATATATACGTGTGTATATATATGTTAGTGATAGTTAGAATTGTGTAAATGTTAGAAAAGTTCTAGAATTCATATGTTAAATTTAATTATATAAATATTTAAATTGATAATAATTTTATTCATGAAATTAATTCAATTAGGTAAAACCCTAGATAATTTTTTAACAGAATTTGATAATATTATATAAAGTTTAGTAAATTCACAAAATGTTGCCAATTGTATGTTTTTAGGAATATCATTAGTTACTTCCGTGCCCAACTATGTAGAATCCATACACATGTATGTTGTTAGAAAGTCTTAAATTTAATTCTCACTTTAATTTGTAGAATCTCTGTACTTGGTTGGATTTATCCCTTTATGATAATGAAAGTTATGCTCCAATTATAATTATCTCATGTCATAATTTTATTGATAAACAATAAATTAATAAAGTAATAAAAATATGAAAATACCCCAATTGATTTAGTAAAATTCGTTCTAGACTTCATTAAAAATTATTCATGCCAAACCCGACTCTCTTATAAGATATGCATATTGTGATAAAATATAATGAGGATAAGAGACTTTTGAAATATAAAAGAATCTCAAAGAATAAATATAAAGATAAAGGATTAAAGAAGTAGATAATTGCAATGAATATACAGATAAGATGATGATAAAAGATCGCGCAATGAATAAGATGATAAAACACGCGTTTTGTTTCACGGTCATTGACCTTGACACGACCGTGACAAAGAGTTGTCACGGTCATTGACCGTGACAAGGTCATGACAAATGTAGTTGTCACGGTCGTGGTGGGGGGAGTTGGTGGGGGTGGGGGTGTGTGTGTACGCGTAGGTGTGTGCGTGTGTGCGTGGCGGGGGGAGGGGGCAAGGGGTGTGGGGGGTGTGGAGGGGAAATTTTAACAATTGTATATCTTTAATTAAGAAATTGTATAGCTTTAATTGTAATTTTAATTGTATAGTTTTAGATGAAAGTAAATTAATAATTAGTGCCAATTTCATATGAAAGTAGGATTGTCCCTCATTGTAAATTAGTAAATTAATAATTGTATACTTTAATTGTTAGTTTCATTGATGAAATGTTGGGTTGGTTAGTTTTAAAAGTGGCATGACGTGTGCGTGTGTGTGGTGGGGGTGGGGTAGGGGTGTGTGTATGTGTACTATTAACATTTTTTTTTTATCTGTACTAATAACATTTTTTTACAGCAAAAATGTCTCCTTCAGATATTAAGGCGAAGATGATGATGATGTTTATGATGATGTCGTCTGGGCTCGGTGGTAGCGGAGGCGACGAGGGCTCCTCCGCCCCTAGGCTCCCCAAATATGGAAAATTTGGGATTACTGTTGAGAACAAGTCGGAGCTATTAGCGAGATCCCTCGAGCTGCTAAAGACGGTCATCGGCCCGGGGTTTATGAGTTGGAAGGAGGTGCCATATGAGCCCAAGTTAGCTGTTTGGGCAGCACTACAGGTAATATATTTATATTTATATGAATATTTCAATTTCAATTTCAATTTCAATTTCAATTTCAATTTCAATTTCAATTTCCTATTTATATTTATATTTATATTTATATTTATTCTCAACTAACATTGTATTTGTTGGACAGGAATAATTCAACTTGGATCCAAAGCTACGCGATCCCGTCTTGGAGCAGATTAGGGAGCAATTCAAGTCGTGGAAAAAAATATGCGGGCACGGTACTTTGGGAAAACAAGAGAGTCGATTATCCAATGGCGTGAATCCGTCCCCCCAAGGAGCCGATCTCATTGGCACAATGGCAGAAGTTCATTGACAATGAGATTGAGGATCGACAATTGGCATCTCGCCAATCGGGGAGGGAAAATCGGGCAAAAAAGACGGACGTGCACTACTCCGGCCGGACCTCTTACGCCGAGGTGGAGCATAGGATGCAGGTAAGATTTAATTTTTCTATAACTACAGAAATATATTATTCTTCATTATTTTACTTTGCGGGGACGATACTAATTTTACTTTACTTTATTTTATTTCAGGGGGTATGGAGTGGGCTAGGGGGTAAGCCACATAGGCTCGATACTTATGTGGCTCTTCGGACGAAGAAGGGGAAGGACAAGGAGGTGTCCCCGAGCATCGCGGCCACGATTGTAAGTAATCCTCCAGTTTAATTTTTGTTAATTACGTTATAATTTTTTTGTTTACTTATTTTACTAATCATGTTCTTTTTTTCGTTTCAGGCAAAGTTTAAGGAAGTGCATGAGTCGCAGTCTGATGCCGACAAGGCATATTTGTCCGCAGACGCACTCAGCCAAGTTCTTGGCTCTGATCGCAAGGGGAGGACAAGGGGAGTGAGCTCGCGGGTGGCCAAATCTAGGATCATCGGATTGGAGACGAGCGACATCGGGTTGGCTCGAACGGTGGATTCACACGACGCGAAGCTGTCCCTTTTGGAGGCGACGGTCCAAGATATGTACTCATTCATGAAGCGTACGTTGGGCGAAGACCGTAAAGGGAAAGGGAAAGGGAAAGGGAAGGAGAAGGCGGTAGAGGAGGAGGTGCGGGAGGACGAGGCGCAGGATGACGAGGATGTGGACCTCGCTGCTTCATCACCGACACGTTCGTACTTCGATGATCCACTTCCTTATTTGGCGCCCTTCAACAGACCAATGACGACACTTGGTTGACCAAGCGTGTTCATATTGGACGTATTTGATGGCCAGCGGATAGGGCGGGGGTTGAGGGACCCGAATATCGTCGAGGGTGGAATAGTTCATGGACGTGCGCTTCAACAGATAGAGTCCAGGGTGCTCGTCACGCATGTCATACCCGGGAAGGAGAACTCCCTATTGTGGTTACACGAACAATGCGGCACGACGTATATTATTGGGTGCGTCAATTCGTATGTCGTGTGGCCTACTCACCTCCTCACATTTACCCAAGACATGTAGTAACATTATTTTTAAGTTTATCCATTTTAATTATATTTGGATTATATCATCATGTATATTATTTCTATTTTGAATATTTGGATTATATCATCATGAATATATATTTGCATTATCTTTAGTTTGTTTGGATATATGATGTTTGGAACAGGTACAACGTTGCTATAACAGGTACAAATATACTGCTGGGCAGTGGCAGTGCCATACTGCCCAGCAGATTTTTTTTTAAATTCTGCCCAGAATTGTCACGGTCCATGACCGTGACAATTTTTTTAAAGTGAGTCACGGCTTTGTCACGGTTTATAACCGTGATAAACGTGTCACGGTCATTGACCGCGACACGATCGTGACACAAAATGCGAGTTTTGTGTCAAGGTCAATGACCGTGAAAAAAAAAGTTGTCTCGCCTCGAAATGTCACGGTCATTGAGCTTGACAAGTTGGATTTGTCAAGGTCAATGACCTTGACAATTCGGCAGATTTGGTGTAGTGGTTTAAGACTTTTAAACCTTAGAAAACATGTGCAAAACAAGTTTCTGGTCGAATACTATTTTCCAGAATGCACACTTAAGAAAATATGATGAAAACACTGTTTAAATATGATTTAGACACTGCCTCAAAAAATGTGTCGTTCGAACAACTTGAGGAACTCGTTCGAGCGACATCCCATCTCGTTCGAACGAGATTGGATGTCTTTTGAACGACAACGCGAAAGTTTGACTTTTTTGTTTATAAAGTCTCTTCCAATGAGAGATCCAAAAATGTCAAACTCTTTTACGAGATTATCATCATAAAACGTAGTGTAAACCTTTAAAACCCTTTTAAAATATTTAAAAACATTTTTCTTTATAAAAATTAAATCCTTATCTTTTATAAAATAATTTCGAGCACCATTAATTATACGCATTCATACCTGAGTGATCTCGGAATGAAATTATCTTTAAAGACGATTAAACTTGCCCCAATTAAACTTCGACATTGTTTAATTCTTTAAAGTTTTGCCGCATCGCCTTCAATTTCTTCAATACGTCATATACCAAGTGGGATCGTGACAAAATCTCCTTATGACATATTACAAACATAGTTTTGTTCACGGAATTAAGTCAAAACAATACAGGAACTTAATTGAAAATTTATGTCCTTAAAAATCTCCCCCTTTGACTATTCCGAGACAAAACTAAACAAGTGAAATGCCTAACCGGGATGTCAAGCCGTATGACGCCTAAATCCCATCCCATAAACCCAAAATTAAAAATACAGGACACGGACTAGAATATGTAGCACCGGCAAGCATGAACTGTCTGAATGTGATGTAGACTTGAAATCTCGAATCGCTGAGGCATACCTACACACATGAAACAGACAAACAGATACCCAATGAAGTATGGAGGAACAAATGATACCAATTTATATTTCTAATAAGAATAAATCATTTGAAACAGGTGAGCAATTATATGATACCAATTTGAAACAAATATAATCAAACAATATGTAAATCCAAATATCAATAATAGCGCTCAAAATCTCGCCCTACATCACATACATCTCTCCCATTTTTTGTCTCGAATAGACAATCCGGTGAAAAGATAAACCAATTTGAAATATCTAGCATGAGAATATGATACCAAATTGAATCAAGTTGATACCAATTTGAGAAATGAAAAACGCTAGATAATCATGAAACAACCAGCTAAATATGATCAAGCAATGATAAATAAGTAGCTAGTAAACCAAGGAATCGCACAAAGAATATCGCAAATTAATCAGGTGTGATAAAAGGACTCATATGCAAAATACCAATTTGGAACATAAAAGAACCTGCATATAGACCAAACAGTCCAGAAATGCTTCCCGCAGTATAAAAAATATTTCAAATTAAACCAGTGGACTGCAAACAGATCAGAAGACATTTTTCAGCCTGTCGTTCGAACGAGCTAGGGACTTCGCTCAAACGAGATGTGGAAGTCGCTCGAACGAAGTACAGATGTCGTTCGCGTGAGATGAGTTGTTGTTTGAACGACTTCGCGCGACCTGCCAAAATTTCCCAGTTTTCCAAAAATATTAGAAAGTATTGCCCAGTGAAAAAATTTCCACAAAACTATTCCAGGAAGGGCCTGACAGAATCAAAACAGTGTTAAAACAGTAGGCTTTTAACACAAATGCAAAAACTCATAAAAACTTAAAATACGAGTTACATGAAAACATAGTACCGATGTGCTCAAACATGGATATGGAATGAATGGGCATGAAACTACAACAAATAAGTCATAATTCCAACACATTGAAATGATCAAGAAGCTCTAATTGATAGCTATAAATCATCAAACTTTATCATAGCCATATGATAATTAAAGTGTGAGCTTAATGAACTAAACATACTACATGCACACTGTAAGAGGGTACTTTAGATTATATATGTGGAGGCGTAACCCTTATTGAGTATGGTAACCACGAGTTAAATTAGCCAACACCCTAGACTAATTATAGGAAACACACACACAAAACTCAATGAAGATGGACTCAGTTTAAACTCACAAAGCCTCTCGTGTATGACTCAGGGAATAATAATGAACTTTAGAAGTGACTTAGCTAGAGGGAGAGGGAAATAAGCACCCTAGATACATCCTGATAGGCAGGTAGCAACACACCAAACTCCCTCAAGAATCTCTGTCAAATATTAAAAGCTTCGCAATAAATGACAATGGTGAGTTAGTGAACTCTCTAGTTTGCAATGATTCTTTTTCTTAATTCTCCAAAAAGATCATCCTCTCCTCAAAGGTGGTTGGGGTCCTTAAATAGCCCCCCACACCACCCCCGAGGCAACTCAGTCATTAAAGAGTATGAAAGACATCCCTCATACTTTATGTCACAACATTAAATGCCTGATGCACTAGTTGTCTCCACGTCATAAACATTAAATGCCAAGACATGCTTTTTGCCTATCCACTGTGTGTCAGGGGTTTGTTGTCGCAGAGGTGGTTCACCAACTACCTGACAGCCCCAAATACCACAGCGGTTTACTCAAGTGTATGTCTGACAAACGTTTAGATGGCTAGTGACATCACCCATAGTAGATGTGACATTAAGTATAGGGTTGTTTGGTCCATAACTTAATACCCGATAGAACTCCAAGCTGCTCCGCTTGAGGTTCCACGGTCAGGGTCCTTCGGTGTTTTACCAGGTGTATCTAAGGTGGTCAGGACAAGCCCCAACGGTGCCTTACTTCTCAATCCTCCAAACCAGGTCCCTCTAAAGTTCCCACAGTGAGGTCATTCGATAGAGCATGAAAGCTCTCCCAGGCCCTGCCAAGCCTGGTCTCTCGCAAGTACCGTTTGACCTCATATAAAACCCTTTAGTTATTATCGTTACGTCATTACAATCATTAGAGCTTACAGAAATCAATAATGAAAGTACGATGTGATTAAAACAATAAGCTAATATATGAGTTGCCACGCTGAGCTGCCTCGCCAAGATGCCACGCTTGAGTTTGCCACGCTTGAGCTTATCCTCAGAACACTGTTGCTAATTAGTGGATTATCCCTAATCCCAGGATTACCTTCAGGCCCCCTCTACATTTGCCACTTCGTGGAGGGATTTGTTGTGGGAACAAGAAGTGCCTCCACGAAAACTTTTTAATCCGATGAACCTTCTCTGTCTGGCCTGCTGCTTTTTTCTAATGCTGAGCCGCAATCATTCCAGCTTGAATATCTGAAATTCTCCCGAAGGACCTGCTAATATTCTCCCAGTAATGTTCGAAAAAGCGAAAAATTCTCCCCGATGTAACTGAGTCATAACTAAACAACGTTTGAGCTTCTGTCGAGGGGACATCGTGGCTTTTTTGAACCGTTGGGACACCTTCTTTGTTGGGGGGTTTATTGGATATGTCAGAGAAAATCTTGGCGCCCAAAACTCAATCTTGCTTAGGAAGGTAACGGTGGCTGTTCCCTAGGTGTCACTTCATTAATTGATGGCAGTTCCCCAGGTGTTACTTCATTAAATGACGTAGCGTTGTCTTTTCCATGTCAAAACACTTCCCGAAGTGCCACGTGTACATTTGAAATGATTGCAGGCGGCTACACACGTGCAATGGTGGGAAACTTAAACGACGAACTTAAAAAATTAAACGGCCAAATCTCCCAAACACTTAAAACCTTTCTTTCTCTTACTTTGCCACTACCTTCTTCAAATTTCCTTCGCTTTTAGAGAGAGAGAGCTTCCATTGTTGAGCATCTGAAACCTCCATTGCTGTTCAAGCTTGTGCCTTCCTTTTCTTGCTCTCATCTTCTTCGCCACCTCCTGTGGTTGTTCTTTCGCCATTGTCGTGCTCAGGCTCCTCTGACTCAAGGTTGTTTTTTGTTTGCACTAACACTCTGTCATGGCTTCTCAAAGTTATCCCACCATCTCTTCAACCAGTGCGCCGCCTGCTACTGCTGTCGCCACCACTACTGGTGCCTCTGCCTTAGATGCTGTCCGTCGTGATCAGTTAAGGTTTTATCGTCGCTCTCCCATTTTTGGCGAAGATGATTGCTTTGCTGCTGCTTGCAAGACTGTCAACTTTGAATGCAAGTTTGAGTCCTTAGTGCTGGGTGACGAGGACGAAGAACCCTCGAAGTGGGGCTTTCTTCCTCCAGAGGGGACTCTCCGGTTTCGTCTGGAGCGAGGGGACTTCCAATGGTCCCAAATTGACTTCGAAGCACCAGGTGGTTCTCCTGCCCATTTTGCTGCTTGGAACTCTCACATGGTGAGTTCCTATGGTGATATTTTGAGTAAGATTGGCCTTCAACGGGCCAAATGGTTTGGTGAGTTTACTCTCTCCAAAAATAATGCTGCTCTCCCCATTCTTGTTTCTCGTTGGAACGTGACGACTCACACATTTATTGCTGCGTGGGGCGAGTTCACGATAACCCTAGAAGATGTCTGCGAGCTTCTGGGGCTCGAAGCAACAGGTCATGAGCCTTATACCGATGAGCCTCTTGACGCCGAAGAGACTGCTGACCGTTTGGCGTTGGACCGAATATGCCGAAGTTGCATCGGTTCTTCAAACAAAGCTACCTTCACTCCGCTGATTAATTATTTCTTCAAGGGTTCTAGTGAAGGTAGTTCTTCAATTTCAATGGATGCCCCTGGCCAAGGTACTTCGTTAGAGCTCCCTGCTTACATCCTTGTGATTCTGTCCCGCTTTCTTTTGACGGGAAAACCAAACGATCATCCCCGAAGGGACCTTATCAACATATCCCTTCGTTTGGCCCGGGGCATCAAACTTCCTTTGGCTGCAATTGCCCTAGGGTCCCTCTACACCTGGCTTGACAGAACGTTGTTCGATATGGAACGATCCCTTGGCCGTTATAACCTGGCCAATTTTGCTAACAGCATCCTTCTAACCAGCTTTCTTTACGTGCGCTTTCCTGTTGTGGCGGCCAAGGCCAACCGTCCTCCTTCTGGGGAAACCATTTTGCCCCCCCGCTCTTATATTTATCACAAGAGGCAGAGCCGAAAAGAGCTGATCGCCTCAATTGATCGTTTTGAGGACTTTGTTATGAGGCCTTACGGAGAGGACGCCTTTGTTCACACTTGTGATTTCTTTCAGGACGAATCCAGGGTGGTACAGGTGGGGGTAGACATTGAAGATCCTCAGTTAGCCGTGGTGCTTCTCCTTTCTCCGGGGTATCTGCCCTCCTACACCGAGTGGGGATATTCCAGCGAACATTACAACCCCAATCGGTGTAGTCGTCAATTTGGGTTTGATCAGGGGGCTCCTCGCTCAGTTTTCCAATCCTCAAACCCGAAGGTTAGCTTTAGTGAGGCATGTTCCTTATTTTCCTCCACTGCTGCGTGGGGGATAAGTGAATCAATGGCTGGGAGAGTCACCATTCCCTCCAACAAGAGGCAAGGGAATGTGACCAGTCTATTTGCCACGAAGTTCTGGCCGAGACAACTGGCTAACATTGCTGAATTCATAGATGGCGAGCCGGTGTACCCTCCAGTTCTTTCATTTGCTGCGATGGAGCTGGGACTCAAAGGCAACTCCATTCTGGGGATTGAGTTCCCTCTAAGCAAAACCCCTAAGGGGCCTTCCAAAGAGCTACCTCCGTTATGCCCCATGACTCCCACTGCCATATCCAAAGGGAAAGGTGCTGGGGTATCCAGGAAGACTGCTCCTTCGACTGGAGCTACTGGTGATGAAGGGTCTTCGCGGCCGTCGACCAAGAAGGCCAAGAGTGGGGTAGCCTCCACGAAAAAGGCAAAGTCCAAATCCCAGATTCCTGTGGCAGCCCTACCCATAGCCTCCGTTCCTCCTCCCATATCTCCTGAAAGGGCCGAGAGGTTAAGGAGGGAGGCGCAGGCTGAGGTAGATCGGGTGAATGCAGAGTTTCAACGGCGCGCTGTCGTCGTTCCTCCCTCGGTTGTCTTCCCCACGATCGTCGTCGATCCCACTGAGCCAGCTGCAAAGAGGAGAAAAGGTTCGAAGGTTCCTCAAGCCACTGGTAGTGCCATGACAAGGCTGAGGAGGAAGACTTTAGGCACCAAGTCCCAGCGGAAGCAAGTTTCCTCGGTGCAAGCTTCTCCTTCTTCTTCCCAATCTGAGGTATGCATTGCTGACTTAATTATTATCTCCTTTTTGCTTGAGGGTGACTGTCTTTGCTTGTGTGTATACTTATCCCTCCCCCCCTTTCTTTGACAACTGTTTTGCAGGGGGTTGAAATAGAAAAACCAGACTCGTCCAGTCCTCCCGTGAGCCCTTTTGTGGGGGGACGCTTCGGTGTATCTCATACCGATGTGACTCCTCCCCGTTCCCCCATGACAGGGCTTACGTATTCTCGTCATTTAGTCAGCCAACGTGCGAGGGATGTCATTGCGGGAGGTGATGCCGTTGACCCTGCGAGTGCTTCCTCGCCTGAAGCGATGACCCTGCCCGAAGTGGCACCTCCCGAGATAACACCTTTGGTCCCTTTAGATTTACAGGCCTCATCCGAGGTTCCTCTGCCCCTTGTACTTGCTGAGGAGAGTGAACCCGAGGTATGATGTGATCTGTAATTTGTTTGTTGTAGTTCTTTCAATCATATTCTTTCCTTATTTGGCTTACTGAATTGTGATATGTTTTGGGTACCCCAGGTTGAAGTGTCTTCGTTGTTGGAAAGTATTCTTCTTCCAACGATGCTGATGAGACCCCCGACTGTCATTCCTTTGTTTAGCACCATAACTGAGGTAAGCAACACGTCGAGCTATTTCTTCATATTTTCTGTGCCCATTCTTCTTTTCTAACACTTGGCTTTGTGCACAGTTTTCTCCCGATCTTGCATCAACTCCTGTAGTGAGGGCCCAGGTTGGTGTGTTTACACCCCCTCCTGATGTGGCTTTGTTTGAGGGCTCCGTGTCCTCTCGTGATGAACCCCATATGCTTGCCCTTGTGCCCTACACGGGTGATCAGGTTTGGACAAGCGTGGAGGCTTCTGCGTCCAGGGATCCCGTTATGGCATCTGGGGTAATAATTGCTCCCCCAACGGTTCCTGTCCCTGTGGCTGCCTCAAATGCTCCCATTGTGACTGAGGTATATCTTTCCTCCTATCTTTTGTTAAGATTTTCATAATCTCCATCCTATAACGTTGACTTAACAACGAAAGCGCTTGTTTAAGATTTTTCACAAAACTCCACCTTATAACGGTGACTTAACAACGAAAACACTTGTTAAGATTTTTTTCATAAAACTCCACCTTATAACGGTGACTTAACAACGAAAACACTTGTTAAGATTTTTTCGCAAACTCCACCTTATAACGGTGACTTAACAACGAAAACACTTGTTAAGATTTTTCATAAACTCCACCTTATAACGGTGACTTAACCACGAAAACACTTGTTAAGTTTTATTATCACAAACTCCACCTTATAACGGTGACTTAACAACGAAAACACTTGTTAAGTTTTTTTCATAAACTCCACCTTATAACGGTGACTTAACAACGAAAACACTTGTTAAGTTTTTTTTTTTTCATAAACTCCACCTTATAACGGTGACTTAACAACGAAAACACTTGTTAAGATTTTTTCGCAAACTCCACCTTATAACGGTGACTTAACAACGAAAACACTTGTTAAGATTTTTCATAAACTCCACCTTATAACGGTGACTTAACAACGAAAACGCTTGTTAAGTTTTTTTCATAAACTCCACCTTATAACGGTGACTTAACAACGAAAACACTTGTTAAGATTTTTTCGCAAACTCCACCTTATAACGGTGACTTAACAACAAAAACACTTGTTAAGATTTTTCATAAACTCCACCTTATAACGGTGACTTAACAACGAAAACACTTGTTAAGATTTTTCATAAACTCCACCTTATAACGGTGACTTAACAACAAAAACGCTTGTTAAGTTTTTTTCATAAACTCCACCTTATAACGGTGACTTAACAACGAAAACACTTGTTAAGATTTTTTCGCAAACTCCACCTTATAACGGTGACTTAACAACGAAAACACTTGTTAAGATTTTTCGTAAACTCCACCTTATAACGGTGACTTAACAACGAAAACGCTTGTTAAGATTTTTCATATCCTTATTTGGGCTTTTCTTTTCAGGTTGCTCGGGAAGATTCGCCCCCAGTCCTCTCACCTGTAGGCTCGCCCTTCCGAGAACCTGATGCTTCGGAAAATTCTATTCATGATGATCAAGGTTCTACGACTGGTGCTGCAGTCGAGAGCGAATCTGGGTGTGAGGTCCCTCTTCCCGACCTAGCTCCTCACTCGTTCTGTCTCATGGTGCTTCGGTAATCTCCTCAAATGCCCGTCAACCATCGGCTGGTGATTGAACAATTGGTGGATCACCATCCTGAGACCTTCACACCGGATTGCCTGCGCTCAAATATTCATGTGATGAGTCACAGGCTGCAAGGCATGGCGATCGTTGTTGCTGAAATTGCTAGTACCCCCACTGCCAGTGTTACCAGATCCCTTCTCAACCAATTTCTAGGTTTTCTGAAGGAGTTGGGGCGTGATGGTTTCCGTTTTGACTGGCTTATAACGCATCTGAAGACTTTGAAGAACCAGCAACTGATCGGCCAGAGGGAAGTGTTGATAAGGTACCAGGAGGACCAACGGGCTGAGGAGGTTAAGTTAGCCGAGCTGGCACCTCTTTTGGAATCGGCCGATGAAGAAGTAACGAAAGCCGAAGAAGCTCTGCGTTTGGCTAAGCTAAAACGGGAAAAGCTCCTTATTGAACGCGCCCAGGTGCAAACCAGGCTAGAGGTTGCTGTCAACGCTCAAAATTCGTTTGCATCAGCTTCTTCGGGCCTCCCCTGGGATTTTTTCTCTTCCCCGGATCTGTGGTTTCTCCTAGCGTAGTAAAACTCCTGTACATATTTTCTTTCTTTCATTCATGTAATTCCTGGGCAGTAGTTCCCTATTTTGCTTGTAATGCTCTCTTCTTTAATGAATGGAAGAATGTACGTTGTTTAGTTTATCTCTGAGTTATGCTTGCTTTCATATCAATGTCTATATTTCATATCATCAGTAAAACTTGTATATTCATAATAAGAAGACCCAATACATCGATGGTACAAACAAACTGTCTACACATGATATACTTTCAGCCATTTATTGTTAATTTTGAATGGCCTATCTTCCTCCAACTTAGAAATTAGGCAATAACCTGAATCATGAGCTTCGTTCACGATGAAAGGTCCCTCCCAATTGGCTGCGAACTTTGGCAGAGGAAGTCCCCTAATGTGTTTCACTGCTGCCTTCAAAACGAGATCTCCCTCCACGAACCTCCTTGGTCTTACCATGTTGTCATATGCCCTAGAGAGCTGCTTTGTATACATTTGAAAATGTTGCATCGCGTTGTCTCTGTGTTCATCCAATGCCTCCAACTGCACATGCCTGTTCTGAGGGAGCATGCTGCTTCGCAAGGCGTATCGAGCCGAGGGAACTTCCAACTCTACTGGAAGAATTGCCTCAGCCCCATAGACAAGGGAGAACGGAGTGTACCCTGTGGGCTTCCTCTTCGTCGTTCGATAGGCCCACAACACTGTTGGTATCTTGTCATCCCACGATCCTGGAAAGTCCTCCATCGTTTTAGCCAAGATATTAACCAGAGTTTTGTTAGTTGCTTCAGCCTGACCATTCCCCTTCGGGTATGCTACCGTTGAAGTGTGATGAACAATGGAGTACTTGTCTGTGAGCATCGTTACTTCTGAGTTGACGAAGGGAGTCCCATTATCTGAGAGAATAACCTTTGGGATCCCAAAACGGCAAATGATATACTCTCTGATGAAGCTACTCACTACTCCAGCCGTTGCCCTTCTAAGTGGTATTGCTTCAGCCCATTTTGTAAAGCACTCCGTTGCTACCAGTATCCATATCTTACCCCTCGACGAAGGATGTATCGCCCCCACGAGGTCGAACGCCCAAGTGTGGAAAGGATAAGGCGTTGCCAGAGAGTGTAAGTCCACCGATGGGGCATGGATCATATTTCCATGAAGCTGGCAAGCCTTGCATTTTCGGACAAATTCGGCGGAGTCCTTCTCCATCGTTGGCCAATAATACCCCAACGTCATCAGCTGATCATATAACTTGGCTCCTCCCATGTGAGCTGGGTCATGGGCTTGTTTGAGGACCTCAGTTGCTTCTTCTTTTGTAATGCAACGCAACGGCCTGTTGAAGTACCCCCTTCGATAAAGCTGCCCCTCTTGGATATAGAACCTCGGGGCCCTTCGCCTTAGTCCCATCGCATCCAATTTCTCCGTTGGGACAATTCCACCCTGAATAAAGTCGATATAGGGCTGCCTCCAGTCTGTTTGGGCTTCAATGAAATGGCACTCAGCTGCTTCGAAAAATAGCTGACACTTATCACAATTCCGTTGTAGTTCTGCCGCATCCTGTTTCATTTTAGGCCAAAAATATCCCCCTCTTTGAATTCTCCTATAAAGAGGTATCTCAGTTGTTTCGCAGTGCTCCTCATGTGTTTTCTTCAACCTCCGCTCTGCCTCCTCTGGCCCAATGCATCTCGATAACCATCCCCCTGCATTTCTGAAGTAAAGATTTCCCTGGTTTGTAAAGTATTGGGCCAACTCTCTGAGTCCCATAGCTCCTTCGCCAGACTCCAGTTGCTTCCTGACCTCTCCTCTCCAACCCGCGTCTCCCTCCGTCGGTAGTATTGACTGTATCACCGAAGGAGCTGTTCTTCGTTGGATCGTAACAATAGTCGTATCGCTCCTCATGACCATCTTTTGAGCAATAGTGGCATAAGCGTCTGGATGTCGGTTCATTGTTCTGGGATGTCTTCTGATTTTGGCCCGATGGAACTGGCTGAGGAGCCTTTGAATGATCGTTCTGTACGGTGCCAAATTCATGTGTTTCAACGCATATTCTCCATTAACTTGCTGAATTACTAAGTTCGAATCACCCTTGATGCAGAGTGAACGAATTCCCCTTCGAAGAGCCTCCAGCAACCCTAGTACCAACGCTTCGTATTCTGCTTCGTTATTGGAGCAAGGGAAATCTAGTTTGTAGGAAAGGCAAATTTCCTCCGTTCCTTTTGAAAGGATGACCCCTGCCCCTCCTTTTTTTTCAGCCGAAGACCCATCGAACTGCATCGTCCATTCCTCATCGGTTGTGTCCAGATAGTTGGCTTGTAAGTCGTCTCCCGGAATGTCTTCTTTAGGTGGTTCAAACGTTCCTGATGGAAAGATTGCCAACAGATCAGCATACGCCTGGCTCTTGATAGCACGAGGAACCACACACTTTAAATCATATTCGGAGAGAATAAGGAACCACCTAGCTGCCCTGCCAATTAAGATAGTTCTAGCCAACAAGTACTTAATAGGATCACATCTAGTTACAATATGAATTGTAAAAGACAGCATATAATGTCTAAGTTTTTGTGCTACAAAGACTAAGGCCAAACAATGCCTTTCTAGGCTGCTATATCTAATCTCCGGCCCATGTATGATCCTACTGAGGTAATACACTGGCCGTTCTTGCCCGTCGATCTCCTGTGCCAGCAAAGCTCCAACGGACCTTGTAGTGGAGGTGAGGTATAGCTGCAACGGTGCTCCTGCCTGTGGAGGAACCATGATTTGCGGTGAAACGAGCAGTTTCTTCAACTCATCGAGGGACTCCTGGTGATCCTTTTCCCACCTGAACTTTGTGTTCTTTCGCAGCAGTTGCATCAACGGGTGTGTTACCTCGGCCAATCCTGGTACAAATCTTCTGAGGTAGGAGACCTTTCCGAGGAAGCTTTTTAGCTCCTTCGCCGTTCTTGGGTACGGCATTTCTAAGATCGCGCGTTGTTTATCCTGGTCCATCTGCACCCCTTGTCGATCAACCACGAAGCCCAGAAACTTCCCACATGTTACTCCGAAGACGCACTTCAATGGGTTCATCCTTAGTTTATACTTCCTACATCGAGTAAACACCTTCTTTAAGTCATTTAGGTGGGACTCCTCCTTCTTCGATTTGATGACCAAATCATCCACATAGAATTCTACAAATTTGTGGAGGAAATCGTGAAAAATGGCCATCATTGTTCTTTGATAAGTAGCTCCCGCGTTCTTAAGTCCAAACGGCATTACTTTGTACATGAAATTGCCCAACGGGGTTCTGAATGCCGTTTTCTCTGCGTCCACGGGGTCCATCTTGATCTGATTGTACCCAACGTACCCATCCATGAAGCTATACATCTCATGTCCAGCCGTGGCATCTATCAAGCTATCGATGGAAGGTAGAGGGAACTCATCTTTGGGGCAAGCCCTGTTCAAATCTCTAAAATCCACACAGATCCTTATTTGATTCTTGTCCTTCTTCCCTACTGGCACAATGCTAGATAGCCACAGGGGATGTTGTATTGGTTTGATGAATCCTGCTGCCAATAAACGCTGAACCTCTTCCTTGATCTTCAAGTCCAACTCAGGTTTATAAGTTCTTGTTGCCTGTTTTACCGGGATGGCTGAAGGTGTCACGTTTAGCTTGTGGCAGCTCACTTCCTCATCTAGCCCTTCCATTTCGGTATACTTCCACGCAAAGACATCTATGAACTCCCGGATTAGCCCAACCAGGGCTTCTCGCTTCGCCTTATCGAGATCCTTCGCGATGAAGATGGGCCTTGGGTCTTCCCCTTCTCCTGCCAGGTTCAACCGCTCCAACTCTTGTGCCTGGGGCTTCGGTTGATTTGCCATGTAGTCTGGTTCTTCGGCGACCTCCTCCACGAACTCCTGTATGTTGGAGTTGTCTATCACCATACACTGTCCCTGTTGATCTATCAAGAAACACTCATATAACGGGTCAGCCCCATCCTCGGTCTCTTCGGCCGCCCGCTCACATCGTTATAAACGGTATACCACCTTCCCCTCCTCAGTGATCACCTTCTTGCATTGCCTGTTGGTAGCTGTTGCCAAGGCCTTCCTCTTCCTTTCTCTCGAAGCCTCAGCGATTCTTCCTCCTGAAAAGCGACTCAGCACGCTTTGCCGTTGGACCTCATGCTCCACAGGATCCATTCTAAGCTTTACTTTGTTTTTGAGCTGCTTCGTAGTACCTTGGGGTCGAGGGATCACCTGATGGGTTTCTTCGGCCCTCACCCCTTCATTATTCGCGGCTTCTTTGCCTTGCTCGTTCAGAGGCCCCATTCTATCTCTGATCGAGGGAACCCATGCCCCCTCCATTCTTCTTGTTAGGACTCGAGCATCTTCCTCCAACTCCGTATAAAAGGCCGCATCCACAAAGTGAGCTTCCTCGATGGCGAAGGGCCTTTTTGTAGCCCTAATGGTCACTTCTGTTCCTTTAACATTCGCCTTGGCGCATTGATGATATGTTGAAGGAACTAAACCTTGATTGTGCATCCATACTCTTCCTATTAGTAAATGATAGGAAGTTGCACTTTCTATTACATGGAACTTGATGTGGGAACTCAGATTTCCCATTACAATTCCCACATTCACATACCCAATGGATTTGGAAGATTGGTTGTCATACCCTGAGATTACCAGAGGCATGGGAACCAACCTTTCTTCTGGGATATCAGCTGCGTGGAAGGAGTTGATCGGCATAATGTTGATGGAAGCACCCCCATCCATAAGCGTTCTTGCAAAACTAACCCCGTTGATACTGGCCGTCACATACAAGGGCCTGTTATGAGGGAACCTTACAGCTCTATCTGTATCGCTGAAGGTCACCTCTGATAGGAACTTTTTTACCAGCCTCGCCATGGGTCCTCTCCATTTCAGCGAGGGAACCGCGTCCTTCTTCGCGATGTCAAGGATCGCCCGAGTTATCTCCAGTCTGCTCTCCTTTGGTATCCCCACTTGATCGAAGAACCAAGCGAACTTTGGGGATTTTGAAACTGCGCTGTATTCTATGACTGGACCTGTTTCCTCGCCCTCAACGCTATAGGCGTCTTCTGCGTCCCTAGCACTTGCTTCATCATACGCCAGAACTACGTTGGCCATTCCTCTAGTGCAATACTCAAGTGCTTTATCGAACTCCCTCGTTGCCCCTCTCCCCTCTCGCTCTACCTCTTCATCATAGGCCGTCACAACATTGGCCCCATGCGCCGGGAGCGGGTTATTGTTAACGTTTTGTGGGGGAATTTGCAGCGTTCCTGCCTTCACGTACTTGTCTATGATTCTTCGCAGCGTGAAGCAGCTTTATGTTGGATGCTGGACCTTTCGATGCACCTGACAATATTTGGGATTGGCCCTAGTTGCCACGTCGGGCTCCTCTATCGGGACACCTTTTGGCTCGTAAACCGTTCCGCCTTGGACCATTGCGTTATAGCAACTCATAGCCTCCTCCACCGTACAAGGCAACGGTGGCGGGTCTTCCCTATCCCTTCCGAACTTTCTTTTGTTGTCCTTCCTCTGAGCCTTGCCCCCATCTTCTCTCTCGACATATCCTACCCGTGGGGCCTGAGTCCTTCCCCCGATGGGTTGTATCGTCTGTCTGAACATCATGGGGGCTACTACCGGGCTAGGTCGCACCACCAACGATATATTTCTTGCAGATTTTAAGAAAGCTGAAAAAGTTCCCTCGCGTGTCTCATTGATCAAGTGACAGATATACTCAGGAAGTAATCCCTCAGCACAAATTTGTAGTAACCTGGCCTCCTTAGCTTCTTCCCTCACGTCAAGGGACCTTTCCCTAAACCTTCGGATATAGGCCACTACCTCCTCTCCTGGCCTTTGCCTCTCCCTGCCAAGTTGGGTTAGGGTGAACTCATCTTCTGCCAAGAAGAACTTTCGGACAAACAATACGTGCATCTCCTCCCACGTGGGGACACTATTGGGAGGCAGGTGAGAGTACCAAGTGTAGGCCTTATCAGTCAAGGATTTGGAAAACTCCCTCAGCCTAAGCTTTTTGTCATTGCAATGCGCCCCCAGGTGCTCGACGAAACGCTTGATGTGCTCCTTCGGGTTCCCCCCCTTCCCTGAATATTTTTCAAAGGTAGGGGGAATATAGTCCTTCGGGTAGGGTTCGTCATTGTACTCCTGGGGGTAAGGTGTCCGGAAGTCGTCGTAGACTGCTGCCACCTCGCCCACAGCCTGCGAGGAAGACTGCATGAACTTCAGCATCTCCTTCTGCATCTCTTTTCTCATCTCTTCCAAGGGCGAGGCCACTGGGGCCACCTGCAACGGAGCAGATGGTTGAGCGCTCGTTGCAACTGGAGCGAACGTTATCGGTTGCACCGTTGAAACGCCTGAGCCGCCCACAGTGGGATTCACAACAGAGGGTACACTTGCTGGTACCGCTCCCGTAACGCCTGCCCCTGGTGGGGCCCCTGGGGCCACTCCTGGTGTCACGAAGGCACTAGTCTCCAATCCTCCCAGCATAGTGGAAGCTACTGGGGTTTGCAAAAACTCGTAAAATTTGCTCATGAGGAGCGCCATCTGGGTAGGTCCCAGCCCTACGCTCGTGGAGGGTTGTGCAGCCCCTGGGACGCCTATCGTTATTGGAGCCAGCGGTATCTCTCCCCGAGGAGCCCCATCTCTTAGGGCCTCCTGCTCCCTTGCAACTTGTTCTTCATTATGCTGTATGTCATCAAAATTGAGTCTTCTAGTAGCGTTATCCTGCGCCATACTCCTTCTCTAGAAGGATGCCTCCCCAGCAGAGTCGCCAAATGTAAGAGGGTACTTTAGATTATATATGTGGAGGCGTAACCCCTATTGAGTATGGTAACCACGAGTTAAATTAGCCAACACCCTAGACTAATTATAGGAAACACACACACAAAACTCAATGAAGATGGACTCAGTTTAAACTCACAAAGCCTCTCGTGTATGACTCAGGGAATAATAATGAACTTTAGAAGTGACTTAGCTAGAGGGAGAGGGAAATAAGCACCCTAGATACATCCTGATAGGCAGGTAGCAACACACCAAACTCCCTCAAGAATCTCTGTCAAATATTAAAAGCTTCGCAATAAATGACAATGGTGAGTTAGTGAACTCTCTAGTTTGCAATGATTCTTTTTCTTAATTCTCCAAAAAGATCATCCTCTCCTCAAAGGTGGTTGGGGTCCTTAAATAGCCCCCCACACCACCCCCGAGGCAACTCAGTCATTAAAGAGTATGAAAGACATCCCTCATACTTTATGTCACAACATTAAATGCCTGATGCACTAGTTGTCTCCACGTCATAAACATTAAATGCCAAGACATGCCTTTTGCCTATCCACTGTGTGTCAGGGGTTTGTTGTTGCAGAGGTGGTTCACCAACTACCTGACAGCCCCAAATACCACAGCGGTTTACTCAAGTGTATGTCTGACAAACGTTTAGATGGCTAGTGACATCACCCATAGTAGATGTGACATTAAGTATAGGGTTGTTTGGTCCATAACTTAATGCCCGATAGAACTCCAAGCTGCTCCGCTTGAGGTTCCACGGTCAGGGTCCTTCGGTGTTTTACCAGGTGTATCTAAGGTGGTCAGGACAAGCCCCAACGGTGCCTTACTTCTCAATCCTCCAAACCAGGTCCCTCTAAAGTTCCCACAGTGAGGTCATTCGATAGAGCATGAAAGCTCTCCCAGGCCCTGCCAAGCCTGGTCTCTCGCAAGTACCGTTTGACCTCATACAAAACCCTTTAGTTATTATCGTTACGTCATTACAATCGTTAGAGCTTACAGAAATCAATAATGAAAGTACGATGTGATTAAAACAATAAGCTAATATATGAGTTGCCACGCTGAGCTGCCTCGCCAAGATGCCACGCTTGAGTTTGCCACGCTTGAGCTTATCAAACTTTATCATAGCCATATGATAATTAAAGTGTGAGCTTAATGAACTAAACATACTACATGCACACAAATCCAGAATTTTGACGATTCTACAAACAATAGCGTCAAATTGCAATGTTTCAACATTAGGATTAGTTGTGCAAACCCGTTTAAATTTTTAATCCATCCAAACTCCCTCAATAATATCATATTTTATTTGGAATGAACTAAACAAATTTGTCCCTTTTCTTAGCATATTGCATTTTCTTTTGGGATCTTTTAAACGGTGGCTTTCACAACGAGTTAATTTTGAACTCTTGCAACCCTTTCCCGTGAATCACTCATCATTTTTACCAATTTTAAATCCTCACGGTAAATGGTTCTTACATGCACACTTATCCTTAAGTTTACTTACACATAGATGACAAGATTGAGATAAGAACGCCTCACCAAATTCAGATATGCAAGAGAAGTCAAACATCCATATAAACTCGTGCATGTGCGCGATGTTGGCATATGTACAAAGTCGAATCAAAATGCATATCAACTTCGAAACAACCCCATATAAACAATGGTTAAGATCATTCTAAGCATCGATAATAATGACCAAATGTCCTTGCCACATGGATAATGAAACGATGGGGGGTTCAAGCACACCAATATGCCACATCAAACATGTAAACTCAAAAATAAAAATCGAAAATCTTTTTAGCTTTTCATATTTTGACTCAAATAAAAGCAAAATCGTTTTTCTTTTTAAAAAGTTTTCTCAAAAAACAAAATCTTTTTGTATTTTTCAAATAAGTCACAAATAAGTGAAAAATAAACTACAAAAAGATAAACATGTCATACCACTAGCAAATAATAAATCATGATGCAAGGGCTAGCGTATGACAAAACATGCAAGCTACTAACCATAAGAAATAGCAAGAGATGAATCATGTGCATGCATGTGAGAATCAACCAACGAAGCATTTAGCATTCCCAAAACGGATTTCCTAACCTAAACAGGTGTATACCTAACAAATCGGGTTTTGGGAGCTGTGGTGACAATTATTATTGAACACAAACAGATAAAAGAAGCGCAATCACCAAATAAAGTCGGAAATATAAAATGCCAATCACACAAGAGGAGATGTACGTGGTTCAGCGAAAATGCCTACGTCCACGGTGGTGCAGTAGGTATTATTTATATATACTCCGAAGAGCAATTACAGAGAATACAGTGTGTGTCCTATGCCCGAGACTTAGGGTTTATTATATACACGTTTATTTTCAGGGAGTGGGGGGGTTGGACTCGCCCACGTCTTCCATCTTCTCCCGGGATACCTCTCAATGAGAACATGGGAAAAGACTTAGTCATATTAATAAGAAACGAGGGGTTTGGTCTTTGGGCCACTTTAACTGGGCTACTCATCCAGGCCCGTTATTCTAATTCTGGGTACCCACAATTGCCCTTAAGTTTGTTGGGCCACAATTTGGGCTCAATAAATTTAAATGATTTGTCATAATGGTTCATTTGTACATCGTGCAACTCTTCCCAGAGTTTGAGGACTGATTTAGGCGGCACTTGCTTCATTTTCTGTGCACTATGATTAGTAACATTCAAAAGTTATCCCTAGCAGTCGTTTCACAATCACCGTTTCAAGCTCTTCAGTATTCTTCCATTCTCTGCGAGTTCTAGCGATTCACGTTTTCTTTTCTCGGTCTTCATTCCTTTCGCTTTCGATCTTCCTCGTCATTTGGGCTTGTGATTCTTCATCGTTCAAGTCAAACTTCCATCTTGTAAGTCTCTCGTGCCTTCTCTTTGTGCTTTCTATTTGAATTTAGGGTTTTCAAATGGCAAAAATTGGTAATAGATCAGTGTTTGAGTTTAGGAAGTTTTACAATATTCCAGAGTGAGTAGAGATTGAGTGCGCCTCTCCCCCTAGAAATGTTAGAGAGATAGAGGGTGCCCATTGGATTCATATCTTGTTGCTTTCCCAGGGGGCCTTACTTTTCCTCCCAACAACCTATTCTTGCACTGCTTTGGTTATTTCAACATTATTCCTGCACAGTGTTCGCCCAATGTTTGGAAGATAATTAATGGCGTCCATAGAAATAATCAGTTATATGGTACCAAATTAGGGCTCGCCGAGGTCTGCTTTTGCTATTCCTTCTCTCGAACTAGTTCTGGTGTCCTCTATCTTAAAGTCAGGAGTCCTGACAGGGTATTGGTAGTAAACCTACCTGATTCCCATAAGGACTATTGGCAAGATTGCTTCCTTGATAGAAATTGGCAGTTTTCCCCCCAGACTGAGGGGTCGAGGTCTGATAGGTTCTCTGTTCCCTTTTATGGGGAAGAATATATAGGTAGTCTTGGCTCTATTCTTTTAATTTCTTTACTGATTTGTGATCTTTCTAACTCTTCCCTATTTTTTCTTCAACGAGGTCGAAGAACTTGGAACCTTCTCTCAGCGAGGTTTGTCTCTCTGAGTTGGTCAAAGCTTAGAATATTAAGGAGCCCCTAGTTGATAACGAGCATCCCCGATCTGCTGCTTTCTTGCTCGAGTATAAAAACATTGGTTCTAGTTTTATAGCGAGGTCGGTAGATAGCATTCCCGAGTTTGATACCTCTGAAGAGACTGCTGCTGATCCTATTCAGTTAGACGAGGAGGAGAGCAGTTATGAGAGTGATATCGTAGGCGATGATGGAAGCAATTTTTGCGAGGGGAGCTCCAGTGGGGATAGTTCTTCTGATTCAAAAGAGGCTTCTAAAGCCCAAGAAACTTTGAGCACATCTAGAATCTCAAGCGAGGATATGGTTCCTCCGAGGAAAATTTTGATTCGGGACGACGATGATGATGATCATGTGCTCCTTGCTCAGAGGTCGAAGAAGCATAAGTTTAGTACTGGGGCTATTGTTACTGGCTCTCGGTCTACTGCTCAGGAGCAGGAGAGGAAGAGAAAAGAAGAAGAACAGATAAGAGAGAGAGAGAGAGGAAAAAGGAAGAGGAAAGAAAGAAGATGGAAGAGAAAAAAAGGATGGAGGAGAGGAAGAGAATGGAGAAGGATAAGGAGGAAGAGAGGAGAAGAACGGAATCAAGGACGAAGGCTGGGCAGGCCTTAGTTCCGGTGTCTGCATTGCCCGAGGGGGCCTCAGTTGCCATTTCTCCTCAATTGGCCCCGGCTCTGCTCGAGAGGGAAGTTCTTCCTGCATATAGCCAAAGGGCGTTGGGGTCTCATCAATTGTCCTTACAAGCTAGCCAAAGGCTAGCCTTGGTAAGACCTTTTTCCTTTATCTAATGCTTCAACAAATTTTATCTGTTTCCTTTTACTGATATCTTCTTTGCTTGTGCAGTTTGTGACTGACTTCGCCATGCTCTATCGCTCTCGCGATGAGATGGTGAGTAGGAACAGCGAGATGGAGCAGCAGAATGATGCCTTGAAAGTGAGGGGCACTCAACTGGAGGCTGGTCTGAAGACTGCTGACACTGCCCGAGCTTCTTCTGACCTGGCCCTCGTTAATTCCAACTGAGAGAGGGATGCGGTGGTTAAAGAGCTAAACGAGCTGAGGCAAGCCTATTACCTGGTCTGCTCGAGAAAGTTAGCCATCGTGGAGGAGAATAGGGTGCTGGTCGAGCAGTTAAAAGAAAAATATTCTCAGGCAGCTACCATCAAGGAGGACTCTTATAACTCTGGGTGGGATGATGCATATGAAGATGCCGAGGTTCAGATAGGCTATATCAACCGTCTAAACTTCAAGAAAGGTTGGAATAAGGCCCTCATAGCTGCTGGTGTAGATGTCGCCTCTCTTCTGTTCGATGAGCACGACCCAGGTTCGAAGCTAATTATGGAAGAAGACCCTGCCCCAGCCACCGAAGGTGCTAATTCTGTCTCCCAAACGGTTCTTGCTGATGCACCTCCTTCTCAGGCAACAGAGGTTATCCCTGCTGAGGGAGGCCCTTCTACTGCCACTAACAAGGGGAAGCAGCCAGCCTCTTCTGATCACTCTGAGGTTGCTGGCTAATTTATCTTTAGGGTTGCTCTTTGTACCCTTCAATGTATTCTGATTCTCTTCGTATTAATGAAATAATAACGTTTTTCATTCCCTTAGTGTACTGAATGATTTTATTTATCATTGCTCTTTTATTATCTGTAGTCGATTGATGTTGATGATTATATACCAGCCACTTCTTAATTAGGAATAATGCTTGGACCTGATGTAAGCTCTGAAGTTCATCATACTTTTATGAGGATTTGCAAATCACTGTGATTGAGGAACAAGCGCTTTATAGAGAAGACTGAGCTTGTCGTTAAACTGAAGGACAGGCTCCAAAAGATGGAGAAAGTTGGTGCCTCAGTCCTATAGGAGGTGAATACACTAAGAGCGAACCTTCTAGATGCTTCTGAGATCAACCAGGTTGGGGAAATTCTTCAGCAAGAGAACGAGGCTTTGAGGAGAGAGGTCTCGTGACTTAAGGAGCATGCGCCGATCATCGCTCCTGCATTATTGTGAGGTTCTTCCTCGTCGCGAGCTAAAATTGGCTCGAGAGACGTTCCTCCTGTACTGGGAGGCTCTACCCCTCCAACCTTTCCACGAGCTGGCAGGAACACCAAGAGTTCAGCTAGGGAAATGGAAGAGCTTCGTGGTGATGTCCAGTGAGCATATGTGATTGCTATTGGGCTTCAGAGGAACGTTACCCGGTTGGGGCATTTGTTTAGGAGAGGTCCTCGGCAAGTATGGGCCGACGGTTATAACCAAGGTTGGCTAGATGCTTCGACGAGGCTAACGGAGTTTGAAGAGCTCGCTTTTATTAGGGGGTGGTTGAGTGCCCTGAATGAGCTGAAACTCCCAAGGAACTCGATGCTTTGGTACCATCATGAGATTTCTCCTTCTACTCTACTACCTAATCCCTTCCGAAGAGATGATCAGTGGATCCCTATTGATGTCATTCCTCAGCAGCTATTAGAGTCAGATGCGAATGAAGTCGAGGAGGAGCTGGCCCCCCATCCTGACAACGGTTGAAGAGCTCAAGTGACTGATTATCTTGTTCGGAGGCCTCAACCCCATTAAGATTTTTGCCAGTAATGATCCAGTGTATAAATGTAATGAAGCGATGTAATTTTGATGTCTTGGGCGAGCTCGTCGACTAAAGAGGTATTGTATTTGTTGTAAATGTGATGGATAAGTATAAAATTTATGTTTTAGACGAATTTACCGACTAAACAATTGTCTCATATCTTCCATATCTTTGTTCAATAATCTTCAGCTTCTCTTGGCTTACTAGATTAGTAAATTTGCATTGTCAAATAAGTGTCCCTCCAGTCCAGTATGCTAACGAGATACCATTCTGCCCCAATTTACCTTTTAGGTTGTGTCATCACACTCCCTTAGGCCTAAGTGTGGCAATTGACGAGGACACACCTGGTGTTGGATGCTCTATCCGATCAGGATTTTATTCAACCAAACATAATTTGGTGACCAATTTTAACTTGGCCATGTTGCCTAAGGGTCTCTTGTAGGGCTTCATATATTTCCAGGGGCAATGCTAAGAGGTCTTTCGTGTTTCATAACAAAAACCTGAGGAGTGACATTTCCCTGCTACAGTGTAATGATCAATGTGCCTGTTTACTTGGAAAAGGTGTGTGGGGTTATAAAGTTCATACATTGGTTAACTGATAGAATGGAATCGTCAAACGACTTTTATTAATGATAAGGAAAATGAACTTCCAGATTCATAACTAATCAAAAGAAGAATCTAAAAATAGAATTTCTTGAGGTTGGCTGCATTCCATGCTCGGGGTATCTCTCTGCCTTCCAGCGTTTCTAAGTGATAGGCGCCTTGCAGATCATCCATTGTTATCTTAAATGGTCCTTCCCAGTTTGGCCCTAGCTTACCGTCTGATAGTTTTACTGTGCTACCCAGGACTTTCCTTAGGACGTAGTTCCCAACTTGGAATGCCCTCGAGTTGACCTTCTTGTTGTAGTGCTTTACGAGCTGTTGCTGATAGCTCGCTAGTTTTACTAGGGTTAGGTCTCGGTGCTCATCTGCTAGGTCAAGCTCAACGAGAAATGCTGCATCATTATGGCCCTGGTCGACAAGGCTGAACCTCATTATTGGTAAGACTGCTTCTAATGGGATGACTGCTTCCATTCCATACGTCAATAAAAATGGGGTTTCCCCCGTTTCTCGTCATGGAGTGGTACGGTAAGCCCATAGAATATGCGGTAGTTCATTTAACCATGCAACTTTGGCTCGCTCTAATCATTTCCTCAATCCTTCGATCACTATTTTATTGGAAGCTTCGACTTGTCCATTGCTCTGTGGATAGGCCACCGAGCTAAAATGGTGTATGATTCCATGCTCGTCGCAGAAACTCTGAAAGGAGAAGCTCTCGAACTGGGCTCCATTATCAGTGATGATGGTCCTGGGGATGCCAAAATGGGTGATTATATTTTTTCGTATGAATCTTATTATATCTGCATCTCGAATGTTTGCTAGGGGTTCTGCCTCAATCCATTTAGTGAAGTAGTCAGTTGTGACCAATAGATATTTGCGATTGTCGGCAGCGATAGGGAGTGGTCCTACAATGTCCATTCCCCATTGGGCGAATGGCCATGGGCTGAAAAGTGATTTTAGGTCGCTAGCAGGTTGATAGACCATAGGGGCATGAAGTTGGCATTTTTCACACTTGTGAACATATACCGCAGAATCCTTCTTCATATATGGCCACCAATAACCTTCCTTCATAGCTTGAAAAGCCAGAGACCTTCCTCCAATATGGCTTCCGCAGATTCCCTCTTGAAGTTCATGTAGAACTTGCTCGACATCCTTCGGGTGAACACATTAAAGGTAGGGACCGAAAAATGACCTCTTATATAGCTTACCCTCAGGGGATAAGTGAAAGCGAGCAACTTTGATTCTTATCTAGTGAGCAGTCTTCTTATCGGTTGGAAGCGCGCCATCCCTCAAATAATCCCTTAAAGGATCTATCCAACTGGGGGGCTGATTCAATTTGGAGCAAATGTTCCATGGTTGTTAGTTCATCGTCGTAGTTAATGCTTGAATGAGCGAGGAAATCGATGGGGATTGTTCATTTTAAATCGGAATCGATTGTCGAACTCAGGGATGCTAGGTTATCAGCATGGCTATTCTTCCCTCTGGGAAACTGCTGGACACTGACTTCCTCAAAGTTAGCCATTAGGCTTTTTGCTAAGGCGAGGTAGGCTGCCATTCTTTCATCTTTTGCATTATAGTCTCCACTTATCTGATTGAAGACTAATTGAGAATTGTCGAACACCTGTAAATGGTTTTCTCTAAAAGTGTGTGCCTTCTGGAGGCCGGCTATCAATGCCTCATATTCGGCTTCATTGTTAGAGGCTGCAAATCCAAGCTTGATTCCTTGTTCGAGGATTGTATCCTCTGGAGTAATAAGGACAATGCCTACTCCTGCCCCCTTTGAGTTGGAGGCTCCATCAACGAATAATTTCTAGATTCCCTCCGTCGCGTGTTTTCCTCTTTGTTTTGCTGGTTGGGGTTGGTCGCAAGGCTGCTCGCCTGTGAATTTGCCTATGAAATCAGCAAGGACCTGCCCCTTGATTACGTTCCATGGTTAAAATTGGACATCAAATCGTCTGAGCTCGACTGACCATTTAGATTGTCTACCCGATAAATCCGCCTTCCTCAGGATTGCTTTAAGGGGGTGCGATGTAAGGACGATGATAGTATGGGCTTCGAAGTAGTTCTTCAGCTTTCATGAAGCCACTACTAGTGCAAAAGCAAGCTTCTCCAGTGGTAGGTACCGCTGCTTGACGTCTAGTAAGGTCTTGCTCGTGTAGTAAATGGGGCGTTAGTTTCTCGCTTTCTCACACATCAATGCAGAACTGACGGTGTGGTTGGAAACTGCAAGGTATATGTATAAGGAATCTGTTTCTTGGGGTATGACGAGCAGTGGTAGCGAGCTAAGGTAAGCTTTGAGCTCGTCCAATGCCTGCGAGCAATCTTGATTCCATTCTACTGATTTGTTTCCCTTTAGGAGATGGAAGAATGGATTTCACTTCTCAGAGGATTTTGAGATAAAACGGTTTAAGGCAACGAGCATGTCGATGAGCTTTTGTACGTCTCAGATTGTGCGAGGAGGTTACACCGTGTTTATGGTATTGATCTGGTGTGGATTAACCTCAATACCCCTCTTACTGACCAAGTAACCAAGAAATGTTCCTGACTGGACACCGAAAGAACACTTGCTTGCATTAAGTTTCATTCGGTACTTCCTGGGGATTTCGAAGGTGCTTGACAAGTTTGAGAGGTGGTCTTCTTTCTTCTTGATTTTCACGAGCATATCATCGATGTAGACCTCCATGGTGTCCCCCATCTTGTCTTTGAACATCTTGGTAACCAACCGTTGGTAGGTTACCCCTACGTTCTTAAGCCCGAAGGGCATGACCTTGTAGCAGTATAACCCAATTGTGGTGATGAATGTTGTCTTATCCTGGTCTGGGGTATACAGAGGGATCTGATGATACCCTAGGTATGCGTTCAGAAAACTCATTCTCTCGTGAGCTGCTGTGGCGTCTACCAGTTGATCAATTTTTGGGAGGGGGAAACTGTCTTTAGGGCATACTCTATTGAGGTCAGTGAAGTCGATGCAAACTCTCCATTTACCATTTCTTTTTGGAACTACTACTGGGTTGGACAACCATTTAGGGACGTGAATTTCCCGTATGGATCCTGTATTTAGTAGTTTTTCAACTTCTTTTTCTACGACCATGGCCTTCTCGTGGGCGGTTCGCCGTGCCTTCTGCAAAATAGGCTTGAAATAGGGGTCGACATACAACCGATGATAAGCCACACCGGGATCGATTCTCGGTAGCTCGTATGGCTCCCATGCGAAAACATCTACATTGCTTCTTAATAGAATTGTCAATTCCTTCTTCTCTTGATCTGTGAGATAAGCTCCAATTAAGAAAATCCTGTCGATGTTTCTACCTCCGACTATAACTTCCTCCAAGTTTTCGACGACCCGTTCAGAGGGGAGGAGCCTGGTCTCCTCTACTTCGGGTCTTTCGTACTTTAATTGCTATTTCAAAGGTGTCAGACCTTCTTGTTCCTCCTCCACTTTCTCTCTGGGCTTGTCGACTTTCCTCTCTGGCCTTGGACGGATGGACACTATGAAGCACCTTCTTAAAATTGCTTGATAGCCATGGATCTCAATTACTCCTCGCTCGATCACATACTTGAGTTTCTAATGGTAGGTCGAGGAGACTGCCTTCATCGCGTGTAGCCATCCTCTGCCGAGGATGGCTTGGTATGGCGAGTCGATGTCAACTACCAAAAACTCAATCATCTTGGAGACATCTCCTGCTCGTACTAGGAGCACGATCTTTCCCAAGGGCATAGTTAATTTTCCAGCGAAGCCAACTAAAGGGAAAGTGGCTTCCCTTAGGTCGGCGATGCTTAACTTTAATTTCCTAAATAGGTTGAGATACATTACCTCAGATGAGCTTCCTTGGTCGACGAGCAATTTATCGACATCATAGTTAGCTATCCTGAGGGTAATGATCAAAGCATCATGATGTGGGGTTCCCACTCCCACTAGATCTTCATCTGTGAACACAATATGCTTACTATAGTCGACGTCATCCACTCGCCGACGCTTTCCTGACTGTGTTTTTATTGGTTCGATCTGAAAAGCCTGTATTACCGCTGTAAGCTTTTTTTACCTCCATTCGAGCTGAATTTCCTTGAATTTGTTTGACATCAGATGCCCCATGAATTGCTGCGAACTCATGTCCAGCATCATCATCGAGCACGTTGTCAGGCCTCCCCTCTCCATTGGCAGCAACTTTCTCTGCCTTCTTGTCCACGAATTCGTTCAGATATCCAGATTGGGCCAGCTCCTCGAGGTGGGACTTAAGAGCCTTGAAATGTTCGATCTTATGTCCCCCCTCTTTATGAAAAGAGCATCTCAGCGCGTTGTTTCTCTTTGAGGGATATCCTTCCATCTTTCTGGGCCATTTAATAAAGGGCTCATCCTTGATCTTTGCGAGAATCTTATAGATTTATTCTTTGAAGACAGTATTGACTGCTTGAAAATATTTCGATACATCATTCTTGCCTTCTTTTTTGGTGCCACTCTTGCCCCCATTCTTTCTTCCTTTTTTCTAGTTCTCATCTTTGTCACTGCTTTTGGCAGCGAGCTTGGTTCGATCGTTTTCTCCGGTGGTGAGGTGAGTCACATCCTCCACCTTAGCATATTTCTCGATGTGGGACATTAGGTCGTCGATGGTCATGGACTCTTTCTTGGTCAGGGACTGGTACAGGAGGGAAGAACTAGGTAGCCCTATCTTAAAAGAGGCTACTGCCACTTGCTCCGAGCAGTCCTCGACCTCGTTCAATAACTCCAGTACCTCTTAGCGTAGTCTCAGAGGGTTTCTTGAGGTGACTTTTTCATTGTGAGTAAGGCATCCATCCTTTTGGGATGGGAGCTACTAGTAATGAAACGAGCTATAAAGAGCTCGGCCAGGGATTCGAAGCTCCGGATAGACCTGTGGGGGAGCCTTTTGAACCACTTTTAGGCCACGTCATGCAAGCTTGAGGGAAACATTCTGCACATCAGTGCGTCTCAATGGTTCAAGAGGGTCATGGCCTACCTATACTGCCTGACGTGATCAATGGGATCAGTCTTTCCATCATAGATCTTGAACCTTGGAATAGCAAACTTCTTGGGGGCTTCCTCTTCTTCTATCTCCCTTGAGAAAGGTGATTTCATCTGAGTTTTGAGAGCTCGCCTGGTGAATTCTCGGGTTGATCTGGTACCGCGATGCGCAGGGTGTTGGTCCATATCCCTTCGGACCAGACTCCGTATGTTCTCGTTGCTGCGAGCTGGGCTCCTGCGATTACGAGCTAGTCGTAGTTGCTCGAGTAGGTTGTCCTCTGACTCGTTTCCCTCAACTTTCTGGGACTCGCATCTAGGTCTCCTTCCTCGGCTGCGAGACTTACTCGCCTGAGGGCTAGGAGTACGGTATGGACGTTTCTTGGTACCACAATAGAGTTCTCTCTCCATTCTTTCTAATCTTCTCTTGAGGTGAGCATTCTCAGCTTCGTGCCTGCAGGAAGACTCTCTTTTCTCTCGGAGCCTCGCCTCATAAGCATCAATTAATCTGGATATTTGTGTGGACCTCGCTGGTCCTTGGCTTTCTTCTGAGGCTGGCCTTTCTAGGCGAGCCCTCTGATCTGAACGCCGAACCTCAGATCTGATCCTGCGAGGGGCAGGTCCTTCTTAGATATCTCTTGCCTGAGGAGCATTACTACTATGACCAGACATTTCAGATTTCTTTGTTGGTGTGAGCTTTCTCAGGGAAGATAAACATTCCCACAGACGGCGCCAATTGTGATGACAATTATTATTCAACACAAACAGATAAAAAAAGCGCAATCACCAAATAAAGTAGGAAATATAAAATGTCAATCACACAATAGGAGATGTACGTTGTTCAGCGAAAATGCCTACGTCCACGGTGGTGCAGTCGGTATTATTTTTATATACTCCAGAGAGGAATTACAAAGAATACAGTGCGTGTCCTATGCCCTAGACTTAGTGTTTATTACATACACGTTTATTTTCAGGGAGTGGGGGTGTTGGACTCGCCCACGTCTTCCATCTTCTCCTGGGATACCTCTCAATGAGAACATGGGAGAAGACTTAGTCATATTAATAAGAAACGAGGGGTTTGATCTTTGGGACGCTTTAACTGGGCTACTCGTCCAGGCCCGTTATTCTAATTCCGAGTACCCACAGGAACCAATGGGACACTATGTTTAATCTTCCTAGGGTCTTTTCTAAGATCAAAACAGAAACTCCTAAGGTGACCTTTCCTACCACAATGCGAACATGTGAAAACACGACGAGGAACGGGACCTTTAGGTTGACCTTTTCTAATACACTCGGATGTGGTTGACGCTCTAAAACAAATTATGGTTTTGGCTTTTACAATCGAACCACTAGAACAGGATAAGCTGCTACCATCACTACTCGAGTCATTTAAATCATTTTTTAACTTCAAAACTTTCGACTCAAGCAAATGATTAGACTCCTCAAACTTTCGGGACTTCTTATTTAAATTTTCAATTACCTTTAGAAGGTTATCTCGCTCCGCCTCAATGTGAGCAAACTTATCCCTAAGAGCCTTTTCTCGTGCCACACAATCATTAATCGAATTATTTTCCTCAATGGCATAAAATCTAGAATTTCTCAAATCCTCCAACTCTTTTTCTAAAACGAGGACTCTATCATCACTCTCCTTTTTGCCCAATTTTAATATATTAAAATCTTTAAACAAGTAACTAAAGTGCTCACGACAAATATATCTTTGAATTTGAAACGTTTGAAAATATTTCATCTTATTTTTAAAACCGGAATTTTCTTTTTCCAAAAATTCAATACGTTTTGCAAACTTTAAATTCAAACGATGTAAATCGTCAAAGCTTAGAGAACCCATCGAGAGAAAACAACCACACGAGAGATAAACAAACACACGGGATCACAAAACAAATAAAATATGTTTTCTAGCTCTTATACCAATTTGAAAAGTGTGAGTGGCCCGATATGTGTGTTTTAAACAAAACCAATTTTTTTCCAAAAAATTATCCAACTTTTAATTATGCACCAAACCAAGTTATGAAAAACCCAATTCTTACTTTAAACCAGTTTTATCTTAATTAATCCTAAACATGCATCTAGTGATTAAAGAAAGTAAAGTAAAGTAAAGAATACTCACAACGCCAGATGTAAGAGGAAAAAAACCAAAACGGGAAAATAACCTCGGACGGCCCAAGCCAAACAATCACTATGAACAATGGTTTTACAAAGACAGATTAGTCTTACACTAAGACTCGATCCCCATGGGTCTTGATGCTCCTTATGATCTTCAACCGTTCTTCAATAGTGCCCATGCAGAAATTCCGTCTTCCACGATACCTGTCCGCAATACACGCGTCCACATATGTCTCGGTGTCCACCGAATGGCTTTGATTCGTCTACGATGTAGAACAAGAAGTACTTCTCTTTTCTTCACCGTAAAACCCTTTGATGTTCAATGTGTAGAACAAATAAATTTGGTGCAGCAAGATCACTTAAATATATAAGAATGATAACTCGGATCTTTGCAAACTATAAGGATGTGTTTAAGACTTTTAAACCTTAGAAAACATGTGCAAAACAAGTTTCTGGTCGAATACTATTTTTCAGAATGCACACTTACGAAATTATGATGAAAACACTGTTTAAATAAGATTTAAACTCCGCCTCGAAAAACATGTTGTTCAAACGACTTGAGGAACTCGTTCGAGCGACATCCCATCTCGTTCGAACAAGATTGGATGTCGTTTGAACGACAACGCGAAAGTTTGACTTTTTGACTTTTTTGTTTAAAACGTCTCTTCCAATGAGAGATCTAAAAATGTCAAACTCTTTTACTAGCTTATCATCATAAAACGTAGTGTAAACCTTTAAAACACTTTTAAAATATTTAAAAATATTTTTCTTTATAAAAATTACATCCTTATCTTTTGTTAAATAATTCCGAGCACCATTAATTATATGCATTCATACCTGAGTGATCTCAGAATGAAATTATCTTTGAAGACGATTAAACTTGAACTAATTAAACTTCGGCATGATTTAATTCTTTGAAGTTTTGCCACAGCGCCTTCAATTTCTTCAATACGTCATAGACCAAGTGGGATCGTGACAAAATAAAATTCTCCCTATGACATATTACAAACATAGTTTTGTTCACGGAATTAAGTCAAAACAATACAGGGACTCTATTGGAAATTTATGTCCTTACACACTCTTATTGTTTTCAAAAAAAATGGGTAGAGTTTCCTTTGTTTATTCATGAAAAGCAACTTGTTTCAACATTTAAAATTAACTCAACAACAACAACCACCACTATATGAAATCAAAATAAATCCCTTCCACGAATTTGAAAGAATTGCCATTGGAACGAGTAACTATCTCATATATATATAAAAGATCTTATATGCATCAGACGGTGAAAATATTAACTTTCTTGCTTTAAAATATTCCATGAAGAATTTTAGAGGCAAAAATACTAACCCCGCAATAGTTACGAAGTTGAGTTCGCAATATGATTTGTGGTGGTGCCTTTATTGAGGATTGCAATCGACGTTGCGATTAAACCTCAGATGTTAATGGTTGCAACTGTGGTGATGCTACAAGATCAACATTGGCATTGACAGGAACCTAGCAATTAGAATATACAAAATATTATATGTATTGCATTAAATTAAAAAAATTACTCATACATCCAATGATTAATAGAACTTGACCTGTTTAGCACCTAAAGAAACATCTCATGTAGATTGGATAAAATCACCCATAGAACACGCACGAGACTCTATAAAATCCCGTAAATGAGTTTCCACCCATTCTTTCATCCAAGATCCCATAGCAAATATATTTTCTTGCATTTGAGCTTCCATTTTCTCTTTCATTTCATCTTGCTTCCTCTCATATTGTTCCTCTATCTCACGTTGCACCCTCTCATGTTCAGCCTCAATCTCACGTCGCATCCTCTCTAGATTTTGTTGATGCTGTGTCTCAATATCTTTCAACTCATATTGGGATCGCTTATATGATGGTACAAATATCATATTCGGAGAGACACTAAGTCCAAATGCGCGCACAGGCTCATTTCTTTCGGGTTCCATAACTTTCCCAAATATATCATCTTGTGCAACACCAGTCTCCGCTGTCTCTCGATGTTGCGATTCTAGATCATCCGTCTCTTGCTACAAAAATCAACCCCAGTTCTTATACAAACTTCAAATTAGATCATACATATGTAAGAATCCCTATATACAAGATTTAAGTTTCCATCAAGGCGCACATATATAATTCATAAGATGGAACAATAAATTTAATTGAGTTCATAATCATGAAAAAACCAAATTCAAGAATTTTATTTAAAATGAATTGAAATGAGTTCCTAATGCGTTCAGCACAGTCGCATCATTTTTTAAAATAAATTGTGTTATACAGTGAAAATGTATATTTCTGTTATCCAGTGAAAAATTTAGCAGACAATCCACCCATGTACACTCATGTACAGTAAAACAATTAGGGGGATAAATGATTCAAAGTTTCAAAAACAACAACGGTAGTAGGGGAATGAGGAAGGAATACAGGCAGCACGACAAATATAATAAACTTGTTGCTCCATTTTAGGGAAATGAGGTTCTTCACGTAGGTAAAAAAAATAACGAACTGTACTCGAAAAGAAACAGTGCAATGAAACTAATTGAAAGAATCATTTACTACAAAAAAAAACCTATGGCACTTGTAGACACCTCATTCTGTTACCCCCTAACTCTCCTTAGGTCCCTAGTACCTCCACTCATCACTGAAAATCCAGGTCATGTCCCAAGTACTGACCTGGAAGCCATCGGGCACTCCCCGGCTCAGTTTGACCCAAAAGTTAAACTCTTCATATCGATCGAGACTGAATGAATCTTCGAAGGGCACTGAATACCCTTTCCAATGGACCACCCCGTCCGTAATTCCGACTTACCATGCGGACGAACGGTCCGTTTGCGTATGAAACCTGACCCAGAGGCCACCGGGCGCTCCCGGGCTCTGTTTAACCTAAGTCAACTCTTCAGCTCAACTGGGGCTGAATGAATCTTTGAAGGTCACTGAATACCCTTTCCAACGGTCCATCCAATGCGCAATTCTGACTTTCCATGCGGACGAACGATCCTTTTGACTCTGGGAAGCCACCGAGCGCTTCGCGGGCCCGGTTGACCAAAGTCAACTCTCCAAACTGGGTCAAACTCTTTGGAATGTCTAAGTACATCTCCTAACCTTTCTAATGGTATGCCCTGTGCGCGATTCGGACTTACCATGCGGACGAACGATCCATTTGCGTCCCCACGATTCCCCGTCCAATGGACCGATAAACGCTTTCGAGCCACATTTGACCCAAAGTCAACTCCCGAACTCGGGAGAGGTCCAAAATACTTCCAAAGGTCTCTGAAATACCTTTCCAACGGTATGACCCGTGCGCAATTCTGACCAACGGCTTGCCCTCGGCGGCCAATTTTCTGAAAAAGCCTGAAGCGCACTACCAAATGGCAGGTCCCAGACCCTGCCTATCGGCACCTGCCGATAGGTAGTGCCATGATAAAGCCGATCGGCAGTCCCCTGGGGCTATAAAAGGAGGTCTTCACCTCATTTCCAAAGAGAGCCCAGATCTGATAAAAATCTCTCTCAACGAATCCCAGAAACCTCTCTTGAAGGCAGCGTGATTTCAACTTCCAAATCCTCCTTTTACTCCCACTTTTCATCATCTCTTTCATCAAACTTGGTGAATTAACCACTCTCCATCATCATCCAAGCTCAAGGGCTGCTTTTCAACATTCAAGATCAAGCTCAAGATCTTCAAGAAGGTCCAACTTTCTCAAACTCTCTCCTAAATTCTCTTGAATTTCCAATAACTTGTTTTCTTACTTACACTTTTATTATCTCATCTCACACATCCTAATATACTTTTTATTTAAGTATTATTGCACATCTCTTATTTTCATATAAATAAAACCCAAAAACAAGAAAAAGAGGGTTTGCTCATAAATTCCAAGTAGGGACTCTCACACTTTTTCCACACTCTTCTCATAACTAAAACATTTTTTTCTACACACACACACACACACTCACAAATAAGAGATTCCCCATTTTGGATTTATGGGATAAACCCCACCCCTCGTTTTACATGCGAACTACGTGGACTTTGATGCCTTTATAGGCTACGTAGGCGTCTCGGGGTAAAGTCCGAGACTCGAGTCCTTTTTCTCACTTTTTTCTTATTTTCTATCTTCTCTATATCTCATTTTCTATTATATTCTATACATTTGTTCTTCGTGGCGTATTATTCCACATGCGTTTTCGTTCCCTTATAACGATCAACGTAGGGGTAATCGCGTAAATTTTATTTTGTAACGTTAACCTCATATTCCTACGGATGATTCGCTTTATCTTTTCCAAAATACAAGTCTAGGATTTCTACCTCCATTCTATATATACACATTGCACACATATCACGGGGGAAAACATAAAGGAAAATAGCAAATATCCATGAGAGACCAAAAGGGCGGAATGGGTGCCTAACACCTCCCATTCCGTAACTAAGCCTCCGAACCCTTCTCGAATCATTTTGGTTTCGCACGCACCAATGCCATCCTTCGGGGTGGCTTCCCTTTTTCTTTTGTCTGTTTTGAGTAAAATAGACTGGCGACTCTGAATCTCTCTACATTGTTTTACACCACAAATGACGCCGGCCGAAGTGCTCCCGAGGGGGGACGCGCGGGACCCGAAGGATCCTTCCCTCCACGCGCCCGCCCGCGGGGGATCAGGATCGGGGATCGACACAGTGGCGACTCTGCTGGGGATTTTTGATTTTATTATTTTGAGGGCTTGACTCTATTCACATGGATGTTGTATTTGTTTATGCCCCCCCCCCCCCCCCCCGTATCTGCCTATCCCCTTTTCTCACATGTGTATCCCATGCTTATGCTTATATTCACACACTTGTAGAAAAATTCTCCATGTACACCTCACACCACGTGCACTTAGGATCACATGTATATCCCCATGTTGCACGCATCACTCATCCATACCTGGTGTACCTTTTGGGTATTTGCATTTTTGTTCCTGGTTTGGCATAATCAAGAAAGACATTCTCATCATAAGATACTAATAAGAGAATCATGCATGATTCACACGATATCACCAAAGAGCATTGATATTGACCAAATTTTACCCAGTAACTGGAGGGTCACTTCGTGATAGGCGCTGGTCCGGCAGGTCACATTTAGCCTAAGCGATATGACTCTCACCTCACCTTCCATTGGCCAAGTAACTTCGACGTATATCGAACGGTTCCCCAGCATCGTACCGCTTGACCTAAGTCATGACGGGAGGTATATCGCAGGGAATTCGTTCATGTATGCCGAGTATATCGAATTCGCTCTCACACGTACCGTCCCCACGAGGTATATGGTTAGGCAATTCACGTACACTCAGGTATATCAAATGGCTTGTCCGCATGTATCGATTGCCCGCAAAAGCAAGACGTATATCTTGGAAATCACGCCAAAGGGGGGAACCCATGCCGATTCACCCAACCAACTGCATACCCGCATATAGGTGTCAAACCTAGGACACGCACTTTAGATTGTCGGTTTCGACCCGAAACTCTGCCGAAATTCCGAGTCGGTCTGCCGCCCAATTTTCGCGCATTTTTAAAATGGGACCCTGTTCGCGAGCCTGGTTACAAGTCCAAACGTAGCTTTGCATATATTAAGACCCCCACTTTTCCAGGCTCGGGTCCCATCCGACATTGCATTTAGGAGAATTAAATACAAGTGAAAACATAATAATCATGCTGAGTTTCGTCTCCAAAAACATTCCACCCTTCTTTATTAAAAATCCAAAAACATTTCTCCCTTCTTTATCAAAAAATAAATCCAAAAAACATTTCTCGCTTCTTCGTCAAAAATCCAAAAATAGTTTCTTCCTTTTTTCTCAAAAATAAATCTCATCCTACGCCTTCTCAGGTCGATCGCATGCCTTTGGCCTGACTCCTTATTGGCTTCGGTCTTCAGTCAAATCACCCCAGAGTTTCATCCATTCCTCTACTACTTCTTTCGAGTCCGGAATCCATCCATCTTCCATGGAGAATGCAGATCAAGCACCAGTCATACAATAAGATCTGCCGATAGTCCTAGCTCAGCTCGTGGCTAAGATTGACAACCTCCAAGCTGAGGTCCGATAAATGCAACGAAACCTAGTTCCTATTCCTCGAGATCCCGAGGCTCTATTCCCTCGTGCTATGGGTCCACCGGAGCCTATCTGGGTCCCAGAGGAATATCAGCACGCTCCACGTGCCCCTCCGACTAATGGGTCGTCGCCTGCCCAGCTTCCAATGCCAAACATTGCCCAGCTTATGGCTAACCAGCTTGTGGTCGTTGATTTAAAAGAGGAGGAGTTGAATAAAGTCAAAGAGGATCTCAAGTTGCTCACTAAGAAGTTTGACCAGTTCAAGATATCTGGAAATTACATGGACTACACCCACGGGTCTCCTTATCCTAAATCAAGGTTACCCGAGAAGTTCAAGATGACAAATATCGAGAAGTTCGGAGGGCGTGGTCCCCTAATTGTTCATCTTCGCAGTTATCATCGTTCCATGACTCTACTAGGGGCTTCTGAAGAAGTAATGGCCCAATTGTTTCAACAAACTTTGAAGGATAGCGCCCTCCGATGGTTTTTATCTCTTGAGGAATCCAGAATCCGTAGTTGGGAGGATGTAGCTCGAGAATTCATGTCGCAGTACAAATACAAAGAGGAGCTCGAGGTCACCCGTCGTGATTTAGAGCCGCTCAAATAAAACTCCGAAGAATCCGTCAGTAACTTTATTGCCCGATGGAGGGAAAAAGTAGCTACCATGACCAATCGTCCATCTGAGGAAGAACAAGTCAACATAGTGAAGAAGAATTTCTTGCCCCATATCCAAGCAACCATGGGAGGAAAGTACTACCCCCACTTTCGAGCTCTTAGAGAAGCGGGAGTAAAAATCGAGGAAAGTCTTGCCAAAATAGAAGTTGAACTGAAGAAGGTGTTCGAAAAGTTCACCCCTAGAAAGTATGACAAGCCTGCCAATGCTACAGTCTCAACCATCAAAAACATCTCTCAACCAACCGCATCATGGGAACCAGAAAGTCGTATTGCCCCCGTTCGAAGGGAATACACTGAGCTTGATGCTCCCCTCTCCAAAGTCTACCAAGCCTTCTTAAGCCGAAACCTTATAAAACCCTTGGATCCCCGTCCATTACCCAATCCACTCCTAAGAAACTTCAAGACCGATGCTCATTGTGCCTTCCACCAAACTGTTGGCCATACCACCGACCAGTGCTTTCATCTCCGAAACATAATCCATGATCTCATTGACCGTGGTACCATCGCCCCATCGGCCAATCCTAAGCCAAACACTACCCAAATCACACCAATTCCATATTCTTAGAAGAAAACCCGAATTTCGATCCATCAACCCAAATCACACCCCTATACCCTCCTAAACCTCTTCAAATTTGCCCATATTTCCTCCTACACCCTACTAGCCTCGCTGATCAGGCACTGTCACTCCTCACCAGAGCATGCATCGTTGTCCGTACCTGTTCCAGAAATGGAAGAATGGAATTGTCAGAAGTCTTAAATCAACTCCTAAAGTTCGGATTGAAATTGCCCTCACACATGAATATTAACTACCAGAGGTTCAGTGCGCTGTTTTTGGAAGCATGGAAATGGGCCCGAGAATCAGATAGGTGGGTGGTAACAACTGATGAAATCATCTTGGATGGTGTTGTCCAGATCATGGCGGAAGTATTCAAGCAAACCAACAGCATTTGCAGTATCACCAAGTTATTTCATGCTTTGAGGCTACAAGGGCACCTGGTCCCTTCACCCTTACACATCCCCACAGAATGGGAAAACCTATATGAGGAAGCCGTTGAAGTTGTGGAATGCATTAACTTTACATAGAAAGACAGAATTGTTACCACCGCATGGGGGGAAAAAGTCAAAGATTCAAGTGAAGATCAAGCTTCAGGAAGAACTGGGGTAGTAATCATTTTATGTGGGATGATATCATTTGAAGAACACCTCGGAGAAATAGACAGGGTGGCAGAACAACCTCAGATTGACGACGAAACTGGATTTAAGTTTTTCCCTTCTTCAGTAAATCACATGACCAGATCAGGGAGACATTACCAAGTTTCAAGATCACTACCAGCAAATAACAAAGGGAAGGGCGTTGAAAACCTTCCTATGCCAGAGATGACCATTGAAGAGAGCAATATCCTTGATCAACTGAAGAAAACTCAAGATAACATCACTCTATGGGGGCTTTTTATGTCCTCCCATCTACACAGAAATTCTTTAATCAAATTACTCACTGGACCTATAGTTCCTCCCTCTACCACACCAGAAGAAGCGGTAAACCTGGTCGGATCCTTGACCTCTACCCGAATGCTGTCCTTTTCTGAAGAAGAAAACCCCAGAATTGGGCCAAATCACAATCATGCACTCAATATCTCCATCGAAGTTATGGGGAAGGTTGTACCGCTTTCTTTCGTTGATAACGGATCCACTTTGAATGTCTGCCCACTTAGAACCTTCAAATGTTTAGTCCTAAAATAAAGTGACCTCGCTCCAACATCTGCTGCCATGCGTGCCTACGATAATATCCATCGTGAGCTGATGGGATCCATAAAACTTGCAATAGGGATTGGCCCTATAAACCCCGTCGTTGAATTCCAAGTCATAGACATCCCAGCCTGTTTCAACCTGTTGCTCAGACGACCCTAGCTCCACAGTATAAAGGGTGGATCTTCCTCATTCCATGAGAAATTGAAGTTCTTCGCCGATGGGAGAGTCATCACCATCTTGGGTGATGACGACAATGTCGAGGGTGCAAGCACCAAAAGTCCAATTCTTGAGATACAACATGGGTCAAATGATATGCTCCTATCAGGATTCCAAGTCGAGCCCTCCCTACTCCCGACAGGGGACGGTTTCAAAGAAAGGGTTTGTCTAGAATATGACCCTCATGGCAATGTCAATGTGATTCAGATGTTCAGGAACTTGCACTTCATGCCCAGACTGGGGCTAGGACAAAGGCAGCAAGGGATACACAAGCCCATTGATCAGAAGAAAGATTTCCCTCATTACGGCTTGGGATGTCAACCATCAGAACAAGAGCTCAGAATGATACGCCAGTCGCGATCAAAGAGAGGGTTAGACTGCATCCGAACTATCCCAGGAGATTCCTTAAATGGACGATTCACCAAAGAAAGCAAGGATTTACCTTTTTGCGGTTTTCCAGAACCATAGTACGACCACACAGACAAGAAGTTGAAACCTGGAATGGAGATCTTTTTCCAAGATAGCTACCCATGGTCCGAGAGTTTCCCACACCGTATACAACCGCTCATCAAAGATATCGAAGAGACTGAGGAAAGTGACTCCGAATATTCCTTCAACCTGCAGACACTGGGGCTGGAACTTTGCATGGTCCATTCAGGCGCTACATCACTAGACCCCTCTCATCTTATTAAGGTTGCTGATACACCTCTCCTCAACTGGCATGCTGCGCCAGTTCTACCTCTTGAAATCTCACCTAACCCCAATGTTTACCCTATTTCTTATACTGTTGTCCACCCTTGCTAAAATGTAATCGAGACCTCTTTTGATGAGGTTCTCAATGCTGTTTTTCCTATCAATGAAATAAATGAAGATTTTGAGTATCTTGTTGTGCTTTACATTAATTGTTTAGATTCTAATCGAACTTTTGATGATGATGATGATTTTGCAAATGAATAATTCTTAACTGATCTAAATAAGGTTAATAATAAACAACATAACCACGTTCAAGTTAATGAAGAAGAGACTGTTGTTATTAATCTCGGTTCTAGTAGCCAACTGCGCGAGATTAGGATAGGGGCCACCCTTGACGAGCATGAGCGCGCACAACTCGAAGAATTGCTAAAAGAGTTTGTGGATGTCTTCGCATGGTCCTACGATGATATGCCCGGTATTGATCCTGAAATAGCTCAGCATGAGATCCCCCACTCTCCCAGATTACAAGCCGGTTAAACAAAAATTGAGAAAACTTCACACCGAATGGTTGCTCAAGGTCAAAGAAGAGGTGGTCTAACAGTTGAACGTGGGTTTCATTCGAGTGATCGAATATCCCACATGGCTGGCCAACATAGTACATGTACTGAAATCAGGAGGGAAGGTTCGAATGTGTGTGGATTATCGAGATTTAAACAAAGCCTCTCCGAAGGATGATTATCTGCTACCCAATATCGACATGATCGTGAACAACACAGCCAGTCATGCTCTCAAGTCATTCATCGACGGGTTTGTCGGATACAACCAGATCAATATGCACCCCGACCACCAAGAGAAAACTGCATTCATCACCCCATGGGGAACCTTTTGCTACACCATTATGCCGTTTGGTCTCAAGAATGCTGGGGCTACCTACCATAGGGCCGCTACAACCATCCGGCACGATCTGATTCATAAGGAGGTCGAGGTTTACGTGGATGACATAATTATCAAGTCCAAAACTAGAGAAGGTCATGCTCCTGATATTCGAAAGTTTTTCGAACGACTGCGGCAGTATCAGATGAGACTCAATCCATAGAAATGCATCTTTGGCGTTACAAAGGGAAAACTATTAGGATTCATGGTCAGTGAGAAGGGGATAGAAGCAGATCCCGCCAAGATGAAGGCCATACTTGAGATGACGCCTCCCGAAACAGAGAAGGAAGTTCGAGGTTTCCTTGGGAAATTACAATATATCAGCCGATTCATCATCCAGCTAACCTCTATCTGTGAACCAATCTTCAAAATCCTCCTAAAGGATTCAACCAAGGTTTGGAACGAGGCCTGCTAAGAAGCTTTTGACCGAATCAAACAATACCTGACCCAACCTCCAGTTCTCATGCCACCACAACCTGGTCTCCCTTTGCTCCTATACCTAACCATAACCGACACTGCAGTTGGGGCTTTGCTAGCCCAATACCTTGAGGACTCCCGCAAAGAAAGAGCTATCTATTATGCCAGTCGCAAATTGGTTGGGTACGAGGACAACTACATTGATTTAGAAAAAGCATGTGTCGCTCTTGTCTGGGTCACCCAAAAGTTGCGACACTACATGCTCGCCTTGCCTATTAAGCTTGTATCCCAAATGGATCACATCAAGTACCTGCTCGAAAAACCCGCCTTATCCAGCCCAATGGCCTGATGGTTGATGCTCCTGACTGAGTTCGATATCATGTACATCACACAAAAGTCGTTAAAGGAAGATCCATCTCTGACTACCTCGCTAACTACCCTGTAGAAGAAGCTAATGTATGGATCTCCGAATTCCCAGATGAGAACATTCTTTGCACCACCCAAGACTGCCTCCGATGGAAAATGCTCTTCGATGGCGCTGCCAACAAAAAGGGATATGGAATTGGGATACTTCTGGTTACCCCAGATGACTCCCACACCCCTATCGCCATAAAATTGGATTTCCCTTGCACCAATAACATGACGAAATACGAGGCATGCACTGTGGGCCTCAAGGTCTCTCTCAAGAAAAGTATTCAATACCTTGATGTATATGGGGATTCTTCCCTCATTATCGGTCAAGTTCTCAGAAAGTGAAAAGTCAAGGACGAAAAGCTCCAACCCTTTCATGCCCAATTAGAAGAGTTAGCCTCCCAATTCCGAGATATCACCTTCCATTACCTACCCTGAGCAAAGAATAACCTAGTCGATGCTCTCGCTAGCTTGGCCTCCATAGTCGACATGCCCGAGGGAATAACAATGACCCCCTTCCTAGTTCAAAAATAAGACAAACCAACCCATTGCTACCACATTGAGCTCGTCACCATAGAAGATCCTGAGCTAGTCAACCACTAGTACTATGATATTCGGTGCCTCCTCAGGTACGGCAGGTATCCTGAGGGTTCCAACAAGAACGATCGAGCTACCCTCCGAAGGCTGGCCGCCCAGTACATCATCTGTCATAAAGCGCTACTCAAGAGGAATTTTAATGGAACTCATTTGCACTGTATCGCAGGGGCTGACATTGAAAAGATAATGCAGAAAATCCACAGCGGGGAATGCGGACCCCACATGAACGGTCACATGCTTGCCAAGAAGATCATCCGATAGGGCTACTAATGGACCACCATGGCCCAGGATTGCACCGCCTATGTTCGGAGGTGCCCTAAATGACAACAGTTCTCCAATATCCAACATCTACCTCCGCGGGAATTATACAACATAACTCCTCCCTGGTCGTTCTCCACCTGGGGTATCGACATCATAGGGAAGGTTACACCAAAAGTGTCAAATGGGCATGATTTCATCCTTGTTGCCATTGATTACTCACCAAATGGGTCGAAGCTGAGTCATACGCAGTATTAAATGCCAAGAAGGCGGCCAAATTCATCAAGAAAAATATCATCTGCCGATATGGGGTCCCGCACGAGCTAGTGTCAGATAACGGGTTACACTTCGAGGCAGAAGTCACAGAAGTTATCAACGAGTATGGGATTCAGAGACACAAATCTTCTCCCTACCGACCTTAGACCAATGGTGCAGTTGAAGCCGCTAACAAGAACCTCAAAGCTATCATCAGCAAGATGACCGAAAGTTGTAGGGATTGGGCCGACCGGATCTCGTACGCCCTTTTGGTCTATCGAACCTCAATCCGAACCTCTACTGGGGCTACCCCTTACTCGCTGGTCTAGAGCTTGGAAGCAGTCCTACCTGTGGAGCTGGAAATACCCTCGCTACATGTCATGCTCGAGAACAAGGTTAGTGAAGAAGACTGGTGCCAAAGCCGTCTTGATGAGCTAACCCTCCTAGATGAAAGAAGATTAAAAGCTCTTTATCACATACAAGGGTACCATCGCTGGGAGTCCTACCCACAGCTACCAGAAGAGCCTGCACCCTCATCATCTACATCCTGAGGATCCCAAGTTTCTCCTGCCTGAATGGAGTTCCTCAAACACTCCATGAACCGATGAGCCTTAACCATCTTCGAAAAGACCACAACACCCCCTTCCATGGAGTCAGATAAAATAAACCACCTTTGACCAGTCTCTACTGCCAACATCTTGCTGACTACTTTCCTCCACAACCACTTCATATAATCTTTGGAGACGTGGCTAACCTTCCCGACAGACTGAGAGCGACGGGCTGACGGATGCCGATTTTCCCACAGGGATCCAAGTAACAGACACAAGCGCTCAGTCAAATCTTCTACCAGAAAGAAATTTGAGGACCGAGGGGGCACGACCTGTGCCCAGCCAAATTGACACAGAAGCCGTCAAAGGAAATAAAAAGAGGTCTTTGTGAGACCAACCAGCCACACATATGAATACTCTCCTAGATCCAGAACTGGCTACAATTGTCCCCACCAAGGCACTGATCAATACAGCCCACGAGCCCTACGTTCCACAAGCCAATTCTCCAAATTCTCAACATGCAAGCCAACACGAATGAAGTAGCGCAAAAAAAAGTTGGTTACAGCCGACAAAGGATATTCTGGAGGAGTCGACAAGTGGAATCTTTCAGACAACCATATGAACAGCATCACAGGGCTACCCCTTAAAAAGTCATAACGACCTTCTCTCCAGGCATCTAGGCCATTCAGAGTCTCCGCCAATATCACTGCCGCAGGATTGCGACGGTATGACATCCATGAAGTAATGGCTGCAAGTTGTGGGTCCACTCGCACCTCCCCAGTCACCAATAGCAATTTTGAAACCAGGCCCAGAATAACGGCTCCATCATAGCCAGCATCACCTACTTCCCGCAAATGCACGGACTGCAACACCGCCGGGAGGGAGATCATTCCTCCAGTAACCAATGACCTGGCTGCCGAAGGCAGGATATAAAGAAGCCCAGCCAACAAATCCCTAGGGGAGCGAGAAAATTCAGGCAAAGCCGCAGCAACACTGGGATTCACAACCAGTATGGCAGAAAATTCCTCGTAGGTAGGACAAACTTCTTCCAACCCAAAGCGGAATACATGGTCTTCGGGGTACCAAAATTGTACTGCCGCCATCATCATATTCCACTCAAAAGGTCGATTACGCCATAAGGAGACTCGACTCATGTTGAAAGCATCATAGTCGACATTATAAGCGCACATAGCTTCCAAGGCTTCGAGGTAGTTGACAAACTCGGTGCTACCAGGGAGAGCCATCTTGTAGGGCAAGGAAATAGTGGGCAAATAGATGAGGATGCAAAGGTGTAATGAGAACACTCCACCCTTACCCCCTTTTTTATACTTGAGAACTCTCACAAAAGACATAATCCCTGCAGAAATCGCAGGGTATCCTACCCCACAAGGTACCAAAGGCTGAAGAAGGTACCATTTAACGATTTAAAATTAATGGGACTGGACTGAACTGTCGATAGGAAGGCCAGGGTGCTTGCCGATCGGCAACCCCCTATTTTTGGAAAATTTCCTCCTTTCCTCTTTTGTCAAATCAGAAAACTCAATGAAAATAAATTGATATTCTCCAAAAAAAATTCTTGTTTTCTCCTTATAGGATTCCCCTTTTAAATAAAAGATTTCCTTCGAAAATTCCAAAAATATTCCTTTTTTTACGGTCTCAGTAGCAAGGTAAAAAGTGCATGTGCATGCATTCATTCATCATTAATAAAAGATAATAATAAAAAAACTCCCATTGCGTTGCATATATTTGTGTTCTGTGTTACATCAGTTTTGCAGGAAACAAGAAAAGAAAAGCCAAAAACAACGGGACTCAGCTCAAACCCCCCCCCCCCCTCTCTCTCTCTCAAGAGCTTCCACCCCTGCGACGCACTCTCTTTCCCTTACGGCGAGACGACGCGGCCCCAATGTGGGCAGTCGCCGATGATATCCAATCTCTAATGTCCCTCAGCCAAGTGGTCGACACCCGGATTTGCTGCAAGGAAAAGGCAGAATCAGTATCAAGCAAAAGAAATCAAAAAAGAGGAAAAGGACCGAAAGGTTTACTGCAGGACGAAGGACCTCCTCTGTCAAACCCAGCTCCTCCGGATGTGATAAGCCGACTAATTAAATACCGGTTATCTACTCCTTTATTAAATTAATACAAAATTCCAAGTTTGTTCAGTTCATAGCATCACTGCCGAAAACATTTTTAACAATTACTAGACACCTAATATTTAAAAAGTGAGTTGTCAATTTTAATTAAATCCGATTAACATGCAATAATTAAATTATGAAATGCTAACATAACCACCACAACATAAAGAAAATTGAATAACCATAAAATATTAATGAGTATGGAGGGATACACCTCACAACAATCCAAATACAGGAATAAACAAATACTAAGTCTGCATCACCAAATTAATTACAACCCAAAAATCTGATATAACTGGATAAATAAAGTGTCTAAAAGAAATGGGGCGACATGCCCAACAGATGAGGAAAATCTAGTAACATAGAGTCAAGATCGAAAGTGGAGGCGTCTACTACCAAGATCCTGTAACTTCCACAGTAGCTACAGTACGTCACCTGAATGGAACTCCTATGCTTTGTGTCCTTGTGGCTGGGCACCTAAAAGGTTTTTACAAGAAAATATATTTGAAAGCAAACGGGTCAGAGCCCGATAGTGAAAAACATTTTAAAATATAGCAAGTGTTTTAATAACATTAAAACAATGAATGCAAAATACATGTTAGGACGTGCGCTAACATGAAATACTTACCTCTCGACTATTTGTGCACTCCTAACGTACCCGTACCCATTTCTAGTTATTCCCATATCTAACTAGTCCAATCATAATACCTAACATTACTATATGATTCACGCTATAATTCCAGCATCTTCATTGAAATAGCAAGCTTTACATTTATTCTTGGTTTCCCATATTAGTAATACAACATACTAGGAGATTTCCACTTGTATTTTTACAAAAACGTTGCTATTAATCACATTCGCATTTATACATGACTGAGCAATTCAATTTAACTGTATATTATTCTTATCATAAATATACAATATTAGCACCCCGAGGCTAAGTTGCGGTGCACACATACTCTGCTATCAAATCCCGGTACATCACATACATAAGGACCATGCTTTCCGAATCTCTCAGGAATCGTTCTCAAATAATAGCAATCACAAATAATGGAGGCGAACATAGTTCACATCACATGGGTCACGCACATACCTACGCTCCCATGATCAGCAGACTTATTAACTTCTCAATAAGTCCTTATCTAACCTATGTCCTCGAGGTACCAATCTAAATCCCCCCATAGGCACACAAAGATTAGATGGCCTTAATCGAACGCAAACCTCCCATGATAGCAAGTACGGTAGGTATGTTATACACATAAAACCACATATACTAAGCATTCGCACATCTTAGATATCTCGTATTATTAATATAGGTATACTTCTCGTTCTTATACCGTCATTTAATGTTATACGACCACAAGTCCCCGAATTGTATATTAACATTATCAACCCTTCTCACGTCATAATTAGGTACTCGTTTCCTACTCCACAATTTACATCCGATTTTATTATAAGATTCTATGTTCTACTCCTCAACGTACCCCAATTCTCAAAATTATACCCACTAATCAATAAGGGAAGGTTAATACTCCAATTAAATAAGTCTACGGAACGTTTGAAATGAAATCAGGCCAAAAAGGCCATCTGTCAACTCGTTAGAAGTCTCATTCGAACGAGGTCGTTCGAACGAGTTCATTCAAATGAAAGTCTTCGAACGAACTACCAACTCATTAGAAGGGACACTGTCATCTCGTTAGAAGTTCATTCGAACAAGGTCGTTCGAACGACCTGGGCAGGTCTTCTAACGAGATGGAAGTTTGAGCCCAGAAATTCTCTACTTCATTTTTCTCAATTTTTCTCTTCTCTAAACTCATCCTAAGATCATCCCAATAGTATTTTAACGTTATTAAACTACTATAAGTCCTCCTAGGTCACTCTTTAACATATATATGGGGTCAATGCTTTCTAAATTAACATATAATCATCAAAATTTCCCAAATCTTGTCCCAAACCCTATAAATATGGACCCAGAATTTAATGTCTACAATTACTCCTTATAAATCCGTTTTTACATCATCAAAAGATACATTTCGTATATGAAATTCATCCGATAACATTCTACATGCAATCCCTATTTCATATTATGAATTCTACCTCAAATTTCATGGGTTTTTCATCAAACTTTCAATATAAGACATATCTTCAATTCTAAGAATAGAAGAACATTCGATTGAAAATAATGTAATTAAACCACTTGCCTTCGATGTTCTGATTTGATGTTGAAGAATTGAATGTTGATTCTCCTCCCTCTCTCTACAAATTTCTTCCAAAGATGGTGATGGTGGCTAGGGTTTCTTTTTTGGAACTTCTTCCAACTCCCCCTATAACTCCCATAGCCCTCTAACTTCCAAAATGTTGATAATGGCTTAGTGGGTTCTTTTCTAATATAAAAATAACATCTGAAATTCGTGGGTTTTAATTCCCCTATTTTTAAAATTACCAAACTACCCTTTTGGGTTGCCGGTGTGGCCTAAAAATGCCCCGGGACCCAAACTAAACCCCCGGCTAGTGTTTTCTGACTATTTCGACCCTTACGGACACGTTGGTGCACTCAAAATGACCATTCAGTTGATAAAAATAAAATTCACTTTTTAATTCAATTAATTACGTTCCTGACGCGACTGACATGCGTGTCCCAATTAAATTTTCCAAATTGTCGTATATCTACCTCGTGACAATTTAGATATCATCAATACTCATATATTACCATACATACTCGGAAATAATAAATTTTTAACATAATAATCAAATACCAACTCACATCTCGTTAGTATTTATACCCGGATTAATTTCCAATTAATTCTCATTTAATTCAATTAATCCCTTAAATAAATATCAATAAAATTACGGGGTATTACATACTTCCCCCCTAATAACAGAATTTCGTCCCGAAATTCAGAACTAAAAAAAATACCTGGTAAAAATAGCTCTGGATAGCGCTCGCGCATCTCATCCTCGCGCTCCCATGTGGACTCATCGGCATTATGATGCCGCCACTGAACACGTACTAATGGTACTATCTTAGACCTCAGTTTCCGCTCGCTTTGGTCCAAAATAGCAATCGGCCCCTCCTCGTAGGAGATATCTGGCTGAAGATCGATGTCCTCCAAAGAAATATGGGTATGGGCCAAATCATCCCTAAGGTATCTCCTTAGCGAGGAAATATGGAACACATCATGAATCCTATGCAAGTGCTCCGGTAATCCAAGTCTATACGCAACTGGCCCAATTCTCTCGATGATAGGAAATGGCCCCACATTTCTCGGTGCCAGTTTTCCCTTCTTCCTAAAACGTATAATCACCTTCATAGGAGATACTCTGAGTAACACCTGGTCCCCCACCTTGAATTCTCTAAAGAACCCCTTGGCATCAGCATAGCTCTTCTATCGGTCCTGAGCTACCCGAATGCGACTCCGTATCAACTCAATCCTTACCGAGGTGTCCTGAATCACTTCCGTTCCAAGGAGTTTGTTATCCCCCACCTCTAACCAACATGCTGGGGAACGACAAGGTCTACCATACAATGCCTCAAATGGAGCCATGCCAATGGTGAACTGGTAGGAGTTATTATAAGCAAACTCCACCAGTGGAAGGTACTGCTCCCATCCACCTCCAAAGTCTAGGATGCACATACGCAACTTATCCTCCAACATCTGATTTGTCCGCTCGGTTTGCCCATCAATCTGCGGGTGATAAGCCGTACTCAACCGCAATTTCGTACCCATGGCCTCCTCGAAACTCTCCCAAAATTGTGAAACAAATATCTTGTCTCGATCAGACATGATATTTATAGGTACCCCATGAAGTCTCACTATTTTCGCAATGAAAATCTGGGCATACTGTCCCGTAGTGTAATCTGTCCTCATGGGTAGAAAATGAGCAGCTTTGGTCAACCTATCCACAATTACACATATGGAGTCGTGACCCCTCGGTTACGTAGGTAATCCCGTGATAAAGTCCATAGATATGCTCTCTCATATCCACGTCGAAACCTCTAATGGCTGTAGAAGTCCTGCCGGTTTCTGATGGTCCACCTTTACTAGCTGACATGTGGCACATTTGGAAACAAACACGACGATATCTCTCTTTATCCCACTCCACCAATACTGTCGTCTCATGTCTTGGTACATCTTATCTCCACCAGGGTGTACTACGAACCGTGAGCTGTGCGACTCCGTCCTTACCTCGTGTCGTAAGTCCTCCCCTTCCGGAACGGCCAGTCTCCCATTGAAGCGTAATCCCCCATCTGAGCCAACGGTATAGGACTCGGGTCCCTCTGCTAGTAATCGAACTATCTGCTCCTGACAGAATGAGTCATTTGCCTGGGCCTTTACCACACTCGTAACAATTTGAGGTGTAATAGTCATCACAGCATGAACGATCGGGCCAATACATCCTGGTATCCCAACTCCTTCCACTTTGCTTTCCACATCTCGGCCACCTCATCTACTGGCCTACGGCTCAATGCGTCTGCAACCACGTTAGCCTTCCCCGGGTGATATTGGATATCAAACTGATAATCCTTTACAAACTCAAGCCACCGTCGTTGACGCATATTCAGTTCCTTTTACGTGAAGAGGTATTGTAAAGACTTGTGGTCCGTGAACAACCAAAATTTCTCCCCCAGAAGATAGTGTCTTCAAATCCGAAGAGCGAATACGACTGCCTCTAACTCCAAGTTGTGGGTAGGGTAATTCCTCTCGTGAGGCTTAGCCTTACGGGAAGCACAAGCTATGGCCTGACTCTCCTGTTGCAGCACACCTCTGAGTCCTTGTAAGGATGCATCGGTGTAGACTAGATACTCAACTCCCGGTCTGGGCAATGCTAACACAGGCACTGAGGTCAACTTCTCCTTCAACTCATCGAATGTCAATTAACAGGCATCGCTCTAGATGAATGGCACACCCTTGTGAGTCAGATGTGTCAAAGGACCTGCTATCTTTGAGAAACCCCGAATAAACCTCATGTAGTATCCTGCCAGGCCCAAGAAACTACGGATCTCAATCGTAGTCATGGGTTGTCCCCACTCCCTCACCGAGGATACTTTCCCTGGATCAACAGATATCCCCCGGTCTGAAATGATATGTCCCAAAAACTAAACCTCCTTCAGCCAAAACCCACACTTCTCATACTTTGCATAAAGCTCGTTCTGACGTAGCATCTTTAAAACCTGTCTCAAATGCTCGGCGTGCTCCTCTTTTGTCTAGGAGTATACCAGGATGTCATCAATAAAGACGATGACAAACTGGTCTAGGAACTCTCTGAACACCCTATTCATCAAGTCTATAAACACGTTTAGAGCATTGGTCAAGCCAAAAGTCATAACTCGAAACTCGTATGAACCATATCTCGTTAAGAAAGCAGTCTTCAAGACGTCCTGTTCCCTGATACGCAACTGATGTTATCCCGATCACAAATCAATCTTGAGAAGAAGGAAGCTCCTCTCAGCTGGTCGAATAAGTCTTTAATTCGGGGCAACGGATACTTATTCCGTATCGTGACATTATTCAACTCCCGGTAGTCTACACATAATCTCAACGATCCATCCCTCTTCTTTACGAACAACACAGGGGCACCCCACGGCGAAGTACTCCGTCGGATAAACTCCTGACCCAATAACTGCTCTATCTGATCCCGTAACTCTCTCATCTCTACCGGAGCCATACGGTAAGGTGCGCGGGCAATCGACCGAGTGCCCGACGTCAAATCGATCATAAAATCTATCTCTCTACTAGGCGGTAATCCAGGTATATCCTGAAATACATTAGCAAACTCCCTCACGACTGGAATCGAATCGAGTGGTAACACCACTTCCTTAGAGGTCTCCTCCTTTATATAGTACAAATGAGTGGATGATCCTCCCTCAGGGTGAGGCATCTCCACTAAAAACATCTCCTGCTCGAGAATGGTAAAAATGATACTCCTACTGAGACAATCAATCATGCCTCGGTACTCAACTAGCCAATCCATACCGACAATCGCATCATACTCAGTCATATCTAATACTAACATATCAGCGGGTAAAGTAAATCTCCCAATCTCTATACCCACACCTCTATAAATAAGCGAAATCATAGAACCCCTAATCAACGGTGAATCTACACAAGTAACCGTGCTCTCTGCGGTGTCTAACAACCCAATAGTGCGTGCAAATCTCATGGCAACGAAATAATGTGTGACCCCCGTATCAAATAAAATAAGCCCCAATGTCCCCTGAATAGAGAACATACCCTTAATAGCAGGCGGTTCCTATGGTACTGGAGCATGCTGGAGCTGATACACTCTCCCATACTGAAGCTGTCCCTGCTGGACTGGGACCGCTGGAATGGGTGGTAGTGCTGCCATCTGTGGTGGTGCTGGGAGGGCGGCGGGAAACATAGGCCTCTATGGCTCGTGTCAAGCACCATGTTGCTGCTGCTGTAGGGCCCTTCCCCTATCAGGACAATCCTGGAGTTTGTGGCCAGTCTTGCCACAAACGAAGCACTTCCCCGAGGAGTTTCCCCCTCGCTGTCCCTGCTGCCCACGACCCTGATGGCCATTACCATTCCTACCCTGGCCATGTTGGCCCTGCTGAAACTGCTGTTGCTGACCATTCTGGCCCTGATGGCCATGTCTGAAACCTCCCAGACCATTCCTGAAACCCCCAGATCTAAATCTCTTGGGGACCCCCTGTTGGGAACCCTGATCTCCCTGCCTATGCTGACCCTGAGCAGATTGTGCCCCGCTGGCACCATTCCCCATATCCTGCCCTAATGGTTGGACTCTCTTACTCTCAGACATGTGAAAGCGATGATCCTGGCAGTGTATCAATGTTGCGTTAACCACATCAGAATAAGCGGCTAACGAGAGGTTTCCCAACAAGTGCTGACGGATCCTCTAAGTCAATCCATCCATGAATTTCTGAATCTTCTTCTCCTCAGTTGGAATCTCATTAGGAACAATGTTCATGTTGTACCACCCACATATTTGATGATATGCTTAATGACTTTCAAATGGGATTCCTTGGAACACGATTGGTAGCAAGAAAAAACTCTTTTTCTAAAGGATATATTGGGATGATTAGTCGTAAGGTACAACAAGCTACCTATCATGCTTATATTTAATGTTTTGTCCACATCCTTCCCATGAACACACTTTCGAAGCTTTTTATAAACACTCAAGGAAGTGAGTTTAAAATTGGAAGAGTCAAGTTCAAATTGCTTCACAAGGTCCTTTGCATATTTGGATTGTGCAATAGGTGGTCCAGTTTCCAATTATCGCACTAGAAGACCAAAGAAAAATTTATTTTTCCAACCACGCTCATTTCAAATTCTTTTTTCATTAAAACCCAAAAGTTATGAGCATGATTTTCTTAAGTTAAGCCAAAAATGTTATCGTTTATATTGTCTTGGGCAACCATTATGTCTTTCCCATAAGACTTGAGAAATAAATTCTTGTCCACACTACTCTTTCAAAACCTTTTCCCATAAGATGCAAGATTATTCTCTCCTACCAAGATTTTGTTTCTTATTTAAGACCAAATAATCCCTTTTGAGGTGAAAAATATGTGTCAAGAATTTATGGTCCTCAAAACCTTTTAGATGTCACACGTAGACTTCCTCTTAGAAAGTGTTATTTATAAATTCACTATTTATACCCATTTTATGGAGCTTTAAACCTACGAAACATGTTATAACTAAGATAAAGAAAAATAAACTCTCATTTAGCAACCTGATAAAAAGACTCCTCAAAGTCAATACCTTACATTTAGGTGTATCCTCGAGCCTCTAGCATTTCCTTATTACATAACACAATACCCTCCTCATCACATTTTTTCTTAATGATTCATTTGCTACTAATGATGTGAACATTTATAGGCAAAGTAAATACATTAAAAACTTCTTATTTGCCAAATTATTCTAAATCATCTTGCATGGTATTGACTCAATATTCATCTAACAAGGCATCCTTAATATTCTTGGGTTCAAGTATATAATTATAATAAAATAATTTAACTTCTTTGTGGAGTTGAGATCGAGTCTTTAGCTCAAAGATTAGAACTATCAATGATGTTAGAGACATCATGGTCCTTTCTAAACCAAATAGGTGGGTTATTTAATTCAACATCCACTCATGGTGATGGAGTTGGTGGTGCCTGAACAAAATCATTTATATCATTTTTTCTTTCTTATTCAGTTATAAGAAATAGGGAGAATGTGTTTTCACAGTCATCATCATTAAATGAAAATGAGTCACTATCATCAATGACCAAATTCATTGAATCCATAATCTTTTGAGATCCATAATTATAAATGTGGTAGTTACGACTATCAAGGGAATAGTCGAAAAATATCTCTACATCACTCCTAGAGTCAAGCTTAGTTGAATACCGTTTATCCTAGAGTATATAACATTTCTTCTAAAGACTAAAATATTGTAGTGTGTGGTTTTTACCTTTCTAAATCGCAAAGAGGGTCTCAATTTTATCGTACCTCCTATAGACTTAGTTCACAGTATGAGACACGTCGTGCTTACCACCTTCACCTAAAACCTCTTATACAAACCATTGAATACTAACGTGGACCTTGTGATCTATTGCATTGTTCATTTTTTTTTCATTAAACAACCTCATTTTTTTGAGGTGTTTCAGAAGCATAAAGTTCAGGGTCTATTTGAACACCACTACATTACTCCAGAATTTCAGTTCATTCAAATTCAGTCTCAAGACTCTAACGATAGTTCACCTCTTTTGTTTTGGAGTTGTTTGAAGTTGAAAATGAACAATTCCTTCGCATCAAACTTTTTACGCCAAAATCCTACAAAAGTGAATCTAGAAACATAATCTATGATCACAAGTATGTAACATTTACCACTTATGATATCCGTATGCATTGAAATCGTGAGGTCTATGTATAGAAACTCTAACACTCGAGAGGTAGACAACACATTTAACATCTTATGTGGATTTTGAATTTTTTTCCCATTAGGAAAATATCACCTAAATGAGAAAAACTCGATTCAAAATGAGGAAAGTCACAAACAAGTTCATTACTAGAAAGGGTGGGTGATTACATGTGTACCTTTTAGTGGGGATTAAATGGGATTGTTTTAGAGACCAAGTACTACACCCCTAACTACTGATGTAAGCTGTGTATAGGTATATATCATAATTCTACATGTTGTTTGTAAACTGTCTGAATTAATGGAGACTTAAGAAGTTAAATTCATCTTGAACTTTGGTCGCTGATTATAGGGTGGGGATATCGATGTGGTGATCTGAAGTTTTTTCTTCGTATTATGAATATATGTATTTATAGTCTAGGAATTGACATATTTGTATGAGGATATTATATTTTGATTTTACGATTACTATGATATTATTTCTTATAGGATATGGATAGTATATGGGTATTACATATACATGTAGGACTTAGTATATGATGAGCAAGCATGGTATTGTGTTGTGGCACTAGATAGTTATTTATAGCTACTTCGATGAGATTTGATGGATACGGGTGTTGTGCATAGTAGGATAACTAGCTAGTAAGGCTCATATCTTAATAGAGATTGATGAGATTTATGACTAGGACAATGAGGGTTTATTTTGTAGAGGTATTATATGGTATAGCAATTAGACTATCTATGGGTATAATTACCAGGATTTTGGTTAGTACCTGGTTAGCCTAATAATCAGTAGATCTCATGCGGCTATGATGCAAGGTATTCATTAGTCAATAGAGAGATAAAGACTTAACCTAGTAGGATATTATATGGTGTAGGGATATTATGAGTTTAGTTTGTAGCTACAATATGTGTTTATAGGTGGTGATATTATTTCGTAATTTAAGGAAGGGTACATTATTAGTCTTAACACTTGAGTACTTATTATTTTTGGTATTGGATTGGGAAATGGCTAGGATATTCCTTTACAGAGGTGAGGTGGGGACAAGTATTTTGGGTGTGAGCACCGATGGAGATGTCATGAAACGTAAATAAGTCAAATTTAATATTGATCAAGTAATGTTATTTATTTCTTGGATAACGTGGGGTCTAACCCGTGATATTTTCCTAAAATTCTTTTTAGGTGTTCCTCAGTTAAAAAGGCAAGATTGAACGGGAAGACATTCAGTGTCCCAATCACTTTTTTCATATATCCTTTTATGTATTTTAGTATTTTATTTTAGTTATACCCTTTGGTTTATTATCTAGATATTTTTGCAACGGTCCCATGATAGGTTCTAAAGATTTTTGTATTTTCATTTTGGTATTGGATCAGTTGAGACATATACATCAATAGAGAGTTATTCAATTTGTTAATTCAATTATTTGAGACTCGTACTTTTTATCTCATTCTATTCGCATCTTTTATACACTATTGTGGATGGTTTTAGTTTTCATTATTTATCGTTAATGTTTATAATGGTATAAATTATCTGATGACCCCTATCTTCGGAATACAGGCTTGCCACTTGGCACGTAAAAAATAGGGGGTTCTATAGATGATCAATTCATCCCCTAGATAACATTGTGCACATACATATCTGGAACCAATATATTATATACAAAATTCAATCTTTCAATATATGTAACCAAGTTATTAGAAACTTAGTGTGACAAAGTACCCCTACCCAAAGGTGTGCCGATATGAAGTTGTGTATCTATGCAATATACAATGAGTCCGAAGATTGTACAAAACTATGGTTAGTAAAATAATGTGATGCCATAATATTAATAAAGCGTGGCCTTAAATTCCTATAATATGAGTTCTAACATGTAATTCATGTAATAAACATACACACATATGAATTCGACTGATTATAAAAGTTTTAACATGGTCAACTTTTCCATTTCATATTGTGATAACAAATTTAACATTTTAATAAAGAAAAGGAAATAACAATTGTGTTATTATAGTTCTAACATCAACCTTAATTTCATTTCATCACAAATTTATGTGTATCGATTTCCAATTATTAGATGTCAACATTAAGGAAAATTCCACAAGATGAAGATTTAGATTTTTAATCTAATTTAATTATTTGATATCAATTTTACCAAATAGTGTTCAATTACTCAAGTTAGTTTATAATTATATGTAATTAGTCTTAAGAACTTATTAAGTTTAATATTTTCTAAACCTTATCTATATTATTATCACATGAATCCAAAGAAATGGATGATAGAGTTCTTGACTTTTTGTTTTAGGACTTTTAGTTATGGATGAATTATCTTAATAAAAGGAGTTGATTGTTATTTATTGTTAATTCCTCAGTTACCTTTTCTTTAATTCTTTAAACTTTAATTCCAATTATTTCCTCCAACTTTACTCACAATTAGCCTCTTTTTATTTATAACTAGGGTTTTAATAATGATTATAAATGACTAATGATGGGTTTAGTCGTATATTAAAATAGTTAAATTCCTCATTTTTATTCACCCTAACTATACCTTAGCGTATGAGCCCCAAAGCTAAACTTAAACACTCTAAAACTTGAACAAATGGGTCACCAAACCTATAGGTCCAATCCCTCATATTTTTAGCACTATTTGGGTTCCCGGATGACTTCATAAGTCCAACCCAAAATCACAATCTACTAAAAAGAACCCCAAGACAATATAAATAATTTGAGACACAAGAGTTATTAATTTTATGTGACACCCCGTCTAATAAAACATCAGTTGATCAGGCCCTTATTAAATTAAAACGAGTTTCTCATATGGTTCATTCTTAGCATTACTGTCGAAATTTTTTTAATTACTAAGCACCGAAGTGAAATTAGAGCAGTGTAAAATTTTTATCTTTCTTTGAAATGGATAAAGGAATAATCTGGAAAACTAAATAAGCCATTCACAATATACTAGAGTCCAACCATCATAATGTATAAATGAATAAAGGTGTGATGAATAAACCATCATCTAAAATCCAAAAAACCAAATACTCAATAATAACAAAAATAACAGAATGACTGAAAACTGTCAATGGACAATTGTAACAACCCGTATTTTTTATGATTTAACTAATTATGGAATTAATTATTATTGTTGGATTAATTGAATTAAAATGTGAAAATGTAATTGTTAATTAATCTGGATTAAAATAATATTAACTAGCGTGCTAAGTGTTAATACTTATTGTTGAGAATTATTGAATATTACTGTGTGATATGTAATATGGAATTATGAAATTTGATAAATTGTCGAAAGTGAGAAATACGACAGTTTGGTAATTTAAGTCTGATGCGCATGTGAGTCGTGTCGGGACTAATTGAATGGGATAAAAAGAGAATTTATTTGTATTAACTTGTATGGTCATTTCAAGTGCGCCATTGAGTCCAGGAGGGTTGAGATATTCAGAAAACACTACTCGAATATTTCATTTGGACTCCGGAATATTTTAGGCCAAACCGGCACCCCGTACGGGTAGTTTTGTAATTTCAATTTTTGGGGGTTAAATTAATGATGAAAATCAGTAATTAAATCAGAACGGTACGTAGGTAAGACATTACCTATCAGATTCTAAACCTAAGTGAAAAGAGGGAAAACCTAAGAGGGGGAAGAAGGACTCCATAGGTGTTCTTGGAGAAAGGCTCGAGCTTTTAAACCAAAAATTTCATCAAAGCGTAGATCGCGAAGAGAGGAACGCGTCTATAACAACATCACCAAAGGATCAGACCTTCGATTTAAGTAAAGTCTATATTACTTGCGTGCTTTACTAATAATTGTGTCCATGTTAGAGTAGGTGATATCCCATTAATTATGAAAGTTAATTTTTATGAAAATTGATGTTATGATTCGTATATTGGGACTGAGATCTCAAGAGATTAAATCCCTTCATGCAGATAGGATTACATTCACGAATTGATGATAATTTTCCATGGACAAATTTGGGTTTAATTTGTAGTTATGCCCTTAACTTAAAAACTAGGGTTCTTGTTAAATAAATTTGGGGATTTCGTATTTAATTGATGTATGGTGAAGATTTAATGATTCTAGGTTGTTAGAAATCATCTAGATATGTTAGGACATCAATTGTATTTGATGTTTGGGTGTTTGCGATTGAACAGTAGAGGTTTTAGAGGTGTTAATGGTGGAAAAATGCTAAAATCTGGGCAAAGAAGACAAAACAGTGTTTGTCGTGCGAAGTAGGTCGTTCAAACGAGATTGGAATCTCGCGCGAAGTTCGTTCAAGGGACATAGATATGTCGGGTGAAGTCGCGCGAAGTTGTTTCGAGCGACATGTATAAGTCGTTCAAACGACTTGACCTTCTAGTTCGAGCGACAGGTCTAAAATTCTGAAAATTTCTATTTTTGCCCCAAATTAAGTTACGCGATTAATTTGAGTGAGAAAATTGCTATTTGATGGACTTAGCCTAGTGAAGAATTTTTAGGAAGCATTTGGGAAATAATACTTTAAATAATTGGAACGGTGTGTTGACCTTAGAGATTACATGAGAGATATTAATCGAATTAAATATATTATACGTAGTAATGAGAGAATAATATGTATGGAATATATCTATATGAATTGGTTGGGTGAATACCTATAAATCATAATAGAATGTGTGTATGCCTATTATGTGATATTATTATTAAGAGCACAAATGGGTGATAATGCGGGGGTGCACGAATATTATTGTTAAGCACCCTAATGAGTCATAACTCTGGGGTGCAAGAACTTTATTGTTAAGTGTACTAATGGGTGATAACCCGGGGGCTGTGATAACCTGAGGGTGCAAGAACGTTATTGATTAAGTGCGACAATGGGTCTTAGCCCGGGGTGCAGGATTAGTATATATATGTATAGGGATGATGTGACTATATGTGTGTGTGTGTGTATATATATATATATATATATATAAGAACTTGTGAATATTTCTACTGTGTGAAACTAGTAGATATAGTATTAATAATAAATGCTTTGCGTCAAATGGTCTTAACATAAGGGTGCAGGATTAGTGTCTATATATAGGGATGATGAGACTATATATATATGAGTATACTTGGGGAACTTTCTACCTTGTGAAACTAGTAGATAAAGTGAAAATGAGAAATAAAATAATCTTAGTGGGTAGAAGATTTAACCATTCGAACGGTGAATAATGAAACTTAGTTATGTGAAAAAAACTATTTGGATAGCGTATTGTATGGCCGATACGGGAATACTACTAGTGAGCATAGTTAGTATTAGAATGGTTTCAGACTAGTTAGGCTCGGTAGCATAAATAGGGGGAATTAGATGTACGTTAGGAGTGCACAATAGATGAGAGGTGAGAATCTCAGGTGAGAGTGAGATATCTAATATTCACATAATACTTGCTTCATTGCAGTATTAAATACTTGCTAAATATTTTTAAAAACATCGGGCTCTGACTCGTATCTTGTAACTCTTCTCTCTTTTGTTATATATATGTATTTTATTAGGTGCTCAGCCACAAGGACACCAGATTTAGAGATTTGTATTGCTTGATGTGCTGCAGTGGTTGTGGAAGCTGTAGGTCTTTGCATTAGACACCTCTATCATTTCAGTCAGCTATCTAGACATTTCAGTTAGGGCATGTGTCGTCCACTCTTAGTTGTTTTGTTTAAAGGATTGTATTCAGTTACTTTATGGTTTGGAGTTTTGAATTGGGGGGTTTTACCCAGTCTTATTTATTTCAGTACTTGATTCATGTTCAGTAGTTATTATATTCCTGTGTGTGGTGAATGGTTTATTTTTAATACTTGAAATGAAAATGGATTTATTTGGTTTTACTAAAAAGGAAAATGTTTTGATGCCTAGCTTAATTTTATATTAGGTGAGTAAAATAATTATAAGTTGTTTTGACAGTGATGCTAAGAATGAACCAACCTAATATCGTGTTCTAAATTAGTAAAGGACTGATCATCCTATATATAATTGTCCAGGGTGTCACAGGTGGTATCAGAGCATCAGGTTTTAGTTTCCTTAGGATTTGTGTGGCTTATTACATTTCAGCGTAACGTTCTTTGATGTATAGCCTTATTATAGGATTGTTGTGTTTCCTTACATATACGACTTACATTCTCCTATTATGAATTAATGGATGAAACTCATTATATAAAATCGTGTGTGCTTTAAACACCGAATAGTATAGGATGACCAGCGAGAGCCGTAAGAAGGACTGCAGGAGAAGAAGCCCGACAGAAGACATAGAGTAATCGGGAAAGAGTGATTGTGGCAAAAATCACCATGAGGATTACTTAAGCAAGTGATAATAGAAATCATCACTCAGGAACAGTGGGTTCCCAGGGCACAGTCATAGATAACGCTGGAATGATTTCAGGACCACCTATCGTAATCGATAAGAGGGAAATCAGAGGAACTCTTTTGAAAAAACATCGGTGAAGATGCGGAGAAGAAAGAGAGAAAGTGTAAAATGCCAACGGAGGTAGAAAATCCGAAAAAAATTGTGTAGAGTGGAGTGTGACGACACTCAGAATAAAATTTGGCGTTAAAGTTATAGCTCTTAGGAGCGACATAAAGTGATTTGAGTCAAACACCACGTGTAGAAAGTATGTTCAAAATTTAAAGAGAAATTTGGGTAGAATTTGACCGTGAGGTCTTCCATTCGATATTTTAATAGAGATGCAAGTGAAAATTTGAAACTAAGGACAGTGAGTAAGCTAGAGACCGATCGTGAGAGAAAGTTTGAATTGCATAATGAACTTCATACCTGGGAGAGGTGTATAAATTATCCAAAGGGTCTATAGTTGATAAAGGACCCGTGAGTAGAAGACAAGCATGGATGAGAAATCCAGTTAGGATGACTAATGTTGATGTCGTCTATGTTATACGATTACTAGTTATTGCAGTCTTTCTAGAAGAGGTGAGCCAGGATGGTTAGAGAATCTATCTGAAAGCCAAAAACTGAACTTAACGGTGTTAGTGAAACACCACATGAGAGTGTGCCCAATAGGGAACTCATTTATATGATTTTGATTTATTAACTTCCTACAAAGTGACGATGAAATCAATCAGGGTTGTGTAGGCCAAGTGGAGTTCTGAAAGGCCAGCGTAGCCAAAGGGAAAATGAAAGAACAATTGGGAGTTAAGACTGTCGGTCTGAGGGAAGGACATTCCAAAATGGTCAGTGGGACCAGTGACGTGGAAATGGACCGTGAAGTTTCCCTATGTGAAGAAAGTAGAACTAAAAGTGTTGAATGTGTCCACAATTGAGAAGTGAGACCGAAAGATTAGAAATGGTAAATCATGTCAGTTAGGCATAACAACTGGAGGAGTGAGACTTCCAGCAAAGGAATTTAGGTCAAGAGAATTAGGCCTAGGAAATTTACAACTCGAGAGTGATGAGTTCAAGCTGTACCAGTAGATTCCTCGTTAATAGTAGCATACAGTATGTCAGGGTCGACGGGGCTCGGGATGTAAACAGGAGTTAAGTAAAGCCATAATGAGGCCTAGAGATTTTGGGCCAATGTTTCAATAATGGGCATGAAACCCACATGATGGAATAAATTGTCCATGATGAGAGGGGGAAACTATAAGATGAAATCCTAAGATGTATAACGATTGCAGATGTTCATGGGTCGTGTTGGCAGCAACGTGCTAAGACCCTGTGATTTGGCAAGAGTGGTGAGGTTTTGCTTCTTCCTTGTGACTAAAGGATTAATTCTAGTGACATGGGTGTGTCACAACTTATATGTAAATTGGAAACCCTAAAATTTATGTGCGGGTCGAGTTGAGTGGGAACGTTCGTTTTAATAGTCTTGTTACAAACGTATTTCTCGTTGTTAGTAGGGCATTTTGATGTCTCCCGTGAGTGAACCAGGTGGGCCCGCCCTAAGAATCTGTTTTGTTGTTATAATATACTACTGCATTGATTCAGCTTTAGTCGAGTTTATTATGGTAATGTGTAGTGGCCAATTACCGTATGGTTAAATGATAGTAAATTGAGTGATATGAATGTCGTGTCGGATACTCCGAGAGGAGTAATCTTGATTTTGTGCGGCACCACCTGAAATAAGGTTGGGCCCAGATATATGAATATATGAAAATTTTCATGGTATTATAAACCTCAGCGAGTATTTTGTCTAGTTATATGTTATTCCAGTGCGTAGGAATTTATTTTACTGAGAATACTCAGGATGAATTGTGTTAATTTTTTAGCAGAGAGATAGAGCTCGTTATATATATATAGCACTGAGTACCTGGGATAGTGAGAGTGACATGGTTCATGTTATGTTTAGGGACATGAGAGTGGACGAGCAAACTCTTATGTTAACATACGGAGATTGTAGAGAGGTACATAGTATGGATGAAAGGCCTTACGAACCTCGACAACCGACTAGGTTAGTTAGTAGTGTATCGGGGGGGTTCCTTGTTTGAATTTTGCTTTGTGAGACATCCCACGCATGAAACTAGCGAACGGCGGGAGTTATAGAGAAGTTTGGTCGATAGTACATAAGTTTTGTACGTTGGTTATCGTACCTATAAAAGAATATAATTGAGAGTTGATAATTCTTTTATGACTTAAGGCCAGTAGAGTCGCCTCGTCTTAGTATAATTCTGAATAGAGCAATGTTGCCACTGAAGCAGTGAATAAATTATGACTAGTGGGGCGGTTGAGTGCACCCCTACTATATCATCATACCGAGTGTGCAAGAATTGAAGTAAGAAAATTACATGTCATTCAAGAGAGTATAAATGTATTAGGATACAAATAACAGTGGCGATGGGTTTAATGTAGAGTAATTTTGCAAAGTTCGTTTTGCAGTGGGTCACCTGACTGTTGGGAAAAGGGTGGACAATCCGAAACCAGCATAAGTTTCTTCTACCAGTGAATGGGAGAGTATTCCCAAGGATCTTCTCCTGAAGTGCTACCTTCTAGAAAGGTCACGATCATCTATATGTGATAAGTTGACTGAACGTTGTGCCAATTGGGATGATCATACTACAGGACACTATGCATAGAATCCTTATGTAGCCGAGATAGTGAGGCCATAAGTATCGAGATGCGATTGAGTACTGCCTACCAACTGCAGACGGATGGGCAGAACAGGCGGTCTAATCAGATGCTGGAGAGCAAATTTTATGTGGATCCTTAGATCTTAGAGGAGGATGAGAGCAATACCTTCCACTAGTGGAGTTTGTGTCCAAATAGCTCTTACAAGTTCACGTTTGGGCAGAGTGCCAGTAGAAGTATGGCATGGTAAACTTTGTTACTGTCCTATTTGATAGTTAAAGGTGGGGGGCCAATTATGATTATAAATATCGGAGAAGAATTGATATTATCGTATATATTGTGTGAAATATATATTGCATAGCCAATTTACTTGTACGAACATCACGAGACAACGTCGTATGTATCTGAAAGGAGGATAAATCTACTAAGGTGCAAATAGTAGAAGGCTAGATAGTGAATATATAAAATATAGTAAGTAGTGAAACTTAAACGATAAGGCTTAGTGAGGAGTCTACATGACAGGGTAATCTGGAGTTTAAAACAAACACAAGTGAAGTGTTCATTATTAAGGGTATTCGATAGCATACTATATGGGTGGTACGTAATACTTTTCTTGGGAGCGCAATGATGCGATGCGCAACTTATACACAACATTGTCTATACCTGCTATACTTTTTTCGAATTTCGGGATGAAATTCCGTTGTAAGGGGGGAAGTATGTAACAACCCGTATTTTTAATGATTTAACTAATTATGGAATTAATTATTATTGTTGGATTAATTGAATTAAAATGTGAAAATATAATTGTTAATTAATCTGGATTAAAATAATTATTAATTAGTGTGCCAATGGTTAATACTTACTATTGAGAATTAATAAATAATACTGTGTGATATGTAATATGGAATTATGAAATTTGATAAATTGTCGAAAGTGAGAAATACGACAGTTTAGTAATTTAAGTCTAACGCGCGTGTGAGTCGTGTCGGGACTAATTAATTAGGGTAAAAAGAGAATTTATTTGTATTAACTCGTATGGGCATTTAGAGTACACCGTTGAGTCCAGGAGGGTTGAGATAATCAGAAAATACTACCCGGGTATTTTATTTGGACTCCGGAATATTTAGGCCAAACCGGCACCCCATAGGGGTAGTTTTGTAATTTGGATTTTTGGGGGTTTAATTAATGATGAAAATCAGTAATTAAATAAGAAAGGTACGTGGGTAAGACATTACCTATCAGATTCTAAACCTAAATGAAAAAGGGGGAAAACCTAAGAGGGAGAAGAAGGACTCCATAGGTGTTCTTGGAAAAAGGCTCAAGCTTTTACACCGAAAATTCCACCAACGTATAGATCGCGAAGAGAGGAACGCGTATATACCAACATCACCAAAGGATCAAACCTTCAACTTAAGGCAAGTGTTTATTACTTGCGTGCTTTAGTAATAATTGTGTTCATGTTAGAATAGGTGATATCCCATTAATTATGAAAGTTAAGTTTTATGAAAATTGATGTTATGATTCATATATGGGACTGAGATTTCAAGAGATTAAATACCTTCATATAGATAGGATTACAATCAAGAATTGATGATAATTTTCCATGAACACATTTGGGTTTAATTTGGAGTTATTCTCTTAATTTAAGAACTGGGTTCTTGTTAAATAAATTTGGGGATTTCGTATTTAAATGATGTATAGTGTGGATTAATGATTCTAGGTTGTTAGAATTCATCTAGATATGTTAGGACATCAATTGGATTTGCTGTTTGGGTTTGAACAGTAGAGGTTTTAGAGGTGTTAATGGTGGAAAAATGCTAAAATCTAGGCAAAGAAGACGAAACAGTGTCTCTCGCGCGATGTCGCGCGAAGTAGGTCTTTCAAACGAGATTGGAATCTCGCTCGAAGTTCGTTCAAACGACATAGAGATGTCGGGTGAAGTCGTACGAAATTGGTTCGAGCAACATGTGTAATTCGTTCAAACGACTTGACCTTCTAGTTCGAGCGACATGTCTAAAATTCTAGAAATTTCAATTTTTACCCCAAATTAAGTTACGCGATTAATTTGAGTGAGAAAACTGCTATTTGATGGACTTAGCCTAGTGCAGAATTTTTAGGAAGCATTTGGGAAATAATACTTCAAATAATTGGAACGGTGTGTTGACCTTAGATATTACATGAGAGATAGTAATCGAATTAAATATATTATACGTAATAATGAGAGAATAATACGTATGGAATATATATATATAAATTGGTTGGGTGAATACCTATGAATCTTAATAGGATGTGTGTCTGCCTATTATGTGATATTATTATTAAGAGCACAAATGCGTGATAATCCGGGGGTGCATGAATCTTATTGTTAAGCGCACTAATGAGTCATAACTCGGGAGTGCATGAACTCTATTGTTAAATGTACTAATGAGTGATAACCCGGGGGCTGTGATAACCCGAGGGTGCACGAACATTATTGATTAAGTGCGCTAATGGGTATTAGCCCAGGGGTGAAGGATTAGTATATATATGTGTAGGTGTTAATGTAAAAAACTAGATTTTTATCTAATTATTTTAATCACAGATAAAAATGAATAATTAAATGAGACAATAGATTTTTAAAGTGGTTCAGCCTTATGAGAATGGCATACGTCCACTATTTTTGTATTGCTGACTATTTGCCTAGAATTCTTGATAAGTGAGTTTACCAAGAAATCCAGAGTCCCCTTTTAATGAGGAAGTTACAATATATTTATAGCCTTGAGGTTGTACATGTGAAAGGACAATGCGTTGTTATCTAGTAGACATATACATTTGTACGATAATAATGAGCATTTAATGTGCATTCATCTTTTTGATTCTCCTGATTTGGATGCTCTGTATGTTGAGTTGCTCGGACCGCCTGAGTTGCTCGGTACGCTTAAGTTTCTCGGAGCCTTAAGCTCCTCGGGGTGCCTAAGTTGCTCGGTATGATTGAGTTGCTAGGGGCGCTTGAGTAGCTCGGTGACAGTATGTTGTTTGTTAAAAGTGTTTGTAATTGTCACGTAGGTTGACACGTGTCTTCAACTGAATCGTCCACATCATCAGACTAAATTTGGTATCAACAGAAGTACCCAATGTTTCACACTTTGAGGTTCAAGAAAAGTGTGGAATATTTTGCTCGAAAACTGATTATTGGTTTTTTATGGCTTTTAGGAAAATTTTCGTTGTATATAACTCCTTTTTGAACGCATAGTATCAAGCTTCATAAATATTTTGAATTTTCATGACCACTTCGATATTTGTGCCCTTTTATTCTTTTAACCACCAAAAATGCAAACGTCTTCCCTTGTAATCATTGCCTTTCTTTATTCCCGAGATAAAGTATTTAAGCGCGGCAGAAATCCTATCGTCTTTCACTTTTCAAATCTGTATCTTTGAAATCTTCATTTCCTCTCTATCTTGTGCCTTCGTTCTTTCCATTGTTCATTGTCAATTGATCTCTATTTTTCTGTAAGATTCTCTTCCCTTTCTTTTATTTACTTTGTTCATCATGGTTTATCTTGTTGAGTCGCTGGACAAATTTCGGTCTGAATTTTCAATCCCTTCGTGGGTTATTTTGGAAGAACTTTCTGAACCTTCTGATTATTTTTCTTTAGCTAAGGGACATTGGTTCCCAAGTCTTTTTGTGGCCGAATGTGGCTTTTCTTTCTCGCCAAATCCCCTGTGTTTGGAGTTCTGCCAATATTTTGATGTTGTACCTGCAAGAATAGCTCCAAATACATGGAGGATAGTTAATGACATACATAGGTTGAATCAACTTCATGAAACTCGATTAGGGATTCCAGAGATTATGTACTGCTATAGATGGGTTGTCAGTGATACCACGTTCTATTTAAAAACTAGGTTTTTGAATAGAGCTTTAGTTGTCGATCTTCCTAATGACAATATGGATTATTTTGATCATGGGGTTGTTATGAAAAATTGGCAACACCCTCTATTAAATGTAGATGATGTATATCAAGGTCCCAGGTATCCACCTTATGGCAATGGAATAGGTTGTTTTTATTTTTAGAAATCTTATTTTCTTTGTGTTCGATAAAATGCATCACTGACATTTGTTTTTGTTTGTTACAGTTGACAGTAAAAGAAAACCTCCAAAAGAGGCTGATGTTAATTTAAAGCATTTAAAACTTATCTGGGATTTGCATCAATCTGTTGCTGAGGAGTATATTAGATATGCTTCTTACTCATTACAATACAAAAGTTATACTGCATCTTTCACTGCTCGTCCTCGTCCAGTGGTAGTTAATCTTGAAAAAGTACCAGCCTCTGAGACTAGTGTGGAAGGTTCTTCCTCTGAGTCGAGTATTCCCATCAGTGATATGATGAAGAAGAGAAGAGCTCCTGTATTTTTTGACAAATCTTCCTCTTCCACTGTGGAGGCAAAGAAAAGTAAACAAGATGTCCCAGAAGAAGGGATAAAAACCATAGATGTTCCCCCTCCTGCTGCTGCCAAGAAGGCTGGTGAGAAGCCCCCTGTGGCTCTGAGCAAGACTGTTGCTGTTTCTCCTTCGAGTGATGTTATTGTCATCTAACCAATAAAGACAACCTCCTTAATTGAAAATGCTCCATCTCCTCTGAGGAGGATTAAAGAGAACTCTTCTGAGAGACCTGCTGAGCCAATCTCTCAACCTTTAAATATTGAAGATAGTGTTCTAACTTTTGTTCCTCCGAGCTCTACTGTGGGCTTGGTAAAATCCTAAACTATCCCAGAAGTCTAAGACATTGAAGATACTCTTTGTCATGAGAGAATCAGTACCCTGGCTGCTCAACACATTGCCTCAGTAAGTAGTGTTGGCCCGAATCTTTTAATTTCTACTATTATGTTCATGTATTGACTTACAGTTATTTTTTTTTCAACTGGTGACGTGTTTCAACAGCATTTTGAAGAAGGATGAAGCTATTAGGGCTTCAAGATCCTCAGGGGGAGTAGAGGAAGCTTTTATTTGGCTGGCCCAATCTTTGAAAGATTCTTGTCAAAAGTATGAGGAAGATAAAGTTTCTTGGGAGAAGCAATTCAAGTCCATTGAGCTAGAGAGAAATCAAGATGTGAATGTCTCCAAGGAATTGGAGAAGAAATTGAAGGAGTTTGAACAGAGCAATAAGGATTTTGAATAGAGCAATAAGGAGTTTGAGGCAAAGCTCAAGTCTACTGAAGAGGAGGTTGTTAAACTTCAAGATGTCGAGCGACAGAAAATGGAGGTGGAAGAGAAGTTAAAAGCTGTCGAGGAGCTCCTTAGGGAAAGGACCTCCTCGGAGAAGGCAAAAAGGAAAAATGCAGTTAGAAAATCATTTAGTGCTAGTTGGGACAAAGGCTGGAACAAGGGCCTAGCTGCCATGTCTTCTCAAATGGAGTATGCCAGCGTCAAATATTTTAGGGATGGATGGGTAGCAGCCTTGCAGGAGCTGAAGGTCGCTGAGAATTTTGAGTTATTCCAGCAGCACATTCATGACCCTCCTCCCTCTCCTGGAGAAGAAGAAGAGGATGAAGCTGCTTCATATGAATATTCTATGATGACTGGAGATTAGGTCCCTGTTGTTCCTGTTGTTCAACCTCCCGAGCAACTCCAACCAACCGGCACTTCTGCCGAGCAGCTACCCTTATCCTCCGAGCAACCAGTCCCTTCCTCCAAACCTTCCGAGGAAGTCATAGGTGTGACACCCCACCTAATTAAACCTTGAGTGATCAAGCCTTATTTTAATTTAAACAGGTTTCTTAAATGGTCCATTCTTAGCATCACTGTCGATTGCCTTTTAATTTACTAACCACCTAAATGAAATTAAACGGGTGCCAAATTTTATTCTTCTTAAACAGAACATTCACCATACAACCACATTACAAATTCTAGTAACAAAAATAAGCAGTTTATATAAATACTCTGAAAGCAGGTAAAGTCTTGCCGAAAACCACGGCCAATAAAAGACAACTACAAATCCATAGCTAGAATAGACTGTAATAGTAAAGGTTAAACAACATGTCCCAACTAAGAATATTAAAACTGAGATCCTGCACTAGAACTGGAAAAAAATGAAGGGTCTAAACAATCCCTGCAACATCCACACGTGCTGCAGCTCCCAAATCTCTGGAATGAAATCATGTTGGGTTACCCTGTGGCTGGGCACCTAAAAGGTTTTTAAAATTTTACATAGCAAGAGTTAGTAAATATTTTGCAAGCAGTTATCACAATTAAGTTATTGATTACACATATTAAGGTTTCGCACACTCCCTTGAACTTCCTCACATCTCTTACATAGTACGTAACTATCGAGGATACTTAGTCTACCTAGTTATACTATCCATAACCGTAGTTAACTTATTTACAGTTCATTGTCCTTATTCTTGTAACAATTACATCACGCTATAAATTATTACTAAGACATTTACATTTCATTTCATTGTCTACTATTCTAAATTAGTAGATTATGCACATAAAATACATTTTATCACACAACAATGTATTTAATATCAGTTACCACTAACATATCCTTCTATTGCACATAAAGGACTCTTGGTTCGGAATAATTCATCGACCCCAAGTGAAAGTTGGTTCGGAATGATCCATCGACCCCAACTATTTAAAAATATAAATATATATACACATATTCTGGTTCGGGACTCTTTCATCGCGACACCAGTTAAAAGTTTGGTTCGGCATTTTTCATCGACCCCAAATATATAATAATTTTATGTTAGTTCGGAATGTCACATCGACCCTAACATAATTAATTTAGGTAATATTCTCTTAACCCAAACTTTTATATAATTTAGTAGGTACACACCCGACCTATCAAATCATACCCGTACGTAATATATTTTACTTATATTCACCGTACTTATTAATTACAATTTATTTCACTATTGTATTTATTCGAGTATTCACGTAACTCTAAGGGCCCTAGTTACCCCTCCCTTAATTCAGTAGTTAAGTTAATTTTAACCTACTGGTATTTTCTTTCCAGAATTAAATCTCACTCTTTCCGTAATTAAATTCTAATAATCTCAACATACGGCTAAATCGATCGTTCTTTCGTCAGTCCATTTCTCCAAAATTCCCACTCAATCATTTGTGGAGAAACCTAATGGTACACCTACTGGTAATTATAAAGTCCCCTCATAGGTAAAATATCATTTCTAAGGTTCCCATTAAGCGACGGTAATTAAAGAAATTTATTCACAAAATTCTCTAAAGTCCAGCCAGGGTCGATCGATCGATCGATGGGATATGTTCAATCGATCGACTGCTCGATCGATCGACATTCAAGGGTCGATCGATCGATCAAGCAGTGACAGACCCAGTTCATCTTCTTCCTACGGGTTTCACCATTTTTATTTCTCTATCTTTCATGATAATCCACCATATTTACAACCAATAATTTCTAATCATTCCTACATGTTCTGGGATGATTACTAACGATTTAAAACAACAAAATCATTATAAATCTTGGCCAAATCAACTAAAAATCTCTCTAATATTCAAAAACCCTAAAAATGCATTCTTTATATCTTTCATCCAAATTCCAGATTTTCTTCCGAATTTATCATCTAGTTTTCTATGATATCATCATACTTGGAAATCCAAAAACGTCCTACATGTAATCCTTATCAATCATGGATCATAATCAATTGTTTTATTCCCAAGAATATCATAAAAATCATGTTCTTACTAAAGCTTAATTATGGGTATTATAACTCAATTCTTTTGTAAATAACCACTTGCCTTATGATTTGTAGGGTTTGATTTCGTGGTTGTTGATGATGGTTGATGATTTTGATCCTTCAATCCTCCTTCCCAACAATCTTTATGGTGAAATCTCCTTAGAATTTCCCTTCCTTCCTTCTTTTGCCTTAAGAAATTTCCTCTCTCTCTTCTCTAATGGCTATGGTGTGTTTTCCTTATTTCTAACCCTAGCCTCCACTCTTATAATCTGATCTAGGGTTTCAAAATTCGTAGGTCTACTTCCCCATAATTGTAAAGAGACCAAAATGCCCCGAATGGTCCCGGTTTAGTCCGAAAATGACCCGGCACTCAACTAGTATCCCCGGGTACACTATTTTGACTAATTCGACCCTTTCAGAATCAACTGTGGACTCTAAATTATCGTTTGAGTCTCTTAATTATTTTTTTCTACTCTCATCCTTAATTTTTGTCCTACGCGCGACACTCGGTTGAGATAACTCCGGTACGTCCATATAGTCACTAGACCGTACATATTTTTAATCATCATATTCATCTTTATTAACATTATCTCTCATTAAATTACTCTTCTCACGTAATTTAAATAAAACGTATTTAATCACATTAAATTACTCTACTCACGTAATTTAAACAAAACTCTCATTAAATTACTCTACTCACGTAATTTAAATAAAACATATTTAATCACATTAAATTACTCTACTCATGTATTTTAAATAAAACTCACATTAAATTACTCTACTCACGTAATTTAAATAAAACGTATTTTCCTAATTAAGCAGAATTACGGGTATTACAATAGGAAACAAGGAGAAGGCGTAAAGTTATTTGGGCTTTTTTGTTGCTTTCTTGAATGTAACCTTGGACTTTGTATCTCCTCTTATGATGAATAAAATTTTTAACTATGGTTGTTCGTCTTGACTTTCTCTTTTAGGTGCTCTGTCTGCATCATGATTGATTCTTTTTGTTTCTTCTCTTTGTTAGTTTATGGCCAAGATGGAGCTCTTATTAGCTCATAACACATAATTGATGAAGAAATGCAATGACTATTTTAAAATTGGTCATACAGATCTTAATAAGGCTCAAATCATTGATATCCTAGGTTGAGATGCTTCTGAACGAGCAGTTAAAGCTTATCAATACTTAAAGTGCTTGCTTGATTGTGCTATTACCAACAATGTGGCCTACTACGAAATGATTGAAGATCTCCAAGGAACGATTGAGGAACTTCGGCAGCAGTACAAAGAGTCCTCCACATTTTTACATCAAGGATACGAGAAGAAATATCAGCAATTGAGTGCTGACAAAGGGTATGATAAATTCATCTCTGCTCATGAAAAGAAAGAGAGTGTTCTGAAGCTTGAAGTTGAAGAGCACAGGCATATCACTAAGTTGTTGGAGCAGGAGAACATTGCTTTGCAAGAAGAGGTAAAATAACTCAAATCGGCTGCATCTTCTTCGGGAGCCTTGGTCCCTATTAATGATGAAGGTTTTTCTTTCATGGAGGTAGAAAATGCCAACTTACGAGATGAGTTAGAAATTTTAAAAAGAGATGGACCCTCCACATCTACTCGTGGACGAGCAAGATCTTCTTCTCGTGGATGAGCAAGGACTGGTCGGGTTTCTATTGAAGAAGCGAGAACTCAATCGGCCTTGGAGAATCAGGCAGTTCAGTTGATGGCGAAGAATCAAGCTTTGGCAGAAATGTCCAAGAAGATTCTGAATTTTACTGACCAGATCTCTTCCCAGAGTTCTGCTTTGGAAAATAAGAAAATTCTGGTGAAGAGTCTTCACGAGCAACTGGAGAGGTTAACTTATCAATTCCATAAATAACCTAGAGAGTTTTGGATGGATGGGTATAATGAATCCCTTTACCATCTTGATGCTCGAAACTAGCAGTCAAATAACGAGGGGTACACGCAAGGGTGGTTGAATGCACTGTGTGTGCTAAAATTGGAGCAGGACCACTACTTATAGGATTATTATGACCCTGGAGTGCTCGATTTTCCCGTGCCTCCTTTTAAGCTTGACATTAGTTGGATTTCTGCTCGGACAATTCCTCAATGCTTGATCTCCAAGTATCTCGGCGATTACAGTTTTCATGCAGACTTTGAGATATCTCGCCCAGAGCACTTGCTTGATCAGCCCTCCGTAATGAATGTTTGAATGCTACGAGATCTAAATTTTATAAATTCCCCTTATGCATTAGATGATCCTCCTGTTGGGGTAGAATCTGTTTCAAAGGCAGAAGGGAAAAAACCAATAGAATAGGCTTTTTTATGTAATGAAGTATATTTTTCACATCATATGTAATTCTACTTGATTTGAATGAAGAAATTTTTAGTCTTTTGCCATTTTATTTTCTTCTAAATAATTTATAGAATGTCCTTGCTTGTTGGTTGGTAAATATATATGTATATATTATACTTATCCCATTTGTTGTTTGATTATAGTGACTTGTCACTCTTTGGGCCTAAGCAATGGAATGATTTGCATCCCATGTTCCAGCTTAGTTGTAGTAATCTCGTATGGATTACCTTGTTACCTAGACAGTGGATGCCCCGGGAGGTCGTCCAGCTTCTTGCCTAATTTTGTACCAACTAACCGGAGTTGGTGGTAATTAGTTCCCAACCAACCAGAGTTGGTGGTAATTGATTTGCCGACCAACCGGAGTTGGTGTTAATTAGTTCCCGACCAATCGAAGTTAGTGATAATTGATTCCCGACCAACCGGAGTTGGTGGTAATTGATTCCCGACCAACCGGAGTTGGTGGTAATTGATTTCCTGACCAACCGAAGTTGGTGGTAATTGATTCCCGACCAATCGGAGTTGGTGGTAATTGATTCCCGACCAACTGGAGTTGGTGGTAATTGATTTTTCGACCAACCGGAGTTGGTGGTAATTGATTCTCGACCAACCGGAGTTGGTGGTAATTGATTTTTTGACCAACCGGAGTTGGTGGTAATTGATTTCCGACCAACCGGAGTTGGTGGTAATTGATCTGAATTTGATGTGTAGTGTGTAGCACTAATATTCTGAAAAATTTCAACAAAGAAAGAAACTGGGTGAAACATCACTTTATTCATACTGAACGTACTATATTACATAGGAATTTCAATTACTGATAATATTTGTGCAGATGTTCTGCATTCCATGCATTCTTGAATTCTTCTCCTTCCAAGGTTTCAATCCTATATGTCCCTGGACGAACACCTTATGTTACTCTATAGGGTCCATGCCAGTTGGCTTCCAGTTTGTTATGCTTTTGGATCACTTTCTTCAGCACATAATCCCCTTCCTTCAAATTACACTTCTTCACTCTTTTGTTATAGAACAAAGCTGTTCGTTGTTGATATGCTGCATTCCTGATTGCTGCTTCTTCCCTAACTTCTTCAAGCATATCCAGGTCTAATATTCTCATCAAGTCACTGACAGGAGAATTAAAATTAAGCACCCTATGCGTGGGTAGACCTAATTCAACGGGTATGATAGCCTCACTACCAAATACCAGCATATATGGAGACTCTCCTGTCATTGTTCGTGGTGTAGTACGATAAGCCCACAGCACATAATGTAGCTCGTTAATCCGATTTCCCTTTGCATCATCCAGTCGCTTTTTCAAACCATTCAGTAGCGTTCTATTATTCACCTCAGTTTGCCCATTACTCTGGGGATGGCCTGGTGCAAAGTGGATCTTTAGTACATTGGATTGATGACAATACGCATCAAACTCCTCGTTATCAAACTGGGTCCCATGATCAGTAATGAATGCATGTGAAGACCATATCTGTATATAATATTCTTCTAAATAAATTGATAGACTTTGTCGTATGTCATATCAATGAGAGGCTCAGCTTCCACCCATTTGGTAAAGTATTCCACAACAACCACGAGGTATTTAAATCTTCACTTGGTCGTTGAAAGTGGTCCTACCAAGTCTATCCCCAATATGGCGAATGGCCAAGGGGACGTTATGGGTGTTAAAAATGCTTGGGGAGTTCTTCGAATGGAAGAGAAGAGTTGACATTTATCGCACTTCTTATCATAAGCTATGCATTCAGCTCTCATCGTTGGCCAGTAATACCCCTGCATTGTTATTCTCTACAAAAGCGTCCGACCTGCTATATGGGCTCCACAAGACCCTTCATGAACCTCTTCGATCAAATCCTTCACTTCGGAGGGATGTACATATCTTTGTAGCCCTGCTATAATTCCTCATTTATATAAAATACCATTAGTCAATACATAACGAGCAGCTTTAAACTTTAGTTTCTTGGCTGCGAGTTTATCATTTGGTAAAGCCCCCTCTTCAATATAGGCCCCGATGGGGTCCATCCAAGATGGTCCCAAGTCGAGGGTAATGAAGTTCATCATCAGATCTTCTTTTATGCTCCTACCAACTAGGATTTCTATTGAGATTATTCTTCGTAGCTCGGTGCGTGTGGCTGATGCTAACCGGGCTAGGGCGTCTGCTCTTGCATTTTCTAATCTTGGTATTCTAATCAACTGAACTGCAGTAAAACTTGATACAACCTCCATTGCTTTTGCATAATACCTGATCATTAATTATCCTTTTACCGTATACCCCCCAGAATTTGATTTACGATTAACTGCGAATCACTGAATACAACGACTTGCTCTGCCTTCATGGTTTTGGCTAGACTTAGACCCACGATCATTGATTTATATTCGGCCTCATTATTAGAAGCCTTAAATTAAAAGCGTAGAGCATACTCCACATCAACCTCATCCGGACTGTTTAAAACAATCCCTGCTCCACTGCCTGTAGTGCACGAAGAGCCATCCACATACAAATTCCATATAGGTACTTCATCATCAAATTTTTGATCAGACAGAGTTCCTCGGTGGAATATTTGGTGCTTCCTTTTGTCCTCCTTCGGCACTTATCGCTGCTCGTTGATCATCTTCTCTTGCTCGTCTACCGACGTGAGTTGGTCGGGGCTAAAATTTGATGATACTGTAACATCCACAAGTTGGTCTGTATTCAACTCCTGTTCTTCGGAGGCATCTTCTTGATTAAACTCTGCGATAAAATCCGCTACTGCCTGCCCTTTGAGCGATGATCTAGGCTCATAAACTATATCATATTCACCAAGTTCTACTTCCCAGCACATCAATCTTCCTGATTTCTCCGATTTATGCAGAGCTTGTCTTAATGGAATATCAGTGTACACCACTATAGTATGGGCTTGGAAGTATGGCCTCATCCTTCTGCTTGCTTCAATCCGTGCTAGTGCTAACTTCCCCAACCTTGGATATCTGATTTCTGCTCCTCGAAAAGACTTGCTGGTGTAATAGACTGGTTTTTGTACTCCGTCCTCCACTCTTATCAATGCCTAGCTAACTGCATTCCCTGAAACTGCCAGATACAAGTATAATCTTTCTCCCATCACTGGTCTGGACAATAATGGAGGTGTCCCTAGATATTTTTTCAACTCTTAAAAGCCCTACTCTCATTCATCATTCCACTCAAAAGTTTTTCAGAGTGTTTTAAAGAATGGTAGGCATCTATCAGTTGCTCATGACACAAACCTATTAAGTGCTGCAACTCGCCCTGTGAGACTTTGCACTTCCTTCTTCGTCGTTGGAGATCGTAGCTCCAATAGAGCCTTAATCTTTTCAGGGTTCACCTCAATTCCTCGTTGGCTAATAATATATTCGAAAAACATGCCTTCTCGTACTCTGAATATGAATTTGGTGGGATTCAGCTTCATTTGATAATTCTTTGTTGATCAAAGGTCTGACCTAGGTCAATTAGATGATCAGTAGCTTTCTTGCTCTTTGTCAGCATATCGTAAACATAAACTTCCATGTTATGACTGATTTGCTATGCAAACACCTTATTCATCAGCCGCTGATATGTCACACCTACATTTTTAAGTCCAAAAGGCATAACATTATAGTAATAAGTTCCTCTTGGGGTGATAAAAGAGTTACTCTCCCTATCCTCCGGCTTCATTTTAATCTGGTTGTAACCAGAATAAGCATCCATGAAACTCAATAATTCATGCCCTGAGGTAGCATCCACTAGTTGATCGATTAGGGGAAAAGGAAAATGATCCTTTGGGCATGCCTTATTAAGATCAGTGAAGTCTACACAAATCCTCCACTTGTTATTTTTCTTCTTTACCATCACCACATTTGCTATCCAATTAGGATATTTGACATCCTCAATAAAAAATGCTTTTTGTAGCTTCTCTACTTCTTCCTGTATGTCTTAGTTCTTCTCAGGACTGAGCACTCTTCTTTGCTGTTTCACTGGCTTGATTTCCTTATTCACGTTGAGCTCATGACACAGGAAACTCGGGTCTATCCCTGGCATGTCTTCATGACTCAGTGCAAAAGTCTGCTTTATGTGCCTTAGGAATGCTATCAATTCCTGTTTTATCGATACATCCAGTGATGCACCGATTTGAGTTATTCGTTCTGGATGCTCGTCGTACAGAATGATATTTCCGGTAGCCTCAATGACCTATCCCTTCACAAGCTAAGACTCATCTCTAGGATCTAACGTTTCAATCTATGCATCTTCTATTTCATCCACTTGATAAGTAGTAGTCTTCTTTCTGGATTCTTTGCGTTCCTCCTATTCGGTAGATGAATAGTAGCATTTTCGAGCTACTTTCTGGTCGCCTTTCACCACTCCTACTCCAAAGTTGGTTAGGAATTTTAAACATTGATGTACATTAGATGGTACCGCTTCGAACTTCTTCAGACCTACCCTTCCCATGATGATATTGTAAGCTGATTGGACATTTTTATCCATTACAAAAAAGCGTACTCTTTCTGTTCAATAAGCAGGCCATATACCGATAAGCATATCTAACTTGATCGTCCCAAGTGGAAAAACCTTCTCGCCAGTAAAGTCAAGGAGGGGTCTATGATATGGATCCAACTGGGCTAGCTTTAGATTCAAACTGTCAAAGCATGGATAGAACATGATATCTACCGAGCTACCATTATCCACCAGTACTCGTGAAATCACCACTTCCTTTATTCTCATCTTGATCACCAATGGGTCATTATGCGGATATAGTACACCTGCCAGGTCGTTCTTAGAAAAAACCAATGACCAGTTTGTCTTTATTCACCTTCATCGGGCGATCATCTTCTGCCAAGTTTATTCGCTGAATGTACGAGCAAGCTTGAGCCTCATTGAGGTAAGATTTTCTCTTCGTAGTCAAATCTCCTCCTCCTGCATCTCCACCTGTAATAAAATTACATTCAAATGATCCAAAATGGATTGAAAATACCTCACGTTCTGGATACCTTGGTCTTTTGGGGAGATCGGGGTCATCTTGGTCATTTTCTGGATCTTCTTCGTGACTTCTCTTTTTGTCTTCTTTTACTCGACGAAGAGACATAGACCTTTGTCTTCCTCGATTGTTGGTCTTTCCACCATTTTGGCGATCAATATACTTAGCTAATTTTCCTCGTCTGATGAGTGCTTTAATTTCATTCTGGAGAGCTATACAACTTTTGGTCGTATGACCATGGTCTTTGTGGAATTCTCAATATTTGGACTTGTCTCTTCTGTCAGGATCTGCTTTCATTTTCGCTGGCCAAGCTAGCTCCTCGCTGTTCTTGATCTCCTCCGGAATATGGTTTATATCTACCTTCAAAGGAGTATAATTTCCAAATTTCTTCATCTGCTCCAGTGCTGGCTTTCTTTTCGACTGCCTGTTGCCAACATCGTTCTTCTGATTCTTCTTTTCAGTTTTACCATCTTCAACCTTGGTCTCCTTAGTGTTTGCATTTTTCTTCACAGCCATAGCTTCCTCGGCATTCATGATTTTGGCTGCTTTTGCCATCAATTCAGCCATAGTCCTAGGCGGGTCTTTAGATAGAGTGTAGTACAACTTATCGGGCAACAATCCACTCATCAGAGCAGTAATTTCTATTTTCTCCTCGTAATTAATTACTTCAAGCTTCTCGTTATTGAAATGAGTAATATAGTCCCTGGTGCTTTCACCTGCCTTCTGTCTAACACTCAGCGAGTGTGTTACTCGTTTGACTGGTTTCGCTCCAAAATAAAAGTTCCCAATAAAGAGCTCTGCCAGTTGAAAGAAAGTCGCGATCTTCCCCTGAGGAAGGTTGTTGTACCATATCTGGGCGGACCCGGTGAGAGTTTCTGAAAATGCCCTGCATCTTATTTTGTTTGGAACTGCCTAGATATCGGCAGCAGCTTGGAATTTCTCTATATAAAGGAATGGGCCAGTCTTTCCATCATACTTAGGCGTTACCATAGGAGCTTTGAATTTTGATGGTGTGGGAAAATCCACAATTGCCTGTACAAATGGTGTCCCTTAGACAAAAGTTCTTTGCAGAGGATTCTTGGCCTTAGCCATTTCCCCTAATCTATCCTCTAGCCTTTGAATAGAGCCCTTCCAAGCATCGTTTCCCTCTTCGGGCCTATTTGTTCGAGCAACTGATCGTGTTGAGTTTTCCTCTAGGGATCGAGCTGCTGGTCGTGATTGGGTAGAGCCTTCCCTTAGATTGGATGGTTGTGGAGAGTTCCTCGACAAAATCCTAGGAGGAGTTCTGTTCTTCCTAGGGCCCAAATGATTAAAAGGAGAGACTCTACTTAATATTTCTAGAGCACTAGTCCTTTCTGGAGATAGAGTGACGTTTTGATGGGAATCAGTAGCTCGTACTGACGAAGTCCGGCCTGGTTGATACGAAGGATCACTAGATCTTTTGGTACGATATGAGTTAGTATGTCTAGATTGAGATTCCTCTGGGAATAACGTTCGCCTAGTTCTTAAAGAAGGCAAATGGGTATTTCTCTGAACGCTTCGTTGTCCTGATTGGGCCGGCACTCTGCCCTGAATAGTTTGTATAAGTTGACGCATGGTCTCTTGCATGGACGTTTGCCCTTGGGCTAAATTAGCCATTATAGCAGCTAAATCTGAAACATTTGGGGGAGTAGATGGATTTGGAGGGATCCCAGCATTTCGATTACTGGATTCTGGATGATCAACCATTGATGATGAATTATTTTGGTGAAAAACCCTAATTACAGTCGTTTCCCATAGACGGCGTCAATCTGTTGATGTAAAAAACTAGATTTTGATCTAATTATTTTAATCACAGATAAAAATGAATAATTAAATGAGACAATAGATTTTTAAAGTGGTTTAGCCTTATGAGAATGGCCTACGTCAACTATTTTTGTATTGCTGACTGTTTGCCTAGAATTCTTGATATGTGAGTTTACCAAGAAATACAGAGTCCCCTTATAATGAGGAAGTTACAATGTATTTATATTCTTGAGGCTGTACATGTGAAAGGACAATGCGTTGTTATCTAGTAGACATATACATCTGTACGATAATAATGAGCATTTAATGCGCAGTCATATTTTTTATTCTCCTGATTTGGATGCTCTGTACGTTGAGTTGCTCGGACCACCTGAGTTGCTCGGTACGCTTAAGTTGCTCAAAGCCTTAAGCTCCTACGGGCCTTAAGCTCCTCGGGGGGCCTTAAGCTCCTCAGTATGATTGAGTTGCTCGGGGCGCTTGAGTATCTTGGTGACAGTATGTTGTTCGTTGAAACTGTTTGTAATTGTCATGTCGATTGACACGTGTCTTTAAGTTAATGGTCCACATCAGCAGACTAAATTGGGTATCAACAATAGGGATGATGTGACTATATGTGTGTGTGTGTGTGTGTGTGTGTATATATATAAACTTGTGAATATTTCTACTGTGTAAAACTAGTAGATAAAGTATTAATAATAAATGTTTTGCGTCAAATGGTATTAACATAAGGGTGCAAGATAGTGTCTATATATAGGGATGATGAGACTATATATATATGAGTATACTTGGGGAACTTTCTACCTTGTGAAACTAGTAGATAAAGTGAAAATGAGAAATAAAATAATCTTAGTGGGTAGAATATTTAACCATTCGAATGGTCAATAATGAAACTTTTATGTGAAAAAAACTATTTGGATAGCGTATTGTATGGACGATACGGGAATACTACTAGTGAGCATAGTTAGTATTAGAATGGTTTCAGACTAGTTAGGCTCGGTAGCATAAATAGGGGGAATTAGATGTACGTTAGGAGTGCACAATAGATGAGAGGTGAGAATCTCAGGTGAGAGTGCGATATCTAATATGCACATAATACTTGCTTCATTGCAGTTTTAAATACTTGCTAAATATTTTTAAAAACATCGGGATCTGACTCGTCTCTTGCAACTCTTCTCTCTTTTGCTATATATATGTATTATATTAGGTGCTCAGCTACAAGGACACCAGATTTAGAGATTTGGATTGCTTGATGTGCTGCAGTGGTTGTGGAAGCTGTAGGTCTTTGCATTAGACGCCTCTATCATTTCAGTCAGCTATCTAGACATTTTAGTTAGGGCATGTGTCGCCCACTCTTAGTTATTTTGTTTAAAGGATTGTATTCAGTTACTTTATGGTTTGGAGTTTTGAATTGGGGGGGTTTACCCAGTCTTATTTATTTCAGTACTTGATTCATGTTCAGTAGTTATTATATTCCTGTGTGTGGTGAATGGTTTATTTTTAATACTTGAAATGGATTTATTTGGTTTTACTAAAAAGGAAAATGTTTTGACGCCTAGCTTAATTTTATATTGGGTGAGTAAAATGATTATAAGTTGTTTAGACAGTGATGCTAAGAATGAACCAACCGAATATCCTGTTTTAAATTGGTAAAAGACTAATCACCCTATATTTAATTGGCCAGAGTGTCACAACAACATGCTTCTATATGGAATATAAACTGAGATCCTACACTAGATCTGAAAGGAAGAATCATCTATGTAAGTCCTATAAGCCTCCACAGTGCTACAGCTCCTAGTCCCTGGAATTATGTCACACCTAGCATCCCTGTGGCTGGACACCTAAAAGATTTTGAAAATATTTTCATAGCAAGAGTTAGTCTCAAAACGTTTTGAAAATATTTAGCAAGCGTTTATTACATAAAAATTCCGTTATTGATTACATATGTTCACGTGCACTCTCTCTTTAGTTTTCCTCACCTCTCATCTATAGTGCATGCCTAACATTATATACTTATCCCACCTAACTATACTACCTAAGCAAACTAGGCTAAATTATCCAACTAAACTTATCTACACGTCTAAGTTCCCGTACTGCCCATACAGTACATTAATTTATTAACATCTCTCATATGTTAATTATCAACATAAGTAACATCCTCACATGTTATCTTTTAAATCACTACATTAAGTTTCTCTACTTAATTTATCATTATGACAAATACAATCGTAATTATCACTCACATATGTTATTAGCTGAATCGTATAGTTAAGTTTCTCGACTTAATTAATTCTTGTTAGATATACACCATCTAACAGTCAATTGTCACACATAAGTAGATTAATCGCACGGTATATATTTTGCACACAATATATACAAATAAATATATACTTCATTATAATATCATCGTATATTACATTAAGGATTCATTGCTTTGGATGTTGCTTCGACCCCAATTTATCGTGTCATTCACATTGGTTCGGATAAACCTCGACCCCAATATATATTGGTCCGGATGTTCCATCAATCCCAAATCGAATTCCCATGTATTGGTTCGGATGTTCCATCGACCTAAATACATTCAGTAAACTTTAGGTATTCACACCGCCTAAGTATTCATATGATAGGTATTCACACTTGTATGTAGTATATTTATCTCGTATAATCGTCGTACTAAATTTCTTTACGAATTATCCCACTTATCGTATTCATGAGTATTCATACAACTCTAAGGGTCCTAGTTACCCCTTTAAAATTTCAGTAGTTAAGTCTAACTCACCCTACTAGTCTATACATTAACTTATTTGATTTTCATAATTCTTTATCCGTCTATCTAATTAATTACGAGTGAATTCAACACAATTTCATTCTTGTCTTTGTGGTGACAATTATTTGCAACACAAATAGATGAGAAAAGCGCAATCACCAAGTAAAATAAGAAACATAAAATGCCAATCACACAACAGAAGATGTACGTGGTTCAGCAAGAATGCCTACATCTACAGGGGTGCAGTCAGTATTATTTATATGTACTCCGGGGAGCATTTACAGAGAATACAGTGCCTGTCTTTTGCCCCAGACCTAGGGTTTATTATATACATGTCTGTCTTCGGGGAGTGGGGGTGTTGGACTCCCCCACATTTACCATCTTCTCTTGGAACATCTCTATACAAGAACATGGGAGAAGACTATATCATAACTAAATTAATGTTAAGGTTCGAAGGGTTTGGACTTTGGGCCATTTTAATTAGGCTACTCGTCCGGGCCCGTAATGCCAAATCCGGGTACCCACAATTGCCCCTAAATTTGTTGGGCCACAATTTGGGCTCAATAAATTTAAATGATTTGTCATAATGGCTCCTTCGCATATCACGTAACTCTTCCCAAAGTTTGTGGACTGATTTCGGCGGCAGTTGCTTCGTGTCCTCTGCGCGATGATTAGTAACATTTAAAAGTCATTTTGAGCAGCATTTCATAGTTGTCATTTCAAGCTTCTTAGTGTTCTTCCATCGTTTACGAGATTTAGCAATTTGTGCCCTCTTCTCTAGGTCTTCATTTTCTTCACTTTCGATCTCCCTCGTCATTTGGGCTTGCGATCTTGCATTGTCCAAGTCAAACTTTCATCTCGTAAGTCTCCTTTGCTTTCTCTCTATGCTTTCTTTGAATTTGTAGTTTAGGGTTTACAAATGGCAAAGATAGGTAATAGACCAGTGCCCGAGTTTAGGAAATTTTACAATATCCCATAGTGGGTAGAGATTGAGTGCACCTCTCTTCCTAAAAATGTTAGAGAGATAGAGGGTGATCATTGGATTCACATCTTGTTGCTTTCCCAAGGGGGGCTTACTTTCCCTCCAAACGATTTATTCTTGCATTTATTTGGTTATTTCAACATTATTCCTGCACAGTGTTCGCCCAATGTATGGAAGATAATCAATGGAGTTTATAGAATAAATTAACTTTATGGCACCAGATTAGGGCTCGTCGAAGTCTATTTTTGCTATTCCTTTTCTCGAACTAGCTCTGGAGTTCTTTATCTCAAGGCCAGGAGTCCTGACAGGGTATTGGTAGTAAACCTACCTGATTCCCACAAGGATTACTGGCAAGATGGCTTTCTTGCTATAAATTGGCAATTCTCCCCCACAGACTGAGGGGTCGAGGTCTGATAGGTTTACTGTTCCCTTTTATAGGGAAGAGTACATAGGTAGTCTTTGTTTTGTCCTTTCAATTTCTTTATTAATGTGTGAACTTTCTGAATATTTCCTGTTTTTTCTTCAGCGAGGTCGAAGAACTTGGAGCCTACTCTCAGCGAGGTTCGGCTTTGAGAGTTGGTTAAAGCTTGGAATATCAGGGATCCCTTAGTTGATGGTGAAGATCCCTGGTCTGCTGCTTTCTTGCTCGAGTACAAAAATGTTGGGTCTAGCTTTATAGCAAGGCCGATGGATAGCATTCCCGAGTTTGATACTTCCGAAGAAGCTACTGCTGATCCCATTCAGTTGGACGAGGAGGAGAGCAGTTCTGAGAGTGATATCAGGGGAGGTATTGAAGGCGGTCTTAGCGAGGAGAGCTCTAGCATTGACAGCTCTTCTAGCTCAGAGGAAGTTTCTTAAGCCGAAGATCCCTCAAGTACATCTAGCAGCTCTAGCGAGGAAATGGTTCCTCCAAGGAAAAACCTGATTCGTAATGATGATGATGATGATGTGCTCCTTGCTCAAAGGTCGAAGAAGCAGAAGTCCAGCAGTGGGGATGTTGCTACTGGTTCTCGATTTTCTGCTCACGAGCAAGAGAAGAAGAGCAGGTGAGAGAGAGAGAAAGAGAGAGAGAGAGAGAGAGAGAGAAGAAGAGAAGAAGAAGATTGAGGATAAGAAGAAGGTCGAGGAGAGGAGGAGGATAGAGAAGGAGAAGGAAAAGAAAGAGGAGAGGAGAAAAATAGAGGTGAGGACAAAGGCTGGGCAGGCTTTAATGTTAGTGTCTGTGTTGCCGGAGGGGGCCTCTATTGCCACTTCTCCCCAGTTGGCCCCTGCGCTGTTCGAGCGAGTCATCCTTCCTGCTGACCGCCAAAGGGCGGTGGGGACTGATCAATTAGCTCTGTAAGCGAGCCAGAGGCTAGCCTTGGTAAGTCTATTTCTCTTCTCTAATGCTTCCCAATTTCTGTATGTTTCCTTCTTCTAATATCTTCTTTTACTTGTAGTTTATGACTAATTTTACCGTGCTCTATCGCTCTCGCAACGTGCTAATCAATAAGAACGACAAGCTGGATAAGAAGAATGTTGCATTGAGAGTGAAGGGTACAGAGCTCGAGGCTAGTTTGAAGGCCGCTGATGCTGCTCGGACGTCTTCCGATCTGGCTTTTGCTAAAGCCAATTGAGAGAGGGAGGAAGCAATTAAAGAACTGAATGAACTGCAATAAGCTTACGATTTGGTCTGCTCGAGCAAGCTGGTTATTATGGAAGAGAACAAAGTGTTGACCGAGTAGTTGAAGGAGAAGGAGTCTCAGGCAGCCACCGTTAAAGAGGACTCATATAACTCCAGGTGGGCTGCTGTGTATGAAGACGTTGAGGTTCAAATAGGCTACATCAGTCATCTGAACTTCAAGAAGGGCTAGAACAAGGCCTTTTTAACTGCTGGTGTGGATGTTGCCTCTCCTCTGTTTGATGGGCACGATACAGTCCCAAAGCCTGTTGTGATGAAGTTCCTGCCCCAACCATCGAAGGTGTTGGCTCTGTTCCTCAATCAATTTCTATTGTTGTCCTTCCTACTCGAGCGACAGATGCTGTCCCTCCTGAGGGTGATGCTCCCATCGATGCGGATAAGGGGAAGCAGCCAGCTTCTTCTGAGCAACCCGAGGTCACCAGTTGATCTATCCTCGGGATTATTTTTGTATTTTTGTTTGTAATGTTCCCTTCTGATTATTTAATGTACTCTGATCTTTGTCATATGAATGAAATGAGAAGACTTTTTCCTTTAGTGTATTGAATAACTCTATCTTTGATTGATTTTAGTTGATTGATGTTGATGATTATATACCAGCCACTTCTCAATTGGGAAGAATGCTTGGTCCTGATGTAAGTTCTGAAGTTAGTCATACCTTTATAAGGATTTGTAAATCACTACAATTGAGGAAAAAGCGTTTCATAGAGCAGACTGAGTTCATTGTTAAATTGAAAGACAGGCTCCAAGAGATGGAAGAAGTCGGGGCCTCAGTCCAAGAAGAGGTGAATACTCTGAGAGCAAGGTTTCTAGATGCTTCTGAGATTAACCAGGTTAGAGAAATTCTTCAGCAAGATAATGAGGCTTTGAGGAGGGAAGTCTCGCGACTCAGGGAGCATGCGCCGAGCATCGCTCCTGCAGTATTACGAGGTTCCTCCTCGTCATAAGTTAGAGCTGGACCAAGAGATGTTCCTCCGGTGCTGCGAGGTTCTACCCCGCTGATCGTTTCGCGAGCTGGTACAAATGTAAGAAGTTCAACTAGTGAAATGGAAGAGCTCTGTGGTGATGTCCAATGAGCATATGTGATTGCTGTTGGGCTTCAAAGGGACGTCACTCGGCTGAGGCATCTGTTTAAGAGAGGACCTTGGCAAGTGTGGGACAATGGTTATGATTAAGGTTAGCTAGATGCTCCGACGAGTCTAACAAAGTTTGAAGAGCTCGCATTTATCAGGGGATGGTTAAGTGCCTTGAAGGAGCTACAAGTCCCAAGGAACTCAATTCTCTGGTATCGTTATGAGATCTCTCCTTCCACTCTAATACCTTATCCCTTTCGGAGAGATGATCAGTGGATCCCTATTGATGTTATCCCTCGGCAGCTATTGGAGTTAGATGCGAATGAAGTCAAGGAGGATTTAGTTCCCCATCCCGACGATGGTCGAAGAGACCAAGTGGCTGATTATCTCGTTCAGAGGCCTCAACCTCGTTGAAATTTTGCCAGTAGTAACTATGTATACTTTTTAATGAAGTAATGTAATGTTGATGTTTTGGGCGAGATCGTCGACCAAACATGGGTTGTAATTGTTGTAAATGTGATGAAGTAATATAAAGTTTATGTTCTGGGGGAATTTATCGACTCAACAAGTGTTTTATATTTTCCACATCTCTTAAATTTTTCTTAATAACCTTGCGCCTCTCTTGGCCGACTAGATTTGTAAGTTTGTATTGTCGAGTAAGTGTCCCTTTAGTCCAGTACGCTTATGAGATACCATTCTTCCCCACTTTACCTTTTAGGTCGTGTCATCACACTTTTTTAGGCCTAAGTGTGGCAATTGGTGTGGACACACCTGGTGTTGGATGCTTTATCCGATCAGGATTTTGTTAACCAAACATTATTTGGCGACCAATTTTGATCTGGCCATATTACCTAAGGATCTCCTGTAGGGCTTTATGTATTGCCAGGGTCAATGCTAAGAGGTTTTTCGTATTTCATAATGAAACCTGAGGAGGGTGATTTCTCTGCTATAGTGTAATGATTAATGTGCCTGTCACTTGGAAAGGGTGTGTGAGTTATAAAGTTCATATACTAGTTAACTGAAACTTCGTAGAATGCAACTGCTAAACAACTTTTATTAATGATAAGGAAATGAGCTTCCAGTCTCATAGAATTTCTTAAGATTGGTTGCATTCCATGCTCGAGGTATTTATCTGCCTTCCAGCGTTTCTAAGTGATAGGCTCCTCGCAGATCATCTCTTGTTATTTTGAATGGTCCTTCCCAGTTTGGCCCTAACTTGCCATCTGATGGTTTTACTCACTGTTCTAAAAAAACCCGCCTAGGCTTAAGGCTTGGGAGAAACGCCTCGCCTTACGCTTTTCACGCCTTATTCTTGGTAAAACCCTCAAGGCGCACTTTCTTTAAAAAACAACAATGCTTTAGTGAAACGATGTCGCCTTTTAAAAAATTTGTTTACAAATTGAACCATTATCTCATCCAAAATAATCAAATAGTATTTTAATTTGCATATATTCAGACATATTTTTATGATATGTGCAATTTTTGTATTTTAACAGCCTTATTATGGTTAAAAATATTAAAATATATTAAGAAGGCCTAAACGCCTTTTTACGCCTAGGCCCGCCTAGGCTTCTAAGGCTTAAGGCTTGGCCTCCACGCCTCAATCACGCCCCGCGGTTTTTAGAACCTTGGTTTTACTGCACTGCCCAAGACTTTCCTTAGGACATAGTCCCCAACTCGGAATGCCCTTGGATTGACCTTCTTATTATAGTGCTTTGCGAGCTGTTGCTGATAGCTCGCTAGTTTCACCAAGGTAAGCTCTCGATGTTCGCCATCTAGGTCAAGCTCAGCGAGCAATGCTGCATCATTCTGGCCCTGGTCGATAATGGTGGACCTCATAGTGCTTAAGCCTACTTCCAATGGGATGACTGCTTCCATTCCGTATGTTAGTGATAATAGGGTTTCCCCTGTTGCTCGACGTGGGGTAGTATGGTAGGCCCACAGAATATGCAGTAGTTCATCCACCCATGCGCCTTTGGCTCGTTCTAATCATTTCTTCAGCCCATCGATCACCGTTTTGTTGGAAGCCTCGGCTTGTCCATTACTCTGAGGATAGACCACCGAGTTGAAATGGTGTATGATTCCGTGGTTATTATAGAAATTCTGAAAGGAGTCGCTCTCAAACTGCGTTCCATTATCAGTGATGATGGTCCTAGGGATCCCAAAATGGGTGATTATATTTTTTCATATGAATCTTATCATATTCGCGTCTCGGATGTTCTCCAGTGGCGCCAATTGTGGTGATAATTATTTGCAACACAAATAGATGAGAAAACCGCAATCACCAAGTAAAATAAGAAACATAAAATGCCAATCACACGATAGAAGATGTACATGGTTCAACAAGAATGCCTACGTCCATGGGAGTGCAGTCAGTATTATTTCTATGTACTCCGAGGAGCGTTTACAGAGAATACAGTGCGTGTCTTTTGCCCCAGACCTAGGGTTTATTATATACATGTCTGTCTTCGGGGAGTGGGGGTGTTGAACTCCCCCATGTTTGCCATCTTCTCCTAAAACATCTCTATACGAGAACATGGGAGAAGACTAAGTCATAAATGAATTAATGTTAAGGTACGAAGGGTTTAGACTTTAGGCCGTTTTAATTAGGCTACTCGTCCGGTCCCGTAATGCAAAATCCGGGTACCCACAGTCTTAATCTTCTTAATAAGACCAAATCATGCCCCCGTCATAAGCCTACTGTAATATTTTAATCTCTCAATATTACTTTACCAAAATCCTCAAAAATCTCATAACAAATATTTACAGATTTAAGGTAAAAAGGGGAAATTTTCAATAAACTGGGTAACCAAATCGATTCTCCTTAGGCCGAATTGATTCGAATCTGTACACATTTTGTACTTCGTCTTCTTCATGCATTTTTACCCATTAACACACCTTTAAACCTCATTAAACTTCACCAAACTTTAAACTAATCATTCCTAACCATTTCTACATGTATTAGGATCATTCTAACGTGATTTTTACACCATATCATCACAATAACAAATCAAGAATGGATCAAATCATAAAATCCTCAAAACCCTAGATTTCCATGTTCTTCCTCAACTTTTAACATAAGACCCAAGTATAATTTGTATTGATAATTACTCATATATTGATTATCAGTCCTCTATATATATGAATCATACTACATGAAATCCCTACCCATAACATGCATAAAATATCATTTTCTTCCAAGAATATGTTAATATCATCAATTCATGAACCCTTTTAACATGGGTATCATAACTTCAAAATAATTAAAATAAACACTTGCCTTTAGGTTTGTAGGGTTTCGTAGATTAGAAGTCAGGTTGATTGTCTTTCTCCTCATATCTTCCTTCTCAAGTGTTTGTGGTGAAAGGATTTCTTTAATCTCCCATGAACCCTTCCTTAAGCTCCAAGTTTGGTCTCTAATGGATTCTTTGTGTTTTCTCACCTCTTTTATAATCTGATTTAGAGTTCTCAAATTCATGGGTCTCTAAACCCCATAAAGTAATATGACTAAAATGCCCTCGTATATATGATTCCGATTTAGTCTAAAACCCAGTACCCAAGCAATACCCTCAGGTACACTTTTTTTACTATTTCGATACTTTTAGAAATATCCATGACCTCTAAATTATCATGCAAGTCACTCAAAAAATATATTTCCTATCTCGACCTCAATTTAGTCTACACGCGACTCCTGGTTGAGATAAAATAAACTACACAAATATCACTCATTATGTCGTATTACAATAGGCAACAATTATTTACTATTCACACTTAGTATATTTTATGTTATAATATTAATCAATATCTATCTCTCGATTAATATTTAATAATCACATTTCTCATTTAATCACATCAAATTACTTCACTCAAGTAATTTAAATAAAATGTATTTTTCCCAATTAATTCCCGAATTAATTGAATTATAAATACGTAAAAATAAGAGGTATTACATGGTTCCCCCCTTACAAAGGAATTTCATCCCTGAAAGTGGGACATACCTGTAGTAAATAACTTTGGATACTTCTCTTGCATGTCATCCTCCCGCTCCCATGTCGGATCATTAGTATTATGGTGTCCCCATGAACTCGCACTAGTGTCACCACATTGGATCACAGTTTACGCTCACCGCGATCTAGAATAGCCACGCGCCTCTCCTCATATGAGGCGGTTGGCTGCAAATCAATCTCCTTACTCCCCATGTACTTCTTCAGTGATGACGCATGGAACACATCGTGTATCCGCTGAAGATGCTCTAGAAGTCCCAGTCTGTATGATATCCTTCCCACACTCTATAAATAGGAAATGGTCCCACTTATCTCAGTGCTAACTTGCCAAATCTCAAAATCCCTTTCTTAAGAGATACTCAAACCAACACCTGTTCGCCAACCTCTAACTCCATATGCCTTCTGTCGGCGTCGGCATAACTCTTCTGCCTATCCTGAGCTATCCGAATACATCCTCAAATCAACTCAATCTTGGTAGTAGTCTCCTAAATCATCTTGGGATCGAACAACTTTTTATCCCCCACCTCTAACTAGTAAGCGGGCGAACGACAAGGCCTCACATATAAAGCCTCGAACGGTGCCATACCGATAGTAAATTGGTAAGAGTTGTTATACGCAAACTCTACCAATGGGAGGTATTTCTCCCACACTCCCCCCAAATCTAGGATGCACATCCTCAGCATATCCTCAAGCATCAGATTCACCCTCACAGTTTACCCATCTATTTGTAGGTGGTATGTCATACTCAATCATAAATCTATGCCCATAGCCTCCTGAACACTCTGCTAAAAGTGTGATATGAAAATTTTATTTCTATCAGACACAATATTAATCGGGACCCTATGCAACTTAAGAATCTCTTAAATGAATAAATGTGCGTACTACATCATCTCGTAGTCTATGTGAACTGGCAAGAAGTGAGCCACCTTGGTCAGTCGATCCAATATCACCCATATGGAATTGTGTCCCCGTTGTGACGTAGGTAGCCCAGTAACAAAGTAAATCAAGATGCCCTCCCACTTCTATACAGGAATCTCAAGTGGTTGTAACATCCCCAGAGGCCTTTGATGGTCAACTTTCACAAGCTGACAAGTAACACACTTTGAGACAAACTCTGTTATGTTTCTCTTCATATAGGCCCACCAGTATTGTCTCCTCATTTCCTGGTACATCTTATCCCCACCGGGATGTACCGCAAACCTAGAATCACGAGACTTAGTCATAACTTCATGTCTCAAATCCTCACCCTCGAGCTACCAATATCCCATTAAAGCGCAATCCTCCCTCTGAGCTGACTGAGTAGGACTTTGTACCCTCAGTTAATAATTTTCGTACCATGTCCTAACAGAACTGATCATCTGCATGTGCATTCACTACCCGCATAATAATCTCAGGAGTGATAGTCATAAATTCCATATATGCTCTGGCAACCTCATCCTCCTATCGAAGCTCACTTCAGTTCGCTTTTCACACCCCTTGCTAATTCTCTAGTAGGTCATCGTCTCAACGTATCTACAACCATGCTAGCCTTACCAGGATGATACAATATATCAAACTAGTAATCCTTCACAAATTCTAGCCATCGCCTATGCCTCATGTTCATATCCTTCAATGTGAAGAGATACTTAAGTGACTTATGATCCGTGAATAATGTAAACTGCTCCCCCAATAGATAATGCCTCCATATCCTCAACGTAAAAATGATCACTGCCAGCTCCAGGTTGTGTGTGGGGTAATTCTTCTCATGGGGCTTAAGTTTTTAAGACATATAGGCTATAGCCCTCTCCTCCTGTTGTAACACACCCCAAATCCCTATAAGGATGCATCCGTGTAAACCCGATACTCCACCCCACTCCTAGGCAATACAAGTGCAGGTGTTGATGTCAATTTATTCTTCAGCTCTTCGAAAGCCACCTGATAATGGTCGCTCCACACAAATGGTACTCCCTTATGAGTCAAGTTTGTTAAAGGCCCAGTAATCTTTGAAAACCCTTTAATGAAGCGATGGTAATATTCGACCTACCCCAAGAAGCTGTGAATCTCGATCAGTGTCGTGGGCTATCTCCATTCCCTCACTATTGATACCTTACTCATACCAATAGCTATTCCCCTGTCAGACACAATGTGGCCCAGAAACTGTATCTCCCAGAGATAAAATCCACACTTCCTGAATTTATCATACAGTTGGTGGTCTCGTAACGTCTGTAGGACCATCCATAAGTGCTCAACATGCTCCTCTTCCATACAAAAGTAAACGAGGATATCATCGATGAATACTATCACAAACTGATCCAAAAAATTCCTGAATACTCTGTTCATGAGGTCCATGAACACTACAGACGCATTGGTGAGCCCAAATGGCATCACCAATATCGTTATAGGAAAACGGTTTTAGGAATATCCTCCTCTAGAATACGCAACTGGTGATAGCCTGACCTCAATTTGATCTTGGAAAAGTAAGTATCCCCTATCAATTGATCAAATAAGTAATCATTCCTAGGTAACGGATACTTATTTTGTATGGTCACATTATTTAGCTCCCGGTAGTCAACAAATAAGTGAAGTGATCCATCCCTCTTTTTCATAAATAACAATGATGCACCCCAAGGAGATGTACTCTACTGAATGAAACCCTATCCCAAGAGCTGTTGAATCTATTCCCTCAAGTCTCGCATCTCTGAAGAGGCTATGCGATACGGTAGCAATGACAAACTTTATTTCCTGGCTCGGTGGCAACTCGGGTATCTCCTGGAACACATCCTCAAAATCCCTCACTAGTGGAATCAAATCCAAGGAAACAACCACCTCCAGTGAGGCCTCATCCTTGATATAATATAAATAAGTGCGCGATCCTTCCTCGAGAAGAGGCATCGCTATAAGGAACATCTCCTATCCCGAAATAGAAAACATAATAGTCCTCGCACAGCAATATACAATCACTTTGTAGCATGCGAACTAGTCCATACTTAGAATCATGTCATGCCCCTCCAGGTCTAACGCTAAAAGGTATGCCGCTAGACTCACTCTCCCGATAATAATATCAACTCCTCTACAAATTGAATGTATGAATGAACCACTACCCATTAGTGACTCAACACATATAAGGATACTGTCGATTGTCTCTAATAATCCAGCTGCTCGTGCAAATCTAGTCTTAATAAATGAATGAGATGCCCCAATATTAAACATAATCCTACCCTCGAACCCATGGATAGGAAACGTACCCTCTACTTCCCACGGTGCTGGAGGCATGGCTATATCTCAGACGTTGTACACACGTCCATAATGCATCTGGCCCTGCTGCTACTGTGGGGTCGGTGTTGGTGTTGGAACTGGAGCTAAAGGAGCCTGCTGCCCTATTGGGCACCCTGTCGCTGAGGCCTATCTCACTGTGGACAGTCCTTACTCTTGAGACCTTGGTGGCCATATGTGAAGCAATGACCCTAGAACTGTCTCTACCCCTAGCCCTGCTGGCCCGGACGTTGGCCCTGATGGCCTTAGCCTTGCTGGTCTCCCCTGGCTCCCTTGACCTTGATGGCCCTGAGGAACCTGTTGATGCTGGGGACCTTATTGGCCCTATCTGTCTGATCTGTTCCCACCATATCTAAATCTCTTGATAGAGTTCCCCTGTCGGGAGTTCTTCCCCTGCTGACTTGCTACCTGTTGCTGGGGTGGTGCCTCACTAACACTACTCCCCCCAGTATTTCCCTGATGGCTAGTCTCTGCTCCTCTCTTGCTTCCCTTCGCATGGAAGAGATAATCCGGATAGTGTATGATTGTGGCATTTACAACGTCAGTGTAAGTCATCAACATAGGATTACCAATCAAATGTTGCTGATCCTCCAGGCCAAACCATTCATGAACTTATTCTTCTTTCTCTCCTCGTTGCTCACAATTCCTGACACGAAGTTAGCTAGGTGGATGAACTCCTCCTCATAGTCAAATACTAAGCGATCACCCTAACATACCTCCCCAAACTTCCTCCTCATCTTTGACTCAACTGCAAGTGGGATGCACTTGAGGTCAAACCGCTTCCAGAACTTCAAAATCACCATCAAGTCTTTCTCCTCAGCGGTGGTCACTGACTATTACCAATAAAGGGCTTCCCTTGCTAGTCTGAAGGTGGCTAGCATTCGCCTCTGTACCTCACTACAATCTAACATATGAAGATGGCGCTGAATGTTCTTTTTCCATTGACATTCCGCCACTATATCCATAAAGCCCTAAAACTCGGGTGGGTGGCACTTATGAAAGGTTTCCTTGATGCTATGCCTAGTGGGTTGCCCTTGCTGAGCCTGAATAGCTAGTGATGCGAGCGGTTGTGCCTAAGGCTAAGGGAAGTGGGCTTTCATTGCCCTCATAGTTATCTTGATGACCTAAGCCACTATCATTGCCACCTGTGCAATATAAATCATCTCGGGTGTTGGGTGTGGAAGTATCTACTACTCTTGAGGGTCCTACTTAACCTCATCTATGGCTACTGCCCTCTAAGCTCGCTCTCTCCTTGGGGGCATACTGAAATAGAATTTATATTGTATAAGTACACACTTTATACAAAGATATAATAGCAGAAGAATAATATCTTAAGCATGTAAAGATGAAACAACATTCCTAATAATAGGGTGGGGCTCTTTAACAAAACAACGATACGCTATAACCGTAGTAAGCCATACAGATCCTATGGACACTAGAATCTGATGCTCTGATACCATCTGTGACACATTGTCTAATAAAACATCGTTTGATCAGGCCAATATTAAATTAAAACTGGTTTCTCATATGGTTCATTCTTAACATCACTATCGAAAACTTTTTAATTACTAACCACCTCAGTGAAATTAGACCGGTGCCAAATTTTTATCTTTCTTTAAAACAAATAAAGTAATAATGCGAAAAACTAAATTAGCCATTCATAATATACTAGAGTCCAATCATCACAATGTATAAATGAATAAAAGTTTGTCGAATAAACTATCGGCTAAAATCCAAAAAACCAAATACTCCATAATAACAAAAATAACAGAATGACTGAAAATTGTCAACGGACAACATATCCATGCATGGAATATAAACTGAGATCCGACATGAGATCTTAAAGGAAGAATCGTTTATGAAAGTCCGATCAGCATCCACAGTGCTACAACTCTAAGTACTTGGAATGAAGCCACACCTGGCGTCCCTATGGCTGGATACCTAAAAGGTTTGAAAATATTTTTATAGCAACAGTTAGTACTCAAAACGTTTTGAAAATATTTAGCAAGCGTTTATTACATAAAAATTCGGTTATTGATTACACATATTCACTGTGACACCCCGCCAATTAAAATACCGGGTGATCAGTCCTATATCAAATTAAACAGGAATCTCATTTGGATCATTCTTAGCACCAGTGTCAAAAACTTTTTTTAAAACTTACTAACCACTTAGTATTCAAAAAAGATGATGTCAAAATTTTAATCTTTCTATTAACCAATATATAATATAATCCGTAACAAAATAAACATCACATACTGATAGAGTCAAATCATTTCATCAATTAACTAAAATAAAGTCTTGCTGAATAAACCAGCGGCTAAATCCAAACCAAAATAAATTAACAGAGAGTAATAAATCCCATATAATCTGAAATGAAATAACTGAATAAAATCGTGAGCGACATGCTCGAGATAAACTGAGATAACATTCCTAAACTAGGAATAAAATGAGAGAAGCGTCTATCCAAATCCTGTAACATCCACACATGCTACAACGGCGAGTCCCTGGAGTGAATTCAAGCATGGCGTCCCTGTGGCTGGACACCTAAAAGGTTTTGAAAATATTTGATAGAAAGAGTTAGAACCCAAAACGTTTTGAAAATATTTAGCAAGTGATTAAATTTGCAGTAATTTAAAATGCATGAATGCTCTTCATATTTAAGCTAGTGTCGCACTCCCTTGAAGACATACTCACCCCTCCACTAATGTGCCCACCTAATGCTTTACTTATATCTCCCCTAGTCATCTACCCCGTAACTAGATAATCGATATAACTCCTTTCAACCACCTTACTCACACCCGAGTATGCTTAAGATACTAATTTATGAGTTATTAGTCACAATAACTTGGTTACTCATTTCCCCCTTTTAAATCCATATAACATTCTCTCCCATTATATGCATAATACAATGAACGTCATGTATTAAACTACCCGTATATAATTATTTATCCCATTATATACTTAAGACCATATTACAACATTCACACATATGTTGAATATATATATAATCCATCCTCTCGAGTAATACCTCACTGAATGTATTCTCTAAATTGCCATCGCACTAGGTGTGCTCACTTAACCTAGTTAACCCAAGTTGGACTCGCTCACGAACTTGGCAAAAAATATAAACGTTGTGGAGGTGATCATATTTCCTTCCTGAAAGTTAGATAAACCCCTTACCCATATAACGGACGCTATGACCTGGGGATATACTCACCCTACACCTCAAGCTAGGGAATTCACCCACATCGCTCAACCTCCCCCGATAGCACTAGAGTATATAAATTTAAATAAATATCTAATCATTGATATTTATAAGCATACAAATATATATACTATCACACACCGTATATATAATTTAAATCACGGCTTTACCGTGCACAAAATCCGTAGCACTAGCCTATATTTTCCCGAGTCTATGGTCTGACTCTAATTTAATTAATTTTCCCATTAATTACTATATTACCTCTCGAGTCTAATTAATTAATTTATCCATTAATTAATTGAATACATTCTTGAGTATCTGGTCCAACTCTAATTAATTAATCTACCCATTAATTAATTTAATGCCTTCCCGAGTCTATGGTTCGACCCTAATTTAATTAATTTATTACATTGGTGTCACTCAACCAATATACCCAGACTTGCTCACTTGACCCGTATTTTAATATTACCTGAGTCTATATTCAGACTCTAAATTAATATATTTCTATCCATAATTAATTTAATACATTGGCGTCACTCAACCAGTGTACCCGGACTCACTCACTTGGCCGAAAAATACAATATCCCCAATCAATTATTCAAAATTCTTCCTAATAATCTAAGGTTTTCAATTTACTCAATCTGCAGAGATTTTTTAAAATGCCATTTTGAGGCATTTTGGAGCCGTTTTGGAGAAAACGTGTTAGAGAACAAAAGTTAGAAAACACGATTTTCTACACGCTATTGCGGACAGAATCGCCATTAACAGCTTTTGTGAAGCTTTTTACCCAAAATTCTCCACCGAAATCCTTATGTGTTCAAAATTAACTCTAACCTAACTTAACTCCAAATTTCAATCTAATAATTGTCATCCCAGATACGACATTAACCATGATTCTTCCCTGATTCTTTACAGATCATAAAACCTTTCAATTTATCAATTGGTTTCTCCACAATTCATACAAATAAATTATCATTCTCAAATCTCAAAATTTATTCGTAATATCCACAAATTTAAAATCCCAATTCGTGTCTACCCAACCCAAAATCATTAGTTTAACATACCTACTATGATATGAATTGAAGACTACAATTAAATTAAAAGCAAGTTTAAATACTTGCCTTAAGAGTTCGTAGTGTCTGATTATCCTTTGGTGTAGAGATTGTTGTGTGATGAAGAACGCCTTCCTTGTTCTTCCTCTTTGGCTCTCAAGAGTCCTCCCTCTTTGTTCCTTACGTTCTCAGATTTCTCCCAAATGAGTTATGGCTGCCCACAACTCCAAAACTTGGGTTTTTATCTCCAAATCCCATTTTTAATCATATGGACCTAATTAAAATGGCTCCAATAACCCCTAGTGGGCTCGGTTATGACAAAAAATATCCCGTGACCCATTTACCACCACTCGGTACACTTTTTCGGCTATCTAGGCCCATCCAAACTCAATCGTGTACTCAGAATTGACATCCGAATTAATTTATAAAAACTCCCTATCTCACACCCAACTTAGTCTATATCCGACTTCCGACTGAGATAAATAAATGCCACGTCACTTATACACGTTATGACGTAAATAAATTATTACTAATCACTTAGTAATTTAATTTCCATAAATATTAACCATTTTTTCTCCAATTAATATAAATAAATATTAACATAATTAATTCTATTAAATTATGACACACAAGTAATTTAAAATTATTCGAATTAATTAAATATTAAAATATACAAAAATACGGGGGGTTACATTCACATACACACTCTCTTGAGTTTTCCTCACCTCTCATCTATAGTGCACGCTTAACATTCTATACTTAGCCCACCTAGCTATACTACCCAAGATAACTAGACTAAAGTATCCAACTGAACTTATCTACACGTCTAAGTTCCTGAACCGCCCATAATGTACATTAATTTACTAACATATCTCATACGTTAATCATCAACATAAGTAACATCCTCACATGCTATCTTAAAAATCACTACATTAAGTTTCTTTATTTATAAAATCAACTTTTGTAAAAAAGACATTTGTATAGGAAAAAAGAGCTAAAGCTATAGCTTTTATAAAAAATATTTTTTTATTATTTTTTCATCAAAAGAGTATTGTTTTAAAAAATAGTTTACACTTATAAAATAATTTTGTAAAAAGATTATATACATATATATTATTCTGTTAAGAAATGTGAAAAGAGTCTTTTTAATATATATATATTAATGAAAGTAGAGAGAGAGAGTCTAATGGGATATTCAAAAGTTTTTTCTATAATCCAAGAGTCAAACTTTTATTCTCGTAAATGTTGAGATATGATACGTATATATAGTGCATAATTATATACGGGAGTTTACATATATACATGGCGTGAAATGTATAGATATTGGGAATGTTATATGAGCTACAATGTAAGATCTATAATCCATGTAAGTTAAGGCGAGTAATAACTTAATATATAAAATACTATGCTCACTTGGGGTGTATTAGTGGGGTAATTAGTATAGTATTTGGGAAAGGCTAGTTACGGGGGAAGTGGCTAGGGACACTAGGCTTAATCCGTTAGGCGTGCACACTAGTTAAGGGGTGAGGTGAACTCAAGGGAGTGCGTGACACTAATTTAAATATTAGGAGCAGTGCATATTTACTTATTGTATTTAAATTCACTTGCAAAATATTTTCAAATGTTTTGGGTTCTCACCCTTGCTATAAAATATATTTTCAAAAACCTTTTAGGTGTCCTTCCACAAGGGTGCCCGCGCGTGATTCCATCCTATAGGGTACGTGGCTGCAGCTATGTGGAGTGTTGTAGTTTCTTTGATGTAGTCGCTTATCTCATTCTATCTTAGATAAGGATCCTTCCTGTTGTACTTTTGGGACTTGTATCTTTATATTCAGATTTGGCATGTATTAGCACTCTTTTATATTCGTATTTGTGGATGGATTGTAGTCGACATTGTTCGACATGCTATTGTACTTACTTGTGGCATGTTTCAGTTTTATTCTCGTATTGGATTGGTTGTTGTTTTGTCATATTGGTTTTATTGGATTAATAAAGATAAAATTTGGCATCAACTTAATGAAACACTAGGTGGTTAGTAATAAATGAATGAACGACAGTGATGCTAAGAATGAACCAGATGAGATTTAATTTGATATAGGAATGCCCGGTATTCTATTAGTCGGGGTGTCACAGTTGGTATCAAAGCATCAGGTTCTAGTATCCTTAGGATCTGTGCGACTTACTTTAGTTTCAGCGTTGCGTTCTTTGGCATAGAGCCGTATTGTTAGGACTGTTGATTCATATTATGTTTATTGGTTATCGTTCTTCTGTTATTTCAAGAGTTGTATATATTGTGAACTAATACAACTCATTCTACATTTCAGATGCCGCCTAAGAGAGCGAGAGGTAGACCTATGAGCGCAGCCGCCCGAGCAGGAGAGGGTGAGGCTCCCAAATAGCCTGAGGTACCACAGCGACAGGGGTTTGTTTCCACCGAGAAGGTAGCTAATATAGTGGCATAAGCGGTTAATGCCGCCATGAAAGCTATGGCAACTCACCTCCCTCATCATCAGCCACAGTAGCACATGGCTCTAGTAGAGCAGGGTCCCCCGGGGCCGACAGAGTGGCAACGAGTGCGGGAGGCCTTCCAGAAAGGTCACCCCCAGAGTTCCAGGGTAGCGCGGATGTGATTGCATCTTACCAGTGGAGGCGTGATATACAGAGGCACCTACGAATGGTGGGGTGTAGCGAGGTGAAGAGGTAGATGCTTGCGACATTTAGGCTGGCGGGATCTCCCTTGCAGTGGTGGGAGTCCACTACCACAGTGGCAGAGAGGGATTCCATGACAGTTGCAGAGTTTTAGGAGCAACTCGACCATAAGAAATTTCCCCCGGCCATCGAGATAGAGATGAGGAGGAGGCTTAGGGAGTTTACACAGGGAGATAGATCTGTTGTCGAGTACGAGGAGGAGTTCACTCATCTGGACACTCTCGTGCCGGATGGGGTGAACAATGAGGAAGGGAAGAAAGCTATGTTTGTTGATGGGTTTTCCTGGAGGATCACGCAAGGGAATCCGACTTTTGTGACGTATACGGATGTGGGTAATGCAACCCTTCTTCATTGTCAGGATCATCGCTTCCATATTAAGGGAAGCAAGAGGGGTGGGGAGTCGAGCCAGCAGGGCAAGGCCAATGGAGGTTCTTCGAGTGGTGCACACTAAGGGAAGGATACCCGTCAGGGGAATCCCACGAAGAGATTCCGATTTGGAGGTCAGGGGTTTAGGCAAGGCCCAAATCAACAGCAGGTTCCTCAGGGCCGCTAGGGCCAAGGGAACAATGGGGGTGGCATCAGGGCCAATAGCTGGGGCAGCCTCACCAGGGCCGTCAGGGCCCACCTCAGGGACCGCAGCGTCAAGGACAACAAGGTTAGTATCAGGGGAATGTTCAGAGACTCTTTTACATTTGTGGTCAGGCAGACCACCTCAGGAGAGATTGCCCGCGGAGAGATAGGGGCCAGCAGCAGGGTGCCCCACAGGGACATCAGGCACAGGGACCTCAGGCGGAACCAGCACTCCTAATATAGCAGCAATTGGAACAATTATAGTACAGACGTGTGTACAATGCTCGAGATGTTCTGATCCCTCCTGCACCACCCGCACCGCCAGCAATTGAGGGTACATTCCCTATCCATGGTAGTGATGGTAGAATTCTTTTAGATAATGGTGCATTACATTCATTTATTAGGACCCATTTTGCTAAAGGGGTTGGGTTACTAGACACCGCTAATAGTCTACTCATGTGTGTGGAGTCACCGATAGGGGGTGACCGCTTATTCACTCTATTTGTAGGGGGTAGACATTGTGATTGGGGCTTTGAGTTTTGTGGTGGATATTTTGGTATTGGATTTGGAGGGCTATGATGTGATCTTGGGTAGAGATTGGTTAGTCGGTTATACAGCGATGGTTGATTGTTATGAGAGAGCTATAGTGTTCGGTATCCGGGGGTAGGAAATGTTTTAAGTGGCGATGCCCCTTTCTGAAGGAGGATCACGCACTCACTTATATACAGGAGGTGGTGGTTCCAATACGCTCAATTCCGGTGGTGAGGGACTTTGAGGACATATTTCAGGACATATCGAGATTACCACCCAATCAGGAGATTGAGTTCGTCATTGACCTAGTGCCAGGTACTAGGCCAATATCCCGAGCGCCTTACCGTATGACCCCTTCAGAGATGCGTGAATTAAGGGAACAGATTCATAAACTCTTGGGTCAGGGATTTATTCGACGGAGCACATCGCCATGGGGCGCACCCGTGTTGTTTGCGAAGAAGAGGGATGACTCACTTCGTTTATGTGTTGATTGTCGAGAGTTGAATAAGGTCACAGTTCGAAACAAGTATCCACTGCCGAGGATTGATGCAAGTTACGAGGGTCAGCATTCTTCTCCAAAATTGATCTATGATCGGGGTACCATCAGTTGAGGATTTGAGAGGAAGACATCCTGAAAACTGATTTTCTATCGCGATATGGCTCTTATGAGTTTCGTGTGATGCCATTCGGGCCCACCAATGCACCAGCGATATTCATGGACCTTATGAATCGAGTTTTTAGAGATTTTCTCGATCAGTTTGTCATAGTGTTCATAGACGACATTTTAGTCTATTCACGCACAGAGGAGAAGCATGCCGAGCATTTTTGCATGATTTTGTAGACATTGCGGGATCACCAAATTTATGCAAAATATAATAAATGTGGGTTTTGGCTTCGAGAAGTGCAGTTCTTGGGCCATATTGTATCAGAGCAAGGGATTTATGTAGACCCAAGCAATGTGTCAGCGGTAAGGGAGTGGGGTAAGCCCACAACACCGACTGAGATAAGGAGCTTTTTAGGACTAGTTGGGTACTATTGTCGTTTCATCAAAGGGTTCTCCAAGATTGCAGGGCCATTGACCAATTTGACTCCCTTTGTATGGAGCGATCAATGTCAGTTGGCATTCAACGAGTTGGAAGACAAGCTAACATCGGCCCCCATTTTAGCGCTACCGAGGGAACGAGTGGATTATCGAGTTTATACAGATGCGTCCTTATAAGGACTAGGGGGTGTGTTACAACAAGAAGAGAAGGCTATAGCTTATACGTCCCGAAAGCTAAAGCTCCACGGGAGGAATTACCCTACCCATGACTTAGAGTTGGCAGCGGTCGTCTTTGCCTTACGAATTTGGAGGCATTATCGTTTAGGGGAGAGATTCACCTTGTTCACGGACCATAAATCACTCCAATATTTATTTACTCAAAAGGATTTGAATATGAGGCAAAGGATGTGGTTGGAGTTCGCGAAGGATTATCAGTTTGATATTCAATATCATCCTGGTAAGGCCAATGTAGTTGCAAATGCGTTGAGCCGACGGCTTAAGGGAGATTTAGTAGTAATTTGGAAGGCAAAGTGGAGCGAACTTAGGCACAATAATGAGATTGCCAGGCAATGTATGGAGGTTTTAGTAGTCACACCTGAGATTGTTATGCTGGTTGTACGGGCTCAGGAGAATGATCCTTGGTGTCAGGACAGGGTGAAACAGTTGCTAGCAGAGGGTGCGGATTCCTACTCCATTAGCTCTGAAGGTGGGTTACGCTTTGATGGACGGTTAGTCGTGCCAGAGGATGAAGATTTGAGACATGCCATATTTATGGAGGTTCATAGCTCCAAGTTTGCGGTACATCCCGGTGGGGACAAAATGTACTAAGATATGAGAAGGAAATACTGGTGGATGCGGATGAAGTGAGACATTACGGAGTTTTATCTCGAAGTGTGCCACGTGTCAACTTGTAAAGGTAGATCACCGTAAACCGTCGGGGATGTTGCAACCACTTGAGATTTCGGTGTGGAAGTGGGAGAGCATCTCTATGGATTTCATTACGGGGTTACCAGTTTCACAGAGAGGGCATGATTCCATATGGGCCATTATAGACCGTTTGACCAAGGTGACCCACTTTCTGCTGGTTCGTACGGATTTTGAGACTTTGCAGTATGCGAGACTGTTAATCATGAAGATAGTCAGATTACACGGGATCCCGATCAATATAATGTCCGATAGGGACAAGTTTTTTCTATCGCATATCTAGTAGAGCCTCCGGGAGGCTATGGGTACTGAGTTGAGGTTGAGTACTGCCTATCATCCTCAGACAGATGGGAAAACAAAGAGGGTGAATCAGATGCTCGAAGATATGCTATGGATGTGCATTCTTAATTTTGGGGGAGGGTGGGAGCAGTACCTTCCTTTAGTGGAGTTCGCGTATAACAACTTATACCAATTTACTATAGGCATGGATCCATTTGAGGCGTTGTATGGTAGGCCTTATCGCTCACCATCTTGTTGGTTGGAGGTGGGGGACAACAAACTTTTGGGGCCAAAGATGATTCGGGATACTTTCATGAAGGTTGAGTTAATTCGGGGGCGTATCCGTATAGCCCAAGATAGACAAAAGAGCTGCTCAGATGCCATTCGGAAGCAAGTAGAGTTGGAGATAGGGGATCAGGTGTTAGTACATGTATCCCCTATGAAAGAGGTGATGAGATTTGGTAAAAAGAGGAAGTTAGCACCAAGGTATGTAGGCCCTTTTCCCATCATTGAGAGAGTTGGACCGGTGGCGTACCGTTTGGGTTTTCCCGATTATTTGCAGCGTATCCACGATGTGTTTCATGTTGCGTCGTTGAAGAAATATAAGATCAGTTCACGGGCATTTTGGCATATCCCACTTGAAGAGATAGATTTACAGCTCGATATTTCTTACGAGGAGAGGCCAGTGGCCATCTTAAATCACAGTGAGTGAAAGTTACGATCCAAAGTAGTACCGCTTGTCAGGGTTAAGTGGGGTCATCATAGTGCGGACGAGTCCACTTGGGAGCGTGAGGAGGACATGCGAGAACAATATCCAGAGCTATTTACTTCGGGTATATTCGAATTTTGAGGACGAAATTTCCTTGTAGGGGGGAGTATGTAACACCTCGTAATTATTTTAATTAACTAATTCGATAATTAGTGATCCTTAATTAATGAGAATTAATTGATGGGAAGAATTAAAAGTGAATATATTTAATAAAGTTAATGAGTGAGGAGTTAATTTTAGAAATATAACCTGGATGGCGATTTTAAGTGCGTGATTGAGTCTGGTAGGGTCGAAATAGTCTAAAAGAAGTGGGTACTTACATATATTGGGTATTAAGGTTCAATCGCACATGTGTGAACTTAATAAAGAGAGTTTGGATCATTTTAATCAGGGCCCATAGGCTCAAAATGTGAATAGTATTTTAACCCTAAGGTGTGTAAGGGGTTAGGCATCATTAAGTCATAATAGAACACTAAAGGGAGAAAATAGAGGGAAAGCCAAAGGGAAAGTGAATTTGGGGATCTTGAAGAGGCAATTGCAATCCAACTTTATCTTTCAAAGCCCTAGATCATCTTGTTTAAGGCAAGTGGTTTAAATTTTACGTATTAAATTGTATCTAGCTATTCATATCAAAAGAGGTGTAATTAATTGAATGCTAGGGTTAGTTCTTGCATAAATTGGGGTTTTCTCTTTATGAGAATTATAAATATGTAGATGATTTGATAAATGATTCATTTGATGATTGACGATTTGAAAATTGATGGGAATATTATGGATAGGATTGATTTAACGGTGAAAGTGGCTTAAGATGAATTGGGGAAAACGTTTCTGCATAAACCTGTTCAAAATAGGGGTTTTAAATTCATCAATGGAGAATGGGTTTACGCAGAAGTAAGAGAGAGGGGGAATTACCACTATCATTTTAACAACAGGGTAATTCGTTCGAACGAGATCCACTATCATTCGAACGATAGGGCTCTTCATTCGAACGAGATCTGTTGATTGTCAGATTTTTGAAATCCCCCGATTCAGACCTGCTATGTTAGAAGTTTATAGTTTCTACCCTAACTAAAATTGTTAAATTTAATATTGAAATAGGGTTAATTGGAGATTTCATAACCTTGGAATTATTTGACTAAATTGCGTGATATTGGAGATGGAAGTTCATGATTTAGTACATTATCATCTTGTTAATTAGAATGGTTAAACTTGATTGTAGTAAATTAAAGGGTGGACTAAAATCACCTAATTTTGGGTCGAGAGATGGGGAGTTCGGTTATACTTAAAAATGGGTTACATTAAGATAAGGGAAATTAATGTGTAAACAAAAATCATAAGGAAGTCGAGGCGTAGACTTAAATATTTTAGGCTTGGATATGGGCATGATACTTTAATAGCCTGGATTTCTATATAAGTCGGTGTGTAGTACATCTATGAATTATATATATTTGTGTGAATAATATATATAGTAAAGCCATACCAATATAAATGTTATCATAGGAGGTTCGCGATGAGTTGAATCCCCTGATTTGAGGAGCAGGGTGAGTATAATCCCCAGGCGATAGCGCCTATGACTTAGGGGTGGACCGTTGGTATGGAGCGAACACTTTCGATGGGAATTATGGCCGCCTCCTATGCATTCGGTGATAGCATTGTATATCCGACATATGTGTGAATGTTGAGATATGATACGTATATATAGTGTAGAATTATATATGGGAGTTTACATATATACATGGCGTGAAATGTATAGATATTATAGCTTGTGGGAATGTTATATGAGCTACAATGTAAGATCTATAATCCATGTAAGTTAAGGCGAGTAATAACTTAATATGTAAAATACTATGCTCACTTGGGGTGTATTAGTGGGGTAATTAGTATAGTATTTGGGAAAGACTAGTTATGGGGGAAGTGACTATGGACATTCAGCTTAATCCGTTAGGCGTTCACATTAGTTGAGGGGTGAGGTGAACTCAAGGGAGTGCGCGACACTAATTAAATATCAAGAGCAATGCATATTTACTTCATGTATTTAAATTCACTTGTAAAATATTTTCAAATGTTTTGAGTTCTTACCCTTGCTATAAATATATTTTCAAAAACCTTTTAGGTGTCCTCCCACAAGGGCACCCCGCGTGATTCCATCCTACAGGGTACGTGGCTGCAGCTATATGGAGTGCTACGGTTTCTTTGATGTAGTCGCTTATCTCATTCTATCTTAGATAAGGATCCTTCCTGTTGTACTTTTGGGACTTATTTCTCTATATTCAGATTTGGCATGTATTAGCACTCTTTTATATTCGTATTTGTGGATGGCTTGTAGTCGACGTTGTTCGACAGACTATTGTACTTACTTGTGGCATGTTTCAGTTTTATTCTCGTATTGGATTGCTTGTTGTTTTGTTATATTGGTTTGATTGGATTAATTATGATAAAATTTGGCATCAGCTTAATGAAACACTAGGTGGTTAGTAATAAATGAATGAACGACAGTGATGCTAAGAATGAACCAGATGAAATTCTTGTTTAATTTGATATAGGACTGATCACCCGATATTTTATTAGGGGGTGTCACATGAGGTTCAAGTGCATCTCCGGTGGCCGAAGGCAGTGCCTTCCACGTCTTTGGCGGTACTGATTTTGCAGCGATCGAGGAATTCGGGAGATCAGATCACAGGGCCAAGGAAATCACGTACTCTTTCATTCATTGACCCATCAATATAGGTACTCTCTCTCTCTCGCTTACTCAATTACGTGTTCTCAGTCTCAAACGAAACCACCTCTTAGGTCCCATTCCCGATCTCTCTAACCTCACAACACTCAAACTCCTATTTTTATCCTACAACTACTTCTCTGACGAATTTCCCGCCTCTCTCCCTTCCCTTTTCCGATTTTACCGTCTCGATCTCTCCCACAACAACTTTTTTGGTCAGATTTCGGGAACCATAAACCGTCTTACCCACACTCACTTTATGTCTCGAGGAAAATCATTTCTCTTTCATTTCATGTTGTAGTATTTTTGTTCTTTACCTTTTTTTTTGTTATTATCTAAACATGTCGGTTAACAGTCTCACAGTTACCGACATCCAATTAAGAGTTATCCCCCAACCTTCTATTGAAGATAATACCCATTTGAGACTCATCTCTTTCATTTATAAATTAGCGACATCCAATTACTAATTGTTGATTTTTATTTCTCTTTGTGCTTACAGATTATGTCGAGAGCTCCATTTGGTCACCTTCTTTAAGTGAGTATTTCATTTTTTTTAGTTTTTTGCCCTTCATATTTTTCTTTATTTGTTCTCTTCCATCTTTTCCCTCTCATCATTTACAGTGTTAACTATATCTATTTGGATTGTGTTGGAGGTCGATATGATAAAATGATTTCATTACTATTTATGCCTATCTTCAAGCATATCTTACCCATCTTTATTATGATTATATTGATTGTGTTAACTATTTTCAGGTACCATGTATACACTAACTCATCATACTTGCTGATATTACATAAATTAAATGATGTATCGGGAGTCTTGTTGGTGCTACATTCTAATTCATTTGAATATTTATAGACTATTTAGTTATTGATGTTTCTTTGAAGAAATTTGTCAGCATATTTTCGAAAAATGTTGTTTTAACTTAACCATCTAAACCTCTAACAGATCTTGGTATGTTATTTTTATTGTGTTTCAATTTTTTTTCGTTTATTTTAGCTTTCTTGTTGTGGACTCTTTTTTTATATATTTTTTTTATCATGGTTTGTGATCAATCTTCTACCACCACTTATTTTGCAGCATTTTTTTTACTGTATCTCCCCAGGTTGACTCACATATTTATTCTCAGTTAGTATGCTGATTTATTTTCCGTCATCAATTTTCTTTTCAATCCCCATCTCTATGTTACGTGAGCCAGATTAGTAAAAAAATATATATATTTTTTTTAATTTCAGAAATACTGCCACTTACATTTCACACCACATTAAAATATTATTTAACACGAATAACACGAGTAAAATTATAAATTAATTTTGTCATTGTATTAATGTTTGGTGAAAAATATGACCCCTAATGACACGATTAATTCGTCGAATTTTTATTAAAAATAACGATGTCCAATTTTTTGGTTTAATATAACAAATGTCAAATTTTTTTTGGATAAAAATAATGCTCACTTTTTAAAATAATTAGCGAAAGTTTTTTATTAACATACATTTTAATAAAAATATAATATAACATATTTTTTAAGCTTTATGTAGATTGATCCCGTTTGTAAGTTAGTATTTTATTAATAGAATATTTAATTTTTGTACCTCCTTTGCATTCCTAATAATCACAAAATTTTGATCTATTTAAAATACTAACTCTTTTACATCACTACCACAAGTCTAAATTTTTTAATGAACGTAACACGATCATGAAAGTACATCCCGACATATATACGTCTTCAAAAATGTCAATTTCGAATCAATGTGCTGATTTCACTTTTGTGTGTAAAATTCTCAACTACTCCATAACGATTAAAACTAATAAATTTGAGAAATAATAAATTACTAACATATATTCATTGTGCCATTTGCCCAAATTTTTTAAATTGTCATATTTAGCATTAATAATTGTATAGTTGGTATTTTTGTTCTTAAATAGAATGGATTATCTCATAAATAAATAAATAATTACCTAATTTTTTGAAATTAATAGATTTGTACCATAAATTATTTAAAAAATTATTTATTTGTTGCGACATACATTATCGAAAATGTGTGTGTGTGTGTGGTGTATTTTTTTTAAATAAAGATATTTGTGTATCACGTAGGGAGAGTATGAGTGGGGTGGGTTTAAAAAAAAAGAAAAATTATTTACAGCCTAGTACGAAAGCAGGCAGCCCATTTTAATATCTGTTCTCACACAAGCTCCCAAGTGCCAACCCACTCAAACCCATTCTTTTCTTCTGCCCCCAACCCTCTTCTGTGGTGGTCGAGTATTTACAGCCTTGAGCCCCTGATGAAGGTACAAAATATACCCTGTTTTTCATTTTGTGTTCTGAACGAGATGCTCCAAAATGTTAATAACTTTAATTTTATTTTAGTGCAAGAGACATCATGTTATTTATACTCTGTTAAATAAGATGCTCCAAAATGTTATTTATACTCTCTTTATTTTAGTGCAAGAGACATCATGCTCCAAAATATACCCTGTTAATTTTTATTTTATTTTAATGCAAGAGACATCATATTATTTATTTACCATTATTTGTTCATAATTTATATACCCTGTTCTATTTTATTACTATTAATGTGTGAGTATTTATCTTTGCTTATATATTTAAATAACCCTAAAAAAAATGCAAAAGCTCGAGCTGAGATCATTTTATGGTATGGTAAACTAACTCAGCGGAATGCCAAAACTAACAGTTGTCATTGAGATTTGAGGCACTCTAATTGAGTGTTCATACAATCCAAGGTGTGATTTGGGAATTCACAAAGTACAAACCTGAGGAAATCTATAACATTGGCTCTATGGTTAAATAAAATCGGTGCTAGCTATGGGTGTATCAAGAAAATACAACCAAAAAAGCCGCAAATACTGTGTCATCAAGAAAAGAAGTGAGTTAGGATACTGATTGTATCGGCTTCCTTTTGGCAGCTTCCACATACCATGACTTCCACGCCTCATCATAATGATAAAAAACATCACCTTGTGCTGTCAACATAACCCATCTTCTATAATTTAGTTGCTGCAGTAATTTGAGTGCAATATATAACATGAGTGTGCAATACATACAGAACAAGGCATCACTTGGCATCAAGATGATAGATAATCCAAAACAACACAGGATTGATAATATGAAACCCCAATATTATGTGCCAAAATTTTAAGGGGAATGCAGGATGAAGTTATTAGCTAACTATTATTCAAGGTCTGAAAGTCTTAATTTTTGACAATACAATCCTTTGGCAGTATGCGTAAAATAGTAAAGCATATGTAAAAATCATGTATGCATTATTAGATCTACGTATACTTCTGGACAAAATACGAATATTTCACTATATGAATTATTTTCATGTCTTATGTATATGTATTCAAATTTTATTTGAACTTTAAGCTTACTTTAAAGATTCTGATGAACGAAGTAAAAACCACAATTTAAAATACAAATTGCATGTGTAAGAAAGTGTTCTTATACCTTACAAGGGATCTCATTGTTTAAATTACAATATCAGTATCCTGAAATTCCAAAAAACTATCTGCCACAAACCTATGATAGAAAATCTAAATTTTAAACATGGTGTAATTTGTATTCAAAATTTGGGCAAACTAAAGAATGCTAACATAAGGATTCAAGAGATAATGGCATTTTGAACGTGGCGGACAAACAAACCTTGCACAAAAAACTACAACAGATTTGAAGTGATAGCTGGAATCATAGTTCACAGTTAAATGCATAAGTTTTCTCTTGTACCACACACACATGCGCGCGCGCACACAGAAAAAAATGAGTTGATTGTAGAAAAAAGAAATAGCATAAGGCCAAAGGTAAATTCATTTTTGCACTTCAAGTATGTGATACATCATGAGATGTTGCGCTTCATAATATTTTACGTATTTACCTTTGTTATTATACTGAGGGCGATAAGTAGACGCTAGCATCTCCCAATCCTGAACCTGCCTCACATTTTTGTTTCCAGGAACTGCTCTCTTAGGTGCACTTGCAGGACTAAAAGGGCCAAACACAAAATCCTTTAAACCATGTCCTGGATGCTGCTTCATTGAGTTCTCATTATATTCATCCTTCACATTTTTTATTTGCATCTGCATTTGTACGTTCTCCTTATCATTTGATTTCCAAGAGAAAGAATCAACCTTGTACCTCTTTAAACCAGTGTTTGTAATCTCTGTCCCAAATATTCTCCTCTTAGACTCATTCGAATCCAAAGAAGCATTAAGTCCATTCTTGGCGGCTCCTTTCATTCCCAACCACCTAAATGCTGGCTTCCCACTTTTCGTGTGACGAATCGACAAATTCATCAATAAAATATAGGGTAAATGAGTACGGAGGAGGGTATTCATCACCAATCAAATGTTATAATATATCGAATCTAACATTCTCGATAAGATCCATGGATCAGAACACGTTTGCAATATCATAAAGACATCTTACTTTTGCTGCAGAAGTATCTTACTCAAAGAATGTCAATCAAAGTAATATGATATTTTTGTCATATCCTACACTTAACAAATCAAACAATGAAGATAATGTGAAGGGGGCTACTTCTCATAGATGTTGGATCGTATTGATCACCCAACAATGCTGTCGCAGCATTATCCAAAGAGATCAAGTCTGACTGAACAAAATGATGGGGGGTGGGTGGTTAAATCAGTTAATCCTAATAGAAAATCATTTAGTTCTTAACAATTTGAGGCCCCTTCTGACTAGAGTATTCTCAGCAGATTAAGAGTTATAAATTCAATAATTCATAATAAATTGAAATAATCCATCTCAATTGGGGATAACTATCTAAATGGTTAGCTTACATCTGAACAGAGGAAAAGCTTGACAAAATTCTGCGTAAGAAGCCCCAAAGATTTTTCCTTCTGGTTGTCTACACAAAGACATTTACAGCCACATTCACGTAAGTAAATATTTTTATGAAGAGTAGATAGTTTGATGAATCTCTGATACATCACATGCAATATATATATATATATATATATATATATATATATTGATGAAAGTAATTCACTTAACAAAATAAGTAAAAGAACAGAGAAGCTCAAAACCAAAGAAACATATCCCCTTTAGAAGATGCAGAAGATTCCTCTTGTTTGACAGCGTTTGTATTGAAATGCCCTTTGTATCCATTTGATACCTATTAAAAGAAATGCATTTACTACATCAGCATATCAACTTTCATGTACATTGTTGTTGTTGTTATTATTACATGGGGCCATGTACATTGTTGTTGTTGTCGGGTGTAATTTGAAAATTAAATAACATATATAAGAAAAATCAAGTAGCTCAATACCATATTTTTTTGGACACAAATTTAAGTGAACACGCCAAATTAAATTAGTAATGTACATATTATTATTAGATTATATCAAGAGATACTATTGAATACTACCTAATATCACACACAAAACTAAATATTGATACAAACCAAGAGAGCCAATTCAGACTGCTTTTATAAGGATCCATTTTCTAACATATGAACCTCACCCATCCCATCAAAAAACATGATGGGCCCCATATAAACTAACAAATAACATAAATTATAAACATAGATTTTCAAAACAATGCCAGGGTAGCAGACATTTTTTTATCAAAACATAGATGTTTCATTTGACTTGCAGCACAATCAAAGCAAACAATTATAAACAAAATATTGTATCATCAATACAAACCTAAACTCAGGGTAGCGTGCTTTTTTTAAAAATAAATAGAGATTTTCCATTTTTACTTATAGCACAAATGAACAAATAGTTTGTAAAAAATTGAGACAGAGATAGCAGGCATATTTTGTTCATAAAAAATAGAGATTTTCAATTTTGACTTACAACACAAATAAAAATAATATTTACCTCCCACAGCAAAATAATAATACCATAGTACTAATAACCAATAAATTTAATCGAATTGAACAATGAATTAACCCCTTCGATCTTGTTCACCTAAAAACAAACCCCAGAAGGACCCTAGTACTATGTCTAACAAAGCAACAAAAATTAATAAGAAAGAGAAATCCATTGCCCACTGTTTGCACGTTTTCGTGTGTGTGTTTGTATGTGAGCATTGATTTGTGTGTATATACGTGTTTTCCTGTTTGTGTGTTCATATGGGTCTGTTTTATTGACACAAATATTTCTCAACTTCTCTGCCCACACAACTGTCAGACCCACTTCCATTTAAATCCTCCGAAATAGGTGCCATACGTATTCAAATTGTAACTGTTATTATAAAATACTCTATAGTTAATAGTTCTCATCACATATAGACGCTACATATATAATACACATCGACCACCTTCTTATTACATAATGTTGTCATGGAATCAGATCCGTAAATGGAAAATGCCAATATGACCATTCTCAATTATGCACACCACTTTTATCTATCAAGTTAACAAATACCAATTATTTGCTTTGGAAAATTCAAATGGATTCGTTCCTTAGTGGACAAAATACGCTTCGTTTGTAGATAGAGTTTTTATATGTCCTCCTCTCATCAAGTAGAATGGCCCCGATCCGTCCAGCTTCACCTTTGTCTTCCATCATTGTAAGCTTCACTGATGTCACTTTCAATGTTGTATTCTTTGGGGTTATGGTATTCTTTTTGTGTTGGTTTGATAGGGAAAAAAAATTCTATCACAGATATGAGGGGTCAGGCTAAACTGCAAAGAGATGGACTTTAGAGGTTGGATGAGAGGAAATCAAAAGTTTCGGAATTGAAGGGAAATGTTTAGAAGTGAGAGAAATCATTGAGGGAGAAGAAGAGAGGTTAGACCTTTATTCTCCCCAGAAACATAAATACAAAACCCCCATTTCTTTGTGAGAGCGGCATCCCTTTGATAAGGGTCCATTTTATGAGGGGCAAGCCTACGTGGACACTCTATCTGAGTGTTATATTTAAGTAGAGGCTTCCGTTTTAGAGTATTAATAGATATATTAGATTATCCAGATGCACGTGACAATGTTTATACATCAAATGGACCTTTTTCATTTTCCTAACAAAGTCCGCCCTTTCTAATTCAAAGGTCCATCATTCATGAATGTCTGACCCTACTATCACTTTCTCCAACTACAAAAAATATGCCGACCACCGAAAGCTAGTCTCGAGCTAGACCCACAAAATTATCCCCACGAGCGTGAAGCGCGTATAAATTTAATATATATATATATATATATATATATATACACACAAAAGAAAATGTACGTGTATGTATACAATAAGCATATGCTTTGTTATATATAGGCAGATCTGCATGGATGTTGTGAAACCATTCTCCGTGTAACAAGGATAATTATTTCGAATGTTGGTAATAGTTAAATGTATTTTTTGTTGTTCTTAGGGTTGAATTGGAGTTTCGAATTACGAGAAAACTGGTCCTCTCTTCATCCATCGATCCCTACGTATCGGCTATACTCTATATGCACACAGTATTATATTCATATCATCTATGAAACCTCACCTGAATTTATGGGATTACAAACACAAGACTTTGACGCATGTTTGTGTGAGCCGTCATGTCTCTCTGTTGATTGGTCTTATCTCTCTTTTGTATAAATAGGTAGAGAGCTAAATGCAAGTTAGTTATAAAGTCAAGTGTCGGTTTTGCTCTTGGAATAGCAGTAGCAAATGTTAGCAAAACCTCTTTCTCTCTCTCTCAAATTGGAAAGACGTGTGTGTTTATAGGACATGTTTCTATGTTATTTGTATTAGTTGCGTAGAGAAAGCCTCAGGGACGGGAGTCAAAAAGTGAGGGATTTTTTAAAAAGTAAAAGAAAATGCTTTATATTTTATTTTTTGTGTGCATTTTAAACATTTTAGGGACCTTAAGAATGGTAAAATATTGACTCATTTTTGTAAAATACACTGATATATTTAAAAATCAAAGAAATTTTTATTTAATTATTTAAAAAAAATCCCACACGAGAGTTCCGCATTTGGCTCCCGCACCCTAGCCCCTCTCTAGTTAAGTATAGAACCACTTAATTATGATCTATATGTAAGTGAATATATGTTAGTAAAAACCATTTTTTTTAATTTTAGACTAATGCAGTCTATTTGCACGTTATTGTGTTAATCACACTTCGTCAATAGATTGTATCAACATAGAATTATTGTCATTCCCTACGCTGATATTTTACACTTCAGCTAAGATATTTTACATTTCAATGAATACTTTAGGATAAAATGAATTGTCTATATATTTTTATATACACTTATCCTTACCATAGTCTTTACAAGATTTTCTTCTTAGCCAGCAAACTTGGCATATATGTACTTTATAACAAGATTTCCCATTTGTGAATGGTCGCCATTTCGTTTTAAGTGATGATTTGTACTCGGTGAGTAACTTGGTTGTTTACTCTACGTTCTTAATTTTGTATTTCATTTGCTATGTCAATACAGGCTAAGGCAACAGAATTTCGATATATATATAGACAGAGAGAGAGATGGAGGGTGATCATGTTTTGGGTTGGAAGAATAAGTCACTACATTGGCTAAAAAATGTGGAAGAAGAGGATACTGCAGAAGAGCTGAAAGTAGGATCAATTGGTGAACCAGAAACACCAAAGGAGCCGTTGGAGTTCTTGTCAAGATCATGGGGCATTTCTGCAACTGAAATTTCAAAAGCCCTCGCCCTTCACACACACGGACACTTTGTGCCCAACATCAACAATCCCATGATCCCCGAGACAGTCACTGCACAGCAGCTTGTAAGTTTCACTGCAACACCAATTGCTGTCTTCATTGTTTACAGAAACAAGACTTAGTTTTGGTTGACATACATGTTTTCCTCCATGTGGTAGCTTAAAAATTACACACAAATTTTTCGATACTGAAAATTTTGTTATCTGGTTTATCTGAAAAAATTGGATCGGAATGAGAAATCTTTTTGAAAATTCTAATTTTTTGATCTGATTTTTCCCGGATTATGTTGATCCTATCAAAGAACTGCTAAATTATGAAATTTTGTTTATATGCGGATTACAAAATTTTCTATACGGTCTTTTAAATTCCCGATATAAATATCGTATTTTTCTTGCGTGAGGAACAAATACACTAGAGCATAAAGTAATTAACTCAATCCACTAGAGCATAAAGTAGAAACATAGCCCACTATAGCATAGAGTAATGAAGTCAATCCACTTTTAATTACATTCGGCATTGATTCTTGCAGTCAGGCAAGGTTAAGAATCTGATTCCTACTAGGAGAACACGATCAATCGGAAAGTGGTTCAACCAAAAGGAATTGAGCAACACAACAATAAAAAAGAAAGATAAAGCGCGTGTAGAAAATGTGCGTGCACATGCTGCCCTCTCTGTTGCTGCAATGGCGGCAGCATTGGCTGCAGTTGCCGCATCAGAGAACACAAAAAGTTCAGGCTCAAAAATTAGTTCAGCTTTGGCATCAGCTTCTGAGCTCTTGGCCTCACATTGTGCAGAGTTGGCAGAATCAGCTGGCAATGATCACGATGGTAAGATCGGCTGTGGATATTCGGAGCCCCAGTGATCTAGTGACTCTCACAGCGGCAGCTGCGACAGGTATTTTGATCAAATATTTTCGCGTATACATCTTGTTATGAAGCTCTGAAACATTATAAATGCTCAAACTTTCAGCTTTGATTTACCCTTTAGAGACCTTTTACTGACAATTATTAGCACCGCATACGAGATCTTTGCACAATAATTTGGGGGTATTTTTTCTTTTTCCTTTTTCTTTTTTACGAAAAATTTATATCTCAGAAGTTCCTTTTTCAGTTTACATATTCCAAATATACAGTAGGCAATTCTATCACCAATACAAATTGTTTTTTCTAAACAAAATTTCTTTCTCATATTTTTAACAAACAATTTTGAACATTCTGCTAAATTGTTCACAAACACTGAATGCTTAGTGGATTATAATTGATAGTGATTTGTATACTATATTTACAAGTTGCTTTACTTATTAATCGTTGATTAATTTATTCCAATAAAAGCTCTGCAAGGGGAAGCAGCTTTAAAAGCGAGACTGCCTAAAGAAGGAAAGAAGAATGTAGCTATAAGCCCTTATGACAAGGGCATGGCAGAAGCCCATATGGTTGATGTTTTTCACGGTGAAACTGAAGAATATCAACCTCCCTGTATAGGCGACTTATTGCAATACAAACGAAAAGGTAGAGAATTCTTTTATTGTTTGTTTTATCAACTTATTTGCTTTGAAATATTGGAACTCGGTATCAAGGCCGGCCCTGAGATTGGTAAGGCCCCATGCAAAAATTATAAAATAAGCCCCTTATATGTATATTGATGTAAAAAATGAGCCTCAACATATAAGTAGTAACAAATAAATCAGCGGGGGCCCTGTGCGATCGCCCACTTAACACATGCTCTGGATCACCCCTGCTCGGTATACAGAATATCGAAATTTAAAATATCAAACCTGACCATTTCCTGGGAATTGGTAATCCCATTTTGGATCTTGGGATGTATGGGGGAAAATACAAAGAACGTGAAATATTTTTTCCCTTCACACTTTTTCAATATTTTCCAAGAACCAAACTTAACGTAAGACCTTCGATAACAAACTATAGGAATACAGCTCATCCATAATTCTACTGAAAACCTAATTCAGTTTCTACTGGAATTCTCAGGAGCCCTGCAATGGAAGTGTGTGTCTATCTATATTAATAAGAAATCTCAGGTATATAATACTCCAGGCAAAATGGATATCAAGTTGGTGATTGCATTCTGGTAGCTTCACAAAAACGTATGGCGTTGTTTTCTCATGTGAGTTCACTGACAGGTCATAATCAAGCTCAAGAGTAAACATGTTGGAGGAGCATTTTCCAAGAACAATAAATGTAAGGACTCACTCTTCATGTTGAATTTAACACTGATAATATATTTCGGGGATAAAATGAACGAAACTATTTCTCAGATTTCAGATAAATCAGTGTGTTCAAAATAACAGTCCAAACTGTGAAAAAGCTGTAAATACTCCCTTTTGTGCGTCGCTAAATAATGTCATTAAAAAACTTTCAAGGGGATTCTTGCAAGCTTTATTGAATTGTATCTCACTTTAACGTCGTGGCATTCCCATTTCTTTCCTTCAGACTTGAAGCAATTACATTTTTTTTAACTTTTGCATGCATTTAATGGTTAGGGAGTATGCATATTATGGTACTTATATGTCGCAGGAGCATTTCTATATATCAGTAATGCTCTTGTAAGTACATATAATAAGGACAGCATTTTTTATCTCACAATGAATTGACATATCAGGCGTTGTTTATGGAGTGTGACGAAACTGGCGCATGGCCGTTCAGAAAAGAAAGGGAAAATGTGGAAGTCTATTTTGGAGTTAAAAGTGCACAGGGTCTTCTGGAGTTCAAGTGCAAGAATAAGATCCATAAACAGAAATGGGTTGATCGGATTCAGAATCTTCTTCACAGAAACTGCTGCATCTGCATTGAAGACGCCGAGCAATCGCTGAAGCTTTTAGATATTAATAAGACCAACTGAATAGTTTGTACATATAATAGTAGTTCAAAAGAAGCTAATGTAACCTTACATACGTGTTTCATTGTATTATATGTGTTACATTACATACAAGAAGTCTTCTTTACACACATTTAGATGGGGTTGCTCCTGTGAGTTTTAGCAGGCCTCTATCTCGGATACTTCCAAACATCACTGTAAATTGAATATGAACAGTACTTTAAAATGGGGTAACTTCAAAATTGTTATGCCAGTTCTGAAGTACAACACTGAAATAGTCGAAATCAAGTATTTGTTTGTAAATTATAAGAGTATATATTTCAAACACAATGGAAGTTGTTTCTGACATTTATCTTTTCCTTTCTTTTTTGGGTGAATTGCAATAAAATCCCCCAACTATCACATAAGTTCCAAATACATCCCTGATGGTCCATTCAAAGCATTGTGATTGTGGATTGGTTCCAGTGCCATCGTGGTTGTTGAGATGCAAATATTTCACCCCAGATCAAACTCGGCCTTATTGTAAACTTTCTTTGGGAGTAGCTTTCAAACAACCAATTACTTACAGTTTAAGGGTTATTGGCCTATATATAAGAGTTTTCAACCATTAGAGGGTAGTGTTTGATATTAGTATTAGTATTAGTATTAAACTAGAAATAAGTCTGTGCCTATATGATTATCTTTGCTCGTGCCTGCAACACACCCTATGGTCTTGCCTGTGTCACTATTTTTGCATGTTCTTATGACACGCCCAAAAAAATATTAACTTTGGCTCTAACTTTAAATACAAGAATAAATTCACTTTTGTTTTTCCAAAAAAAAAAAAAAATCATATGGTTGGGGGTGTTTAGAGTTCGGTGTTTTTCCAAGATAAAAGTGAACAAGAAGCTGTACGTGTTGCCATAGTGATAAAAGGATACTAGCTTCATAATATCTTGTTTAGTTGAATGGCAAATCTTCTACCTTTTAATGGCAAACAGTAAGTTAATCTCTGGCACGAATGGTTTCAAATAAGCATATAACGTCTTGAGTTACTATTTAAATTATCAAAGAAAATTTTAACATAGTTTTTGCTTATGCTTCTTTGCTCTTACAAGTTTTACAATACTTCTGGTGAGATTGCTTGTATTTTCGTTGTTGTCGAGTTGTGAACAGCAGACTTGTTGGGGGGAGTTAATATCAAAGATCAATCGTTTATTTCGAAATATCAACCAATACAAAGCAATTGAAGAGCAATGCTAAGCGTAGCAAATTGAAGAGGAAAAATTGCTTACAAAATAATGTGACAACAATTATAAAACGAGCTCTAGTGTTGGACCAGTCACAATAGCAATCACAACATTTTGCGCACAAAATGACTTATTATTATTATTATTCCTATTGAAGTACTTAAATTGGGAAGATGGGAACATTTTAAAATCAAACAATTCATATAAAACAAAGAACATACATAAATATTCCAACCTTTATACAAATACATTTTTATTGTCTTCCTCGTTACCTCAAAATACAACAATCCTGTTTTCCTCGTAAGGTACAACTTGCAACTCACAATACGATTTTATTGCTGTTTGCAAGACACTTTTTCTCTAGATTCTCAGATTTCCGAACAAAGGTCAGCAAATTATCTTTGTGGGACACTCTCTCAACCTGCAAAGACAGAACTAAACTAACTCTCGAGTGTCCATGAAGTGTAGACCAACCTTGATTTGTTTTGGTTTTGTAACTTCATGATCAAAACAACAAGATACTCCCTCTGCACTTAATTAAGACTCCCAATTTAAATTTGGAAAGATACTTTTTTGTTCAAATTTATTAATGTAATGAGTCAATCTTAAGGTGACTTTTAGAGACAGTTATGATCAACACAATATTTGAGCTCAATATAAAGGTGGGAGGTTATCCGGACTGTATTTGGCTCATCTACTAGTACAATTTAAAGGGTCATTATAAAAATTAAATATTAGGATAATCTCAGCCGCTTACAACTCTATTCACAGATCAATCTTAGAGGTATTTTTGGACGTCCCAAAAAGGAACCCAAGACACTTAATTTAGGAACGACAGAGTATCAACTACAACTATTTTGTGCTCAAGCTCAAATAAGAGCATTTTCATGCAAGCATGTGAAATTAATGACAAACGGCAGTAAAGAGGAAAATACAAATTTGGGACCTTTAGATAGTCTCTGCCCATTTAAAGAGGAAGAGTTAACTTCAACCGTTACAAACTTCACATGCTAACCAACTTGGGCTAGCCAAGTTGAGCACTAGGACTTGCTCAATAATAAGCTACTCCGAGTTCCGCTCTGATTGACATTGAGTTTGAAATATTGTTGTACTAGTAAGTATATAGAGTTTACACTTGGACAGCCTCTTAGCAAATCCTATCCCCCTTACCCATTTATCAATTGTGCTCAAAAAGAAAAGAAAAACATCAAATGTTTGGTTTATAGTCCATACCCACAACCATCAATTGACAAAGACAAGACCACTATGGTATTGAGTTGCATTCAGTGTAATATTTGATATTTGTTTTTACCTTTTAATGTTAAAAAATAGTTTAAATTTAGCATTAACCATTAATGAGGCAAGTATCCCTATGAATGGTTAATGCTTAATGTTAAATTTTTCTAATGAATTTTCATTCTAATGCCTTATGTTATTTACAAAATGACACAAACATAAAACAAATTAGTAAATTATAAATAATGGCAAAATTGGAAATTAATTGTATCCAACATTCAGAGCCAAATAACTCCAAACAAACAACATACATTTTCATATAAAAAAACAAACTCACTTTTTAACATTTAGATTTCAGCATTAAGATTTCAACATTAAGCATTCAGCATTGAACATTCAGAAATAAAAAAAACAAACGCCCCTAACTTAGATAACATTTCAAAAGTGTACATTTCTTTTCAAACACAATAATTGCTTTGGATATCTCCAATACCTCAACATTTGATTTGGTGTGAACCGTGGAAGCATAATACAACAGTCTATAATAAAAAGTTTAAGAGGATAGTTGAGGATGAGAGAGGTTTAAGAGAATGAGTGTGGGTTGCTCGAGGAGCATGATGTGTAATCGCCTAGTCCCATGTCAAATACGATTAATAAGTGATAATGATGCTGAAGCAAGAGGACTCTTCAATGTACTAAGGAGGAGGGTGAAAAGTAAGGGTGGCCACGAGTTGAGCCTACACCATATAATAAGGACTAATATGCTTGTCCGGGCCCGCATCAAGCCTGAAAATGTTAGCCCAAACCCGTTTATGTTATATATGTTGAAACTCATTTATAAAATCATAAAACCCAAGCCCGCCCACAAATTTATGTTATATTTATTGAAAAAATTATTTTTATAAAAAAAATGTTAAAAAATATTATAAGTGTGACTGTGTGTGCGCGCGCGTATAATTTATAAAAATGATATTAAAACCATTTGCATGGGAGAAATCAATTATATTTGAATGAAAAATCACATGTATTTGAATAAGTTAAAGACTTAATTAATAATAAATATATATATATTCAGGCCCCTGGTCAGACCGAGCCTAGTCAGGCTTGAAAGTGTGTGTCCAAGCTTATCTCAATTTTTATTGGGCTTGGAAAAAATTACGAAGCCCAATGTAGAGCCAATTGTACTTGACCAAATCCTAAAACATAACGAGTTGGGCCTTTCGGGCTTGGCGGATCGCGGGCTTATGTCCACCCCTAGTGAGAACACAAGCAATACGAGTAACTTTAAAGGAACGTATAGGAAAACCACTAAGTAAGGTGCAATGATACATTAGGATTGCATGCGTGATAATAAAAGTGTGTAGTGAGCAAAGAACAAATAATGTTCCTCTCCAATAATTCGTTATAAATGCAAGAAGTTATAAAGAGTGGGAGAGAGAGAGAGAGAGAGAGAGAGAGAGAGATTGATTAACTGATTTTGTAAAGAGTGTTCTCTTGTTTATGAGTTTGAGTGTCCTTTAGGGAGATTTGAAACATGAAATGTGCATTTGATTTTATGCCCTGTCAATTAATGCAATTTGGCATCGCATTAATGGGGGAGTTGAGCAAGTACGGTAGAACCTATTGAATCTGTCACCAAACAGAGGGCTAAGTATTCTAGTGATGTGATATGTTGGGTATGAGTGTGAGACTTGGTATTTTTTAAGCTATGCACCATACGTGGTTTTTGTCTCGAAAATAAGTCTTAGGGCCAATTTAGTAATGAGTTTTGTTGTGGTTTTCTCGTCACAAAGTTAGGGTAGAATTTTTGGGATTCCAAAATTTTGGTTTGGCAAGCAAGGAAGGTAAGATACTGCGAATCTGTTTTGGCTTTGCAATAATAAAGATCAATGGTATGCAGTGAAGGTTTTGTTGTGTGTTGTTAAATAATGGTAAATTTGAGGTATCGCCACAAGTTTTCTCTAAGAACGTTTCGGGGTTCCTTACATTATATGTTGCAGCTCAATTGGAGGTTAGAGACTCTTTAAGGTGAATGTGAGTCTCTTCTAAAGGTGAATGTGAGTCTCATTTGGGGTTAAAAGTGAGGTATTTTTTCACTCACCCATGTGCAATGTTCTAAGGTGGAAAATGGATGAGTGTTTGAGTGTTTCATATATTGTGGATGTGTTTTATATGTATTGTGTGAGTGGTTTCTCACACAATTACATAAGGAGTGGTATACACCGGACCCGACCTGCTTCAAAGCCTACCTTTCCTGTATTAGGTTAAAAAGTCTAAAAGCTAAATCACATTCCTCCCTCTTCATTTCATATCAAAAAGACATTTAGGTATGGTGTCTTTGTCGGTAAGTAATGATTGTATATATATAAAAACAATATTCGTTTGTTATACTTCGTGTTTTTTGTATAACAAAGAAAATAGAGATTTTTTTTATTGAAGAGTGGTAGGAAGAAATTAACAAGAATCATCACAAATCTAATGAAAAACGGATATCCACTTGTCATGCATTCATTAGATTTTATAATCATTAATTCTTTGTTATAATATAGTTAATATATGTTCATGGATTAATTAGTTTTATTTATTTCACCATTTAACTTTAATTTTTACTTCTCTAGCATAAATATCTATTAATGCTGAATTTTTTATCTCTATTAAGTAAAAATATTTTTTGTAATTATATTGACAAACATTAATGAGTATGTCATGTAGGTCACATATGTGAGTAAATTATATTGTTGAATTTTAAATTATTAAATACATTATAAGAATATTTTTAATAAGGATTTTTTTTAAACACACACACAAATTAGCATTCAAAAAGTATAAAGTGCTCCAAATTTTAGGAATAATCCTATACAACTCTCTTAATTTACCAAATCCAACAATTATTTCATCCATCCCTTATCCGACGCATCACTTAAGGCCTTTCATATCAAGCCAGAAAAAAGGCTGCATGGGGGCTCAAGCCCCCATATTTTTTTTTAAATTACACACTCCAAGAAAAGGTTCAGGGCCAAAATAAAGTTTTTAAATGTATCAATTACCAAAAAGTCCCTCAAACATTTTTTAATACACATTTAGTCCAAGTTTTTTTATTTTGTTCCAAAAACTCCTTCAAACACCCATTTAACCCATATTCTTTTATTTTTAAAGGTCTGCGCTAACGGCCCCCCCACCTCATCTCCCCTTCCCCCCCCCCCCCCCCCCCCACCCACACATCGGCGGAGCTCTGACGACCCTCACCGAAGATCTTTTTTTTAGTGTTTTTACGTGGCGAGGGACTTTTTGGAACAAGATAAAAAGGTTTGGACTAAACGTGTATTAAAAAAATATTCGAGGAACTATTTGGTATATGCCCATTTTTAAAAACTAAACAATGATTTACTCATAATGATTGACTTATATGTGACAAAAAAGATTGACTTGTATGTGACAAAAAAATGGGGCGTGGCCCTTGCTTCTCATTTGAAAAATCCCAAAACGAGTTATGCCTTTAGGTTTTGGGGGCTTAGTCGCAGTGGCGGACCCAGGATTTTAGCGACGGGTGGGGGAAAAATGAAATAATATAATAAAATAATATTTAATTAAATTAAATAATATTAAAAAAAAATCATAATTTATACTAGACATCAAACATCAAACATCAAATAACATAAGCTTGTTTACAATAAAACTTTCGTGTCTTCATATTCTGAAAGCGTCGAATGATATCTTCATTGCCAATGGCAACCACTATTTCCCTTTCAATATATGCCACCAAACAATCATTCATTATGTCATCTCCCATTTGATTGCGTAACGAAGTTTTGATGATTTTCATTGCAGAAAATACTCTTTCTACAGTTGCAGTTGCAACGGGTAAGAGTAGTGCTAATTTTATAAGCAAATATACCAACGGATATACACGATCCTTCTTCAATTGAATCAACTTTCTAGCAAGCCCACCAACGCCCATTACTCTTACAAATTGGTCATCGAATCGCAAATCTGCAATATAATTATCAAGTTGACGCTCGAGTATTATTAACACTTGTGGAGGAAAGTCAGTGGGAGAAAACTCAACAAATCGGATCAATTTTCTCTTGTCATATGCAGAGAATGAATTCTTTGGATCAAGACAAGACATGCACAATAACAACTCTGTATTACCTCATTGAAACGATTGTTTAGCTCTTGAATCTGCAAATCTATCACTACATAGAACACTTCAACGCGATAATGATGATAATTTGTGGCTTTTTCATGATTGCGACGAGATATTCCTATAACCACAAACAAGTCTTCCATACTCGGCACGGGTATTTGATGTTTGACACAAAATTAAAAAGCATCCTCCAACAATGACTCCCACCCATCATCTCTCATTTGTTGCAATTGTTGTTTGGTTATTTTCACAAGAGTCATGGCATTCACAATGACTTGGTCTTTTCTTTGTAATGCTTGTGATAAGTCATTCGCAATACCTAATACATTTTTCATCAAATGTAAGTGAAATACAAATTCAAAGCATTTCATAAGTACCATTAGGTTCATTGCGTGACCTCTATGTTTTCTATTTCTTGTATCATCTTCAATAATTAAGAGACTGTTCTCTATTGATGAGAACAAGCAAGTCAAACTCACAATTGTGCCATAATGAGAACCCCAACATGTCTTGCCCGCCCGTTTTAATGCCAACTCCTGATTCATTGCAAATTCCTATTGTGACCTGATCAAACTGTTTCTCACAAAGAATGTCTTGATGTTTACATGATGCTCCAACAATATTTGTGAGAAGTGTTACAATATCAAAGAATGAAGAAATTTTAGGGTGATTTTCTACAACAGCTACGAGAGATAATTGAAGTTGATGAGCAAAACAATGAACATAATAAGCAGTTTCATTCTCCATTAAAATCAAACTTTTAAGTCCATTGAAATCTCCTTGCATATTGCTAGCTCGGTCATACCCTTGCCCACGCAAACTTGCAAAACTTAATCCATGTGTGGATAAAATTCCCTCAACAGCTACTCTAATTGACAAAGCAGAAGTATCACTAACATGTACAATCCCAATACATATCCTTTTATATCAATAAAGCGTAAAACAACAGTCGTTTGTTCCTTCACCGATATGTCACGGGACTCTTCAACTAAGATAGATAAATAATCATCCCCAAGCTCGATAAGGATAGCATTTGTAGTGTCCACTGCGACGGAGTTAATAATATCCTTTTGAATTTTGGGTGATGTCAACGTGTGGTTTTGGGGAGCCTTCTTTAATACAACTTTCTCGATTTCCTCATTGTGATCGAAAAGAAATTGCAAAAGCTCAAGAAAGTTACCCTTATTTAGTGATTCATCGGATTCATCATGCCCTCGAAATCCCAACCCTTGACACAAAAGAAACCTAATAAAATCAATTGATGCGGTCAAACGAACACGATGCTTTGCTTGAGTTTGACTACATTACTTAGCCAAAGAAAATTCTATGTGTTGCTTTTCCTTCAATAGATTTTCACCAGCCTTTACACATTTATTATGTGTACTCGTAGGTTCTCCAACATGCTTATTAAAGTTCTCTTTCTTTCTCCAATTCGTATATCCTTCAGCAACAAAGCAACCACCATTATCAGTTTTAAAGAGATAGCAATACAAACAATATGCATAATCTTGGAAAATGCTATACTCCAACCAATTTGCGTGATCATTGAACCACACATGCCTAAATCTGTGTTTTTCATTTGCACATAAATGCCAGGGAAAGTTGTGATTTTTAGGCTGGTAAGGCCTTTTGTCAAGTAATACAATCGAACGACATTCCTTTCATGCACGTCATACTCCAAAATACTTTTTCTTAACCCCGGATCAACAGGATAATCTTCTAAATTTGCCTCAATATTGGGTGGGGCGACGATCTGGGCGGAGGTGTTGGTGTTGGGGTTGTATGACTTTGACTTGTCTCGCCTCCTCCGCGTGTCTTTTTAAAATATTTCAACATATTGCCCTATATTTCATAAAATACAACAAACTAATTTAACAATGTTTTTATAATAAACTAGTTTTTTTCAATAAACTAATTTTTCCAACAAACTAAATTTTTTCTATGTTCTTACAATGAACTAACAATGTTTTGACAATAAACTAATTTCAACAATCTAATTTTTACAGTAAACTAATAATGTACAAAATTAGTTTTTTCAATAAACTAATTTTTACAACAACCTAATTTTTTTCAATGTTTTCGCAATAAACTAATAATGTTTTTACAATAAACTAATTTCAACAATCTAATTTTTAGATTAAACTAACAATGTCAAAAATTAGTTGTTTCAATAAATTAATTTTTACAATAAACTATTTTTTTTCAATGTTTTTATAATAAATTAGTAATGTCAAGAACTCAAGAATGTAGAGAACTCAACTCAAGAATGTCAAAAAAATAACAATTTCAACAATGTCAAGAACTTAATAATGTAAAAAAAAATTACCTGTTTGCTTCTCAAAACTGGAAAGGAGGCAAAGTTGCGCTTGAGAAGTTGAGAGGGCGGAGACGGAGAGAGAGTTGGGGCCGGAGTGGAGATGCTGAACACAAAGGAACAATAGAGGAGGAGCGGGCGGAGGGAGACAGAGGAGTAGAAGAGGGCTAGAGCTTGGAGGGGGCCGGAGGAGTAGCTGCAGGCTGCAGCCTGCACACAACAGAAGAGAAGGAGCGGGCGGAGGCCAGAGGGAGACGCAAGAGGCTGCACCTGAGCCTGCATGCACCGCTGGAGAGGAGAAAGAAGAGGACGAGGTCAGAAGAAAGAGGGGACGACAATTAGGTTAAAAAAAGCGCGTGTGTTGTTGTGTATGTGTAGAAATAAGAAAAGAGTTATTTTCATTTGTGCCCCAAACATTACACCTTCTATTATTATATAATACACAAAGGTAAAAAAAAAACTATACTCGGGAAAAAAATTCCGAAAAACCTAGGTGGGCGGCTGCCCACCTTCGGGACCACCTCGGTCCGCCCCTGCTTAGTCCCATGTCCAACTTTTTGTAAGACTCACCTCCCATGTATTTTTTAAATTGTTATAAGTCCCATAACCAGCCAAAACCTCTCTCACTTGCCTTGTAACCGTTTATCTTCCTTTTCGTAGAGACTAACACGTGTTCCATAGGGTACAAATGAATCTTTTAAAGTGAGACCAATAGTATCTGTTATTCCTTATAACTTTACCTATTTATTTCTCATTAAGGATAAGAGTTTGATTTAATTTTTGAATGAATTGTTTTTCATTCATAGACATCTTATTTAAATATCTGATTAAATTTGACTCTCTAATTTAGACTGGTAAGTCATCCCTTTCAGTATCTATATTTCTCTTGATTTTAAATTTGGGGTTAATTTTATAATGTTGATTGTTAGTGTTAATAGGATGAATTTTAGGGTTAATGTAGGTTAAAATTTTAGTTGACAAGTGATTAGGCATTCTTCCCATTTATCCCCTTAATTTAGATGTTTTTATCGCTCCGCGTAATGTAATTCAAGTGGATTTATATCATATCTTCGATATTGGCAAGTTTCTAATGAGTGCATCGAGTTTCGTGTGTTCATCATCTATTTCGTAGGTATCCAGTGTTGTAAGTAGAGTTCCATATCAAAAGCTTCAAAGAAACACAATAAGGCAAGGGTTATGCAAAGACTGACAAAAGGGAACCGAACCCAAGGAAGCTAAAAAGAACCGAATCCCTCATGGGCAAAGCTTTTGTAAAGGATGACAAAACAGAACCGAATCGAAGCAATGAAAAAACGAACTGAATGCACCATGGCAAAACTTCCTGTGAAAAGACGAAAAGATGGAACCAAACCGAAGCAATGAAAAAAACGAACCGATCCCATGCTCGAAGAGTTTATGTAAAAGCTACACAAGATGGAACCAAATCGAACCCTTTACCCGGATCGGTTCTGTTATCGATTTTCCAGACTTATCCACTTGTAAAGATCAGAGTTTTACTTGGTTCAAACTCTTTTATTTTCATAGTTAATAAATTGTAACTCCTCCCAAACGTAAAAGAGAGATTCCAAGTCATTAAGGAAGTGTAGTAATCCATTTTAAACGTGTAGCAAACCCTAGTTACTTTCAAGTTGCAATTCAAGTACAATCATTCTGATTTCTGTTTCAATACTTATTCTAGTTGCTTGTTCATTACTAATTTCACCTTTCTTCATCTTCATTCATTAGTAAAAATGATTTCTTTCATTCTAAACATGTTGTTTTCAAGTTTTCACACGTTCGGCTAGATTTAAAAGGTCGGGATGCATGAACTCAACTTGATGTGGTAGTTGCATGTGTATTAAAATTAATCCTCTAAATTTAATGATTTGATTATGACCGTATTGCGTAGAAACACGATAATTGTAGATCTTTGGATCTCGTTTGCTTCAGGGTAACCGGGATGCTTCAGAATGCAATTCGAGTGTAACTATCGCAATACCGATTTACTCGTCCTCTAATTAAGTATGGTGCGGGCTTGAACCTCATATACGTAATGCTTGGGAGTATTAAATTTCGCGTCTAATTAATCACTTAAATTTATAATTAGTTTTATATCTCCAATACACTAGGGTTGAGGGATTGTATTCCCGTCCTATTTTATTCATCATATAGTTTAAAGTTCGAATCAATCATCATTAGTAATTTAGAATAGTTGCATTCCATTCATATTTTATTTCATCAGTAAACCATTTTCAAATTCGCATTTAGTTGTAACCAATTCTCGAAACAAATCATCTTTTTCTTTCTTTTTAGAGTAAGAGTTAGGATTTCTTCGTCTATCCAACGTCGTTATAATTCCATTGTCCTATTTCCCTGAGGATCAATACCCATCTTATCGGATTATTACTTGAGCGACAGGCTTGCACTTGAGCCTAGAGAGTACGCACTTCTGAGACACATTCTTAGTCGCGTTAAGTTTTTGGCACCGTTGCCGGGGACTTAGGATTAGATCAAGTCAATCTCAAACTTTGACCAAAAATTTCAAAAAAATCCAAAAACATATAAAAATTTGAAAAAGCACAAAAATATTCTTCATCATCTCTCATAAGCTAGTTAATGAAAAATTCTGAACTCACTCCAACTCCCCATAATACTCCAATCCACATTCACAAAAATTCGATAGGAGAGTATAACCCTGATATCCCTCACACTCCCAACGATCCACAATTCTGGGTTCCACCTCCCACGCCATCTCACTCAATTTCAAATAACACTCCATTTTCCCTCTTAGGACACACTTCAGAGCACACCCCGAGTATACCAAGTGAGGATACCGAGTATTTGAGAGAGAGAGACATGTCACAACACGGTAGTGCAAATGTCGGTGAGGAAGAGGCCCCGTACCACCCGCTGAGAGAAATCTTATATCCCGAGCGCACTGTCACTCCGGGATGCATATACTCCCGTATAATGCAGGGCAATTTCGTTTTAAAAATGGGATGATCCAGATGCTCCCCCACTACCATGGGATGGATTCTGAAAAGCCATATCTCCACATAAGGGAATTTGAAGATGCGTGTGAAACCCTCAATGATCAAACTTGCACACAAGAGGTAATCCACCTCAAACTCTTCCCGTTCTCGCTAGAAGATAAAGCTAAGACCTGGCTATGGTCTTTACCTCCAAGCTTGATTGCATCCTGGAATGAGTTGCAATCTAAATTTCTCAAGAAATTCTTTCCTCCACATCGAACGAACTCCATCAAGGCTCAAATTCAAACTTTTTGACAATTAGGAAATGAGTCATTTGATCGATGCTACGAGCGTTTCAATGAGTTAGTTACTTCATGCCCCCACCATGGATTTGATAAAGAGAAAATCATTTCCTTTATCCATAATGGGCTGAACATTAATTCCAAGCAACTCGTTGAAACCATAGATAGTGGTCTGTTTGTCGATTTAGACGCCCACGATGCTAAGCTTCGCCTGAGATATGTCGCCGAGACTACCCAATCTTGGGATACATCCGACCCTAATACTCAAAATCGCAATCGTCAAGTGACCACCACTCCATCGGCGTCCGACCTATTTTACGTAGAAAATAATTCTATGACGGACAGTCGACTCGATGTACTTGAGAAAGGACTGCGAGACCTATGTGAGGTATATGGAAGAGGACCAACTGGGCCCATCCCAAACCCCATAAAAAAGATGTGTGTGATTTATGAGGCGGGACATTCAACTGAGGAATGCCCGACTATACCCGCCTATAAAGTGATCCTTCAAGAGAAAGTCAGTGGTATAGGAGGATTTAAGGGTAATTTCGATGCACCGCACGGGAATTCTTACAACCCTTCATGAAAAAACCATCTTGGTTTTAACTATGGGCAACAACATGCTGTGATGAATCCTAATTCACATGTTGCCCCTCCTCCACCACCGCACTTTCAACAAGCTCCACACATGCAAGGCCATGTGCAAGCACCACCACATCAAGGAACATATATAACTCCACCGCGGAGAACTCTCAAGGATACGATGAACCAATTTATCAATAGCCAAAGTGAAGACAATGATAGATATGATCGCATGATCAACAACATAAATGCAAATATTTGAAAGATGTAATCATCATGGAGTATCCAAGAGAAGGGCAAGTTTCCTGCCCAGGGCCAAAGACCTCCACAAGGTCAAACTAGTGTTCGCTTCACTTCTACGAAACATCACGAGCACTGTCAAGCTGTGACCACTCTTCGTAGTGGGAGAGTCGTTGCTTTATAACCTCCCTCACACGACGCAACCAAAGACAAGGAGATTTTGCCCGGCACTAAAGAGGTCGAAGATGTTCCCTTGAATGAGAGTGATAAGGAGAACACTAGTGAGCCCGAGGTAGTAGTGAAACCACCCATCGCGGCATCATTTCCTCAAAGGTTGATTCCTTCCCACAAAGGGAACCCCCGTGATGAAGTGTTAGACGTGCTAAAGCAAGTAAAGCTAAATTTACCTTTCCTCGATGCCATTAAGCAAATTCCATCTTATGCAAAAGTTATCAAAGACTTATTAACAGTGAAGAGGAAGATGAAGGTAAAGAAAAATGTCTTTCTAACTCAGAACGTGAGTTCCATCCTACTTAATGATCTCCCGCCAAAATTTAAAAATCCCGATGCACCCACCATTTCCTGCATTATTGGAGAAAATAAAATTGAAAAAGCCTTACTTGACTTGGGAGCAAGTGTCAATATCCTCCCTTACACCATCTATAGGCAACTTGATCTGGGCGAACTTAAGCCCACAAGGATCACTCTCCAATTAGCGAATCGAACCGTGAAGATCCCAAGAGGTATAGTTGAGGACGTGATCGTTCAAGTTGACACTTTCTACTTCCCGGTAGACTTTGTCATTTGGGACACAGAGCCCTCCTTCACTTCGAGCAATCATGTTCCCATCATTCTTGGGCACCCATTCTTAGCTATCGCTAACATTATTATCAACACTCGAAATAGGCAGATGCAACTCACTTTTGGGAATATGTTTTGGGAATATGACCTTAGAGACTAACATATTCCATATCGCCCAACAGACGGGGGAAGAAGATGATCTTCACGCGGTGAGCTTAATAAACGAGATCGTAGAGGAGTATTTTGAGGAAAATCATTATAGGGACACCCTAGGGTCCTGTTTAGTGTCGAGCCACGAGAGTGAGGGGACATACACCGAATTCGAGAGGGAGGTTAAGGAGTTAAGAGAATTACTAAAATCATCGAACGAGGACGCGAGAGATGTAAGTTGGATTTCTCGATTCGAGGAGTTACCGTCAAGGGAGTCACGCACGGTTCCCTCCAGCGACAAATTTTTGACCCTTGAATTGAAGAAACTGCCCTCCCATATTAAATATGCATACCTAGGGGAGGATGAGACATTTCTTGTTGTTGTCTCCTCTAGCCTAGATGAAGAGCAGGAGGGTAAATTGCTAAAGATTCTAAGGAAGCACCAAGGTTCTTTTGGTTGGTGCATTGCTGATTTGAAAGGGATAAGTCCTTTGATTTGCACCCACAAGATCCATCTCGAAGAGGATGTCAAGCCCTCGAGAGAAATGTAAAGAAGGTTAAACCCTAATATGAAAGAAGTGGTGAGAACCGAAATCATTAAGCTATTGGATGCCGGGATTATCTACCCAATCTCGAATAGTAAGTGGGTGAGCCCTATTCAAGTTGTTCCAAAGAAGTCAGGTATGACCGTGATTGAGAATGCTAAGGGAGAGCTAGTCCCCCAACGTACCACCACCGGGTGGCGCGTTTGCATTGATTATCGAAAACTCAATGCGGGAACTAGGAAAGACCATTTCCCCTTGCCATTTATTGATCAGATGATTGAGAGAGTAGCAGGCCACCCTTACTATTGCTTCCTTGATGGTTATTTTGGATATAACCAAATTGAGGTAGATGTACTTGACCAGGAGAAAACGACCTTCACTTGCCCTTTTGGCACGTTTGCCTACAAACATATGCCATTTGGCTTGTGTAATGGACCCGCGACCTTTCAAAGGTGCATGTTGAGCCTATTTAGCAACATGGTCGAGAGAGGAATTGAAGTGTTCATGGATGATTTTAGCGTTTTTGGCACCTCTTTCGACCTTTGTCTAGAAAAATTGGAAAAGGTACTTGCTCGGTGTGTGGAGAAGAACTTAGTCCTAAATTGGGAGAAATGCCATTTTATGGTTACCGAGGGAATAGTCCTTGGCCACATATTTTCATCCAAGGGGATAGAAGTTGATTATGCTAAGATAGATGTCATAGTCGATCTACCCCCACCAAAATTGCTTAAAGACGTGCGCTCCTTCTTGGGCCACGTGGGGTTTTATCGAAGGTTCATTAAGAACTTTAGCGCCATCGCTAGGCCCTTAAGAAACCTACTCAAGAAGGACACCCCATTTGAGTGGACGGAACCATGCCATAACACTTTTGAAAAATTGAAAATCATGCTTGTGTGCTCTACCATCATGCAAGTTCCGAATTGGTCCTTACCATTCGAACTTATGTGTGATGCTAGCGACTATGCGATAGGGGCTGCTTTGGGTCAAAGAAAAGACAAATAGGCTTATGTCATCTACTACGCCAGCCGGACTCTTACCGAACCACAACTCAATTACTCTACCACTGAGAAGGAGTTGCTAGCGGTAGTGTTCGCTCTTGATAAATTTTGGTCCTACCTTATAGGTTCTCCCATCACTTGCTTCACCGACCACGCGGCATTGAAATACCTACTTGTGAAGAAAGACGCAAAGTCGCGCCTCATAAGGTGGATCCTACTTCTACAAGAGTTTAATCTCCCCATTAAAGATAAGAAGGGAGTAGAAAACGTCGTTGCCGACCGCTTATCACAGATTTTGTCCAACGTACCTAGTGATCCAATACCCATAGATGAATACTTCCCGGATGAGCAACTCTTTGCTACCTTTTCTTTGCCCAGATTTGCGAATATAATAAACTACCTTGTTACGGGGGCCATCCCTCCCGATTGGACAGCGCAAGATAAGAAGAGGTTCATTACTTGGTCACATATGTTTTTCTATAATGATCCGTTCTTGTTTAAATATTGTGATGACCAAATCATCCGACGTTGTGTACCGGATGATGAGATCCCCAAAGTCATCCAATTATGTCATTCGAAAGCTTGTGGAGGTCACTTTTCGATGAAAAAGACAGTCGCTAAGATCCTTCAATGCGGCCTCTATTGGCCCATAATCTTTCGAGATGTGAATAACTGTTGCAATTCCTACGATAGGTGTCAACAAATGGGGGCGATCACCCGATGAGACATGATGCTATTAACCCCAATACACATTATCAAAATCTTCGACTGCTGGGGTATTGACTTCATGGGCCCTTTCCCCCATCCTTTGGTTTCCTATACATCCTTGCTGCGGTCGACTACATTTCCAAATGGGTGGAAGCTATAGCTACCAAGACAAATGACAACAAAGTAGTGATTAAGTTCCTACAGGAACACATACTTTCTCGCTTCGGTGCTCCGAAAGTGATAATCAGTGATAATGGCACGCACTTTTGTAACATGCCATTCGAGAAGCTCATGAGAAAGTATGGCGTCGTTCATAAAGTTGGAACTACCTATCATACATAAACAAACGGTCAGGACGAACTAGAGAATCAGGAGATCAAAAATATTCTCGAGAAGATCGTCAATCCCACTCGGAAAGATTGGTCACTTCGATTGAACGATTCACTATGGGCCTATCGTACCGCATATAAAAATCCGCTCGGCATGTCCCCATTCCGCTTTGTGTATGGCAAACCTTGCCATCTTCCCGTGGAATTAGAGCAAAAGTCTTATTGGGAAATTAAGAAGCTGAATTATGACATGGATAAAGCAGGTGAAGCTCGCAAGCTTCAATTAAATGAGTTAGAAGAGATACGCAATGATGCGTATGAGAAAGCAAAAATTTCTAAAGAACGGATGAAACTCTCTCACGATAACATCATTCGACGCAAAGAGTTTCTTCTCGGATAAAAAGAGCTTCTCTATAACTCTCGGCTTCATCTCTTTCAGAGAAAGTTGCGGTCACGATGGTCTGGCCCATTCGTTGTAAAGAATGTATTCCCGCACGGAGCTGTGGAGTTAGACGATTTAAAAGAGGGAAATATATTCAAAGTAAATGGACAACGCCTAAAGCCATATCTAGAGGCGTGTGTGGAAGAATTCGACACCGTTTGGTTGTCGAACCCCATTTATGGGGTCGAACGAGCTGAAAAAGAGAGGTCGTCGCACTCCCGACGCATATGGGGTGAATTCTTATGTATAGTAGTTATTCTTTAATAGAGTACATTGAGTTCGTAGGCAGGATACCTTAGGTTCGGGTTAAGATCACACATTCCAACACAACATTCGTGAGGGCATCAAGGAATTCTAGTGGAAGAATAAGTGCAAGCATTTAGAATTTTGAGAGAATAGGATTCTAGTGCAGAGAAAAAGGGTTTTGTCACAGATGGAACCGAACCGAATCCCCAAGCTGGATCGATTCGGTTTGGAAAAATAAAAAAAAACTAGAACTGAACCGAATCGCCCCTGGACCAGATCGGTTCGGTTCTTGCGATTTTGCTTCTTCCCGAGGAACCCATTCAACCCCCATATCCCCTCTCTTCCCCCCAATTCTTCCCTTTTCCCTCCAACACAACCACCCCTTTTCCCTCCAAAAATCCTCACCCAAACCCCTCCCCACCACTGTAAGGACATTTTTGACCATCATCAATTTGTATGTCATACGCCGTTACACCGTTGAAGAAATTCAAGATCGCATCTACATCAACGGATCCGAATATCAAAGCATCTTCAACATCATAGCCTCTGCGAGAATGACCTTGGTAAAATTTTGTTTTTACGTTCCTTAAAGTTCATATTTAGTATTGGGAAATTTTTATAAAAATAAGAAGTAAGTTTTTTCAAGCAAAATGAGGTTTTCAAAAGTTTTTTAGTTTTCTGGGAAGCCGAACCGGTCCGCCTCTATACCAGACTGATCCGCTACCGGACCGGTCCGCCCTCTACCCGGACCGATCCGCCTTACTTTGTCCAGTAGACCACGGACCGATTGCGAACCGAAGAAGCCAAATTTTAAAAGAACCGATCCGAGGTCGAACCGATCCACCTCCAAGCCGGACCGGTCCGCCTGGGATAAGTTCAAACAGTTCCATGAGATTTTAATCCACCAGCTCTTATTTTCTATATATATTCCTACTTCGTTGGTTTATTTTTTCAAGTCTTTGAGAAAACATTTTTAAGAGTTCAAACACAACAAGACTTCAATTTTTGATGTGCCAAACATCTTTTTGATTCACACACAAAAATCCCAATTACTTTTGTGAATCTTTTGGAACCCTAGAACACAATTTTGTTTTTGTTCAACCCTTGTGGAGAAGCTGTCTCTCTTCTTCATTGCTGACCACCTAGAGTTCATGCGGGAGATTCCAGCCGACACTGTTTCTAGCCGTTGCTTTGAAGGTTTGACGAAGACACCGTGCGTTACACTTGTGGGCGATTATCAGGTTGTATGTAAGTCAATGGTCTTGTAAATTCTTCAAAGTTCTAGAAATAAAAGATTTTGCCCTTCGGGGATTTTTCCTTAACTTTTTGTCGCTTGCTTTATTTGTTTATGGGTTGACTCTTGCACTTTAGATGCATGATTAGGGGCTGAAATTAAATATGTGTGTCAAATTAGAAATTTGCGAAGTTAATCAATTATCACACGTAATTCTCACGTTCTCAACCACCTATAAAAACCTCCCCTTCCCTAATCTTCCACTCACACCTTCACCTCTTTCCCTCTCTACAAGCCCTAATTTTTCCGCTTCTAATTCCAAGCTTTCCAAATGGCAAATCGAGCTCTGCCTGCCAAATATCTGTCCACCTTTACGATTAATAATTGAATATTTGAATAATTAATTGATATAAACTAAAAAATAACCTTTAAATAATTTACCTCGGGGCCTCCCTGCCCCGAACTCCAGTGTTTGTCATTACTTCTCCATCGCATTAAAATTTATGGCTCCATCCTTGTTTACTCATAAAATGGCTTGAGCAGACATATGAATGTGGCCTTTTTCATTTAAAAAATGGTTATTCTGACAAAAGCACAGTTTAATAATACGATATTAGACTTAACCTCAGTTTTGTCCATTAATTAGACTATGCACTAAAATCACTTACATTGTTAGGCATTCATCAATATCTTTTTATTTCTTCCCAAATCACCCTTAACACCTCTTTGTCTTCTCTCTTTCTTTCTCCTAATACCCGCCGCTTTCACTTATGCTCGCACAAATGTTAGTTTTCAGTAAATTACTCATTTGGTCCTTAAACTAGCACGATTGTTCTAAAATATCCCTTTAATTAATAAAAGTGTAAATTAAGCCTTCAAACTATCAAAACAGAATTAAAATGGTTGTTCTATCCATTTTGACCGTTAAGGCTGATAGAAGTAAGTCATATGCTTGGAAAATGACTTTTTTAGGATATAAATGTAATCAGATTTACACACATACATTTATTTTAAAATTAAGAAAACATACATTTACCCTAAAAAATTGATCTATCGCGCTCTCCTTCTCACATACCTTTTTGCACCCACTTTCCACCCTATCCTACCAACCCCAACCCTCCACTCTCATCTGCCACCATTATTCCAACACACTCCTCTTGATATCATTATGGAAACCCAAATAAAAAATGACTTAAAAATACATATCAACCCTCAATATAAATGATGTGGAGAATTGTGGAGTTCAGATTCTTGTAGAGGGTAGACAACTAGATGAGAAGTTCCTTTCAGGAGGTCTAGATAGGGCGAGGCCAGTGCCATTTGACCTCACCTTATCATCATCAAAGGGAACGATGTTTCCATGGGTATAGATCGTACAGGGTCTTTGAGTGACAAGTCTTGTTTCAACAATTAGATTAGTTTGGTTGAGAGTATAGCCTAAAGCGATTTACAATAGGAGAGACAATATGATATGCTAGTTATTGTTTGGATATTTTAGTAGTAGTATTTTGGGACGCGTAGAGTGCTTATTTTTAATTTACAATGATGATTTAAAGGACTATTGGGTTAGTTTAAGGTTTCGATAAAAGTTTTAGACTATTTAGAGGTGTATTTTATCTATTTATGTGAGGTCCATGAGGGACCCAAGTGTAATTTCGTGGGTTGCGGATTTCAAGGGGTGTAGGAACCCCCATTTTTCATCTAAAGATTGGACAGACACAATATGCCAAAGATGGGGCTCGTCTAATAATCCATACTATTTTTAGCATCAAACCGTAAAAATGACATTTTAATATAAATCATCCACGCACAATAAAGCAACATGAAATAATAACTGATAATGAATAAGTCCCAACTCTCATAACTCATAAAATGTATGTCCCAAACATAACTGGAAATAACTAACTGAAATAAAATACAACATTAATGACATCAACATAAGTTGTCCAAGACAGATTTCCCAATAAGTGATGACAACTTCTACCCATCAACAAACTTAAGGACCCTTTTCTCCTTCTTATTCACCTCGTCTGGTATGAAGTTCACCAAACAAATAAATTTTTCCTCATACTCGACCACTGTCCGACCCTCATTTGATAAGTCCAGAAACTTTCTTCGCATCTCTGTTTTAGCAGAAGATGCAAAGAACTGGTTGTCGAACAACACCACAATTTCCCCGATTCTCAAGGTGTTTCTCTCTTCAAATGTGGTGACCAACTCCCACCACTGCAATGTTCCTCCCACGATCTTAAAAGTAGCCAAAATTTGTTTCTAACATTCAACCATACACAAATTCCTTTGGATGTCCTCTTTCCATTGGCTAGCTAATATAACGTCCGCATTTCCCTGAAACTACGATGGGTGGTCCTTTTGAAAGGCCCGTCTGACTCTCTCCCATACTGGCTGCACTGGGTGAGTTTGAATTAGCACCACCATCTGCTGTGGCGGTTCTTGGGGAAACGACTATGCCATTGCGAACATCGCAACCTTAACTACCTGAAAAACAATAGTGGCGACCCCTGCTGCAGTCACCATCCCCTGAATAGTTTGCGGCTCTGACTGATCCTTTCCTCCTGTGGTCCACCTAACGGCCTTTGTTGGCCGTCCTCTTATGTTTGGCATACAAAACCAATCCAAACTCATATAATATTCACATCAATTATACATAATAGCGGGAGAACATAAATCACAATATAAAATAGCAGTCCTAAGCATAGGGCTCTACGTCAAAGAGAATGCAATGCTGAAAACGTAGTAAGTCCACACAGATTCTAAGGACACTTGAACCTAGTGCTCTGATACCATGTATGACACCCCGCCTATTTTAATAATGGGTGATCAATGGTTTACTAAAATAAAATAGGAATCTCATTTGGTTCATTCTTAGCATCATTGTCGAAAACATTTTAATTACTAATAACCTAATAGGCCTGGTATCAAAGTTTAAAACTTATTAACTTGCATATATAAAATTCCCGTTTTCATAAGCAGCCATGCAAATAATGAAATTTACATTCACCACAAAATCACTATGGATACAAAATAAGATGGAATAATTAAATTAACCCAATAACTCTCGGTAAATAGTCACAATACAATAATCCAACTAACTAAAAGGAAAAAGCATATAAATAAGATAAATACCGATTAACTGGGCTACATACCCAAAATAGCTTTAAAGTACGTCATTTATACATCTCAAGGATAGAAGCGTCTAATCAATCCCTGAAGGCATCCACAACTGCTGCATCATCATCTGACTAAAAGGATGGCTAAGCCAGGCATCCCTGTGGCTGAGCACCTAAAATTTTTGAAAATATTTTGATGCGGATCAGTTCCTAAAATCTTTTCAAAATATTTTTCCAGTGTTTAAAACACATTAATATATATGCAATGCAATCTTTCATATTTAAACCGGTGTCGCACTCCCATAAGTTATCCGTTGCCCCTCATTTATAGTGAGCACTTAACACATGTATTTCAAAACATCCTAGTTACGGTACCCAGCCTAACTAATACCACTGTTAATCTTAGTCCCATACGCTGCATTATGCTTCATGCATATTTTTATTTAAATTGGAATTCACATTAAGCTTTCGCATCTGTTTATTCCTTATAAATTTCATTTATAATCTTAGAAATTCATTTCACATAATTTCATGCTAGTTATTAATTCAATCATCATACATTCATTAAGTTGTCTTATACCTATAACACACATTTATATGTATATATACATAACATCCCCGAGTTATCCTCCCGGATGCATATAAATTTATCATTCGTATAATCCTTTAATTCGCTTGTATATATATTTACACACACACACACATACACGCACACACACACACACATACACACACACACACACATATATATATATACACACTTATATACATATCACATGTCATACACATACATATATATCTCTCGCTATATATGTATAATCGCAATCCCCAGAGTAATACCTCGCGGATGAAAATTTCTAGCATGTTATTAGGCTCCACAGATATGCACCTCAACCTGGGCCACCGGGTTGAAATCTCACCACCGAACCCAAATCGTAAGCGTAAAATGGGAGGCGGTCATAGTCATACATCCATGGGTCATAACCATACAACATTACCTCACAAGACTCAAAACTCACATAGGGTGGTCGTGCGACAGACCTATGACCTGGGAAACCAACCTAACACCTGCTTGTCCACACGCCATGATGGGTCGGCCACTATGAGCACCTCCACCGATAGCATCCCTAGAGTAGATATGTTTCACGTATATCAATCACACACACACACACACACACACACACATATATATATATATATATATATATATATATATATATATATATATATATATATATATATATATATATATATATATATATATATATATATATATATATATATATATAGAGAGAGAGAGAGAGAGAGAGAGAGAGAGAGAGAGAGAGAGGTCTCTTATGCGGACACCTTAATATACATACCCCCCTACGAACTTACTTTTGCACACAAAAAACCCATAACCCAATGCTCTCTCTCCTCTCTCCTCTCTCCTCTGTGTCCAGTCGAATAACAAAGTCCATCTCTCCTCCCTACTCTTTCCTCTCTCCTCTGTCTACACTGCTACGCACAGAAATCTTGGCAAACCAAATAGAACAAACCATTATTTTATAAAGAATGTATGTTAACTGCTACATCTGTTAAGTGAAATTGGCATGTATCTTTTGAATGTATGTTAACTCTCAAAGAAATGACATTGTGATCTTTTTTTGTATCACAATTTTTGATAACTGCCAAAAATAACAACGGTTGATTTTCAAAGAAATAAACATTTACACTACAAAAATTAAGAAATAATAATAATAACGGTTGCTTTTTAAAGAAATTTACATTTACTTTACAAAAATAAAAAAAAATTAATAACAGTTATGTTTTAAAGAAATAAACATTTACCCTACGAGAAAAAATAACAATTTCTTTTCAAAGAAATTCACATTTACACTACAAAAATTAAAAAAATAATAACGGTTGTTTTTTAAAGTAATAAACGTTTACACCAAAAAAATTGAAAATTTATAATTTTAATATGGGTTGCTTTTTAAAGAAACTAATATTTACGCTACAAAAATAAAAAATTAATAACAGTTGTGTTTTAAACAAATAAAAATTTACGCTAAAAAAACAGTTGTGTTTCAAAGAAATAAACATTTATCTACAAAAAATCATTACACTTCTCTTAAAGACGCGATTAATTAGTTCCGCTGATGCATACTCACATAATTTAATGAATGTGGGCCCGTGCCAACGACACTAACCAATTGCATCTCTAAGTAATCAAATTTTCAAAAAAACATATGTAAAAAAAATCATGTTGTGTCGCTTCAACTTGACCATTTTGGTAAAAAAAATGATTTTGTATTGTGTCGCATTTTAATTTGATCGTGTTTCAATTTTGTGTCATCTCATGTCTATTGTACTTGGATTGTGTTTGTGTTAGGTTAAAAAAATATTTCGTGTTCGTATACGTGTCTATTTTAGTTGGAACGTATTCATATTTGGTAAAAAAAGTGAGTACTAAAGTATAACTCAATTAATGATTTTGCAGCGTAAATGTGAATTTCTTTAAAAAGAAACCGTTATTATTATTATTATTTTTTAATTTTTGTAGTGTAAATATTTATTTGTTTGAAAAGAAATCGTTGTTATTTTTGGCAGTGAAAAAAAATTGTGATACAGAAAATATGCCAATGTCATTTCTTTGGCATCTATACATTCAAAAGATACATGCCTAACATACATTCCCAACATACATTCTTTATAAAATAATGATTTGTTTTATTTGGTTGTGTAGAGAGAGGAGAGAGGGGCTTTGTTATTCGACTAGACACAGAGGAGAGAGGAGAGAGAGCGTTGGGTTATGGGTTTTTTGTGTGAAAAAGTAAGTGCGTAGGGATGTATGTATATTAAGGGGTCCGCATAAGAGACCCCCCCCTCTCTCTCTCTCTCTCTCTCTCTATATATATATATATATATATATATATATATATATATATATATATATATATATATATATATATACTGTCTCTATCTAATTCCGACTCCCAAATCCATAAGTAGTCACTTATTTTTTATTTCACGGTTATATTTTATGTTGGACACTAAGTCTGTCTCAATCCAACTCGTATTCCAATTCCATCTGAAGTTCCCATTCGAGTCCATTAATATATTTTCGAGTGTCATTCATCCTAGACACTGTTAATTTTATACCCCAGCTTTCTTCCTGCCTAACCCCAAGGTAATATTATATCCATTAAACTCTGAGTAGTCCTAAACATCGTCTACTGACCATCCAAAAATTGCCCGGATCCCAACTGAATCAATATATAACACTAAAACATCAATCCTGGACAAGCAGGGCTGCCAAACCGGTTCGGCTAGGGGTGAAATGGTTTGCCCTTAGGAACTAGCCGAGGAGGTGTCTCTATATATGTTACGAATTTTCACCCAAACTTTCAACCCATATGAGTCCCAATATTCATCCCAATACAACTAAACACTATGTTATCAATCTCCTACACAAGGATACATGTATTATTGTCTCAATTCATCAATAACCATTCTTTATCATGGGATTTAACATCAATTTTTCCAGAACTAATTTACACATTAATTTTTATACAATTCCCAGATTCATAATTCAAGTTAACATCTTTTCATAATTTAATCTCAAATTTCTTTATCAAAATTATTTCTTTCGAATAGGATTAAATTCTCAGATTTCATATGATATTATCATCCATCCAATTATATGAAATCCTTTCCCAAAACCCATTTTAATATATGAATACACCCTAAAAATCCATGTTTGTTTACCAATCATGATATGAACTAAAACACAACATATAATATCAAGAAAGTTAAACACTTATGTCTAACCATAAAGTATGAATCCTTTCCTTGTATATCTTCCTTACAAAAGAATAATAGCCTGAAAATTTCCCTATTAACCTCCCTTGATTGCCTCCATGATTTCTTGCTTGAGTTTCTCTGTTCTCTTTTGCCTCTCTCTCAAGCCTAGGTGAATTAAAATGAGTGTATGGTTGCCTCCCTCATATAATATCCCTAAATATTCCCCTAATCCCGAAATTAGGTTGAATGTTAATACTAAAATGACCCCAATACAGTCCGCTATAGCTTAAAAAGTCCTCGAAACTCGATTACAAATCCTGGGTATCTATTTCTGAATATCTTGACCCATCCCGGGTCATCATGCAATTGAAATCACCATTCTAGTCACTTATCATCAATTTACCATTTCATTCACAACACGTTTCCACGCGCGCATCCCGAATAAGATATCGTCATCCCGTCGATTTTACCCACTTAGGACGTAATATCAACTAATACAATTTCATTTACTTATCACACAAGTAAATTTAATGACATGTAAATATGAATCCAATATTTGATAATTAACATTTATTTAATTCACTTTATTTCTCAAATTAATTAAATTACTGTTACATATGTAATTTAAATATTTTCAAAAATACGGGGTGTTACATCTACACATGATATTCCATCGGTATTCAAGTAATTGAATCATAAACATCACAAGTTTTCTAAACCCAACAAGTTCATAAATCTTATCTAAGATTTTCAGAATAGTAAGATCAATACATGATTCAAATTTAGCCATAAACATTAATTTCATCAGATAGAAGCTAGTAGTAATTTCTCCTATTAAACGATATCAATTTCGGATTTGTCACCAAGGTGTTTATCTTTCCAGGCATAATTAACTTTAATTAATTCTAAACAACCCTAGAGCCAAATCCATCTATAATTAAATCTTCAGTTAAATTTATAACCCAAAATTGGTATGAGAGACATGCCTATGAATCAAGACACATATTATTAAAAGTTTAGCAAGAAAATTCTTGCTTTTAGAGATGATAAATGCCTCCTCCCTTGAGCCTTTGCTCCTCTCTTCTTCTCCAAGGTTGGTAACTTCCCCTAGAATGTGTAAGGCTGACAGGTTAACTTAAAAGTGGATGGGGTACCTAATGAGGTTGGTTTATAATCCTATTAAAATCCTCAGTCCCGTATCTCCTCTTCATACCCAATTTAGGGGCCCCAAATAAGCCCAAAATGACCCTCAATTTGGTCCAAAATTTCCTCTAAGAGTATATCTATCCCGTGAGCCCAACTTAAGATGTTAAAATGCCTAAACGAGTTCCTAAATCACTCCAAAATGCACTCAAATAATACCTACCAAAAATTGCACATTTTAGTTATATTAGTCACGTGATCATAATAGTTCACGTAACATACAAATTAATTATTATTCTAATACACACATTTGGTATAATCACTTCATTCAATCATACACAGTCACATCTAAACAATTTATTCATGAAATTTATTTGTTTTTAATTCTACCAATTTAAACGATATAAAATATACGTGGCATTACTTCTCCCCCCTAATAACAATATTTCGTCCTCAGAATTCAAAACGTACCTGATTCGAAGAGTTTCAGATACTTCTCTCTTATGCCATCCCCCCTCTCCCACGTCGATTCATCCTTGTTGTGGTGTCCCCACTGCATGCGTACTAAAGGAACCACCTTGTAACGAAGTCTACACTCTTTATGATCCAAAATGGCTACAGGTCTCTCCTCGTAACTTACGTCAGGTTGGATCTCTATCTCGTCTATATATATGTATTGATAAGCTACCTCGTCTATAAGGAATCTCCGTAATGCCAAAATTTGAAAATGTCTTCGATCCTCTGCAAGTGATTCGGTAAGGTTAACCGATATGCTATTTGTCCAATTTTCTCAATAATAGGGAACGGTCCCATATACATTAGACCCAACTTCACTTTTGTCTCAAATCTCATTACTCTCTTCATGGGAGACACCCTGAGTAGTACCTGATCACCAACCTCAAAGTTCAAGTGCCTCTTATCTGCATCAGCATAACTCTTCTGTTGATCTTAGGCAATCTAAATCCTATCCCTAATCATCTCCACCTTCTTCGATGTGTCCTGAATGAACTCCAATTTGAGAAGCTTATTTTCCCCCACTTCTAACCAATGAGAGGGCTAATGAAAAGGCCTCCCGTATAATTCCTCGAAGGGTTCCATACCAATAGTTAATTGATAATTGTTGTTGTAAGCACACTCCACCAATGGTAAGTATTGCTCCCAATGACCATTGAAGTCCAAAATGCACATCCGTAACATTTCCTCCAACATCTGATTCACCCAGCCTGTCTAACCATCCATTTGTGGGTAATACGAGGTACTCAATTTCAACTTTGCCCCTAACGCCTACTGAAAACTACTCCAAAAGTCGAATACAAATGTATTGTCCCTATCTGACACAATATTGAGTAGTACACCATGCAAATTCATAATCTTTGTAAGGAATATCTTGGTGTATTTCTTTGAAGTATAGTCTGCCCAAAATGGCAAGAAGTGAGCCACCTTGGTCAAATAATTAATGATCACCTAGATGGCGTCATGTACCCACTATGATGTAGGTAACATCAAAATAAAATCCATGTAAATGTTCTCCTATTTCCATATCGTAATCTCCAAAGGTTGTAGAACACCTGTTAGTTGTTGATGGTCCACCTTCACCAATTGGCATGTGGCGCACTTGGACACAAAATGGTTATGTCCTTCGTCATGCCTACCCAATAATACTGGCACCTCATGTCCCGGTACATCTTATCCCTACCTGGATGCACCAAAAAACATGACCCATGTGACTAAATCATAACTGCTCATCGTATTTCCTCATCTTCTGGAACTACTAACTATCATGGAACCTCAATCCTCTATCCGAACTAATCAAGTAATGATCTTCCCCCTATGCTAATAATCGCTTGACCTTCTCCTAGCAAATATGATCTCTCGCTTGTGCCTTCATAAGCCCGAATGATGATTTTAGGTGTGATGGTAAGAACTTCCATAAAAGCACGTGACAATTCATCATTTGTACGAAGCGAACCCCACTTCGCCTTCCACACTGCTGCTAACTCGATTATCGACTTACAGCTCATGGAATCTGCCACTACATTTGCCTTTCCCAGATGATACTGAATTTCAAACTGGTAGCCTTTCACAAACTCGAGCCATCGATGTTGCCGCATGTTCAACTCTCTATGTGTGAACAAATAATGTAAACTTTTATGGTCTGTGAATAGTTGAAATTTATCCCCAGAAAGATAGTGCCTCCAAATGCATAATGCAAACACTACGGTTGCTAACTCTAAATCATGGTTGGGGTAATTCCCCTCATGAGGCTTAAGCTTTAGGGAATCATAAGTTATTGGCCTCTCCTCATGCATCAATACAGCTCCAAGCCCTCAAAAGGATGCATTAGTAAAGACTTTATAGTTTGTTCCTCCACGAGGTAAAGCGAGTACCGGAGCTAAAGTCAACCTGAACTTCAACTCATCAAAAGCCTGCTGACATGCAGTGTTCCAAAAAAATGGTGCACCCTTATGCATTAAATTCGTTAGATGATCGGCTATATTAGAGAACCCCTGAATGAATTGACGGTAGTACCCTGCCAAACCTAAAAAACTGCGCACCTTCATAGGTATAGGAGGTTGCCCCCACTCCATCACTGTCAAAATATTTCCCGGATCCATTGATATCCCCCTCTCAGATACAACGTGGCCCAAGAACTAAACCTCCCTCAACCAAAATCCGCATTTCTCAAACTTAGCAAGAGGTGATGGTCCCGTAATGTCTGTAAGACTATCCGCAATTGTTGTGCGCGCTCATCCGCGGTCCGAGAATAAATCAAAATGTTATCTATGAACACGATAACAAACTGATTTCAAAAGTCCCTGAACACCCTATCTATCTGGTCCATGAACACTGTTGGTGGGTTAGTTAGACTAAAAGGCATAACCACGAACTCATAAGGCCCATATCTCATCAAAAATGTTGTATTCAAAATATTTTGATCCCTAATTATCAATTGATGGTACCTCGACCTCACTACACCAAAAAGGCCAAATAATCACCTTTCATCCGGCCACCCTTGTCACGATCAAAGACTGTGACAAAAAACATGCATTTTTGTCAGAGTTATTGACCGTGACAAGTGTGTGACAAAGGCTTGTCACGGTCATAACCTTATAAAGTTGTCACGGCCAAAGACCGTGACAGGTCCGTGATAACTTTGTCAGTAAAAAAACCCTCCCCCCTTCTTTTTCCCACCGTTTTCATTTCCCTCCCATTTCCTCTCTCTAAGCGACTACTCTCTCTCTCTCTCTCTCTCTCTCTCTCTCTATCTATCTATCTATCTATCTATCTATCTATCTATATATATATATGATTTAAGGATTATTTTCTTCTCTCTTTCTCTTTCTCTTTCCTTTGTATATATATATATATGTGTGTGTGTGTGTAAATGTGTGTATGTGTGTGTGCGTGTGTGTATATGTGTATGTGTGTGCATGTACATGTGTTTATGTGTGTGTGGTGGAGGAAGGGGGAAGGTGCAGGGGGTGGTGAGGCAAAGGGGTATGGGGGTGGTGTGTGTGTGTGCGCGCGCAAGTGGGTGAGTGTGTGGTGTTTATGTGTGTGTGCGTGTGTGTGTGGTGGGGGAAGGGGGAGGGTGCAGGGGGTGGTGGGGCAAAGGGGTATGGGGGTGGTGTGTGTGTGTGTACAGGTTTGCCTGGTGGGGGGAAGGGGGGAGTGGTGGGTGGGGTGGAGGGTGTGTGTGTGTTGAAATTGTTAATGTTTAGGACTTGAAATTAATTGTTAATTTAGGACTTGAAATTAAAGTTTAGTTTAGGACTTGAAATTAGTTTAACACTTGAAATTAATTGTTAATGTTGATTTAGGACTTGAAATTAATGTTTAGTTTAGGGCTTGAAATTAATTGTTAATGTTGATTGGGGACTTGAAATTAATGTTTAATTCAGGACTTGAAATTAATTGTTAATGTTGGTTGGGTGATCTTAGTTGTGATTGAAATTAATAGGTATTTCTAATATTGATTGAATTTTATTATTTAGAGAATAAAATTAATTTGACATTATAAATATTGTTTCTATATTTTTATTTAGGTATGAAATTGTTAATGTTGAGTTAATTGAGTAGATGAATTACAAGGAGTACGGGATACACATTTGTTGGTTTGTTGTTGCTGTTGGATTATATTGGACGAATGTGGTTGGATATGGAAGTTGGTTGTTAATTTTTTTTAAAATACTTAATTTAATTCACCCTAATAAATCCTTAAATAATTATATTGTTTTAATTTGTTCGGTTGGTTAATTTTGGAAGTGGCAGGACCACTGGATTATTGTCAAAATTTAGGGGGGAGGGGGAGTTTTCAACTTTTTTCTAAAATTACTTTGTGTCACGATCCATTCGAGAGTGGCACGGCGATAGACTTATCATAATTAGATGAAACATACTTGAAATTACACATAGTGCGCATAGATACTAGCCTTCTAGTTCTTATGCGTACGCATTCAATAGCCCTTAGACCCGTTCGAGAGTCATTACCCCTGTAATGAGATCTCTCGAATTGTCTCATTTGGATAGTTTGGGACTGCATATTTTCTGTATAATAATATTCTTAGTGGCTTAAACTTGTTAGTTTTGGAGGAAGTTCTGCAGTCGTATCTTAATGTTCTCTGGGTACATACTAGATAATGCGATGTTGAGTGTTATTTCAATTATCAATTGAAATAACACTCACACTTGCAAATCTACATCGTGCACTTGGAGAACTATGGGGACATGTTGCCAAATTTTCCTCAAATTGGAACAATGTGAATGAGCTGTTAAGTATATTACAAAAATATGCAGTCTTGAATGGGATAGGACCCCTCACCCTTTATAGGAGATGGAGGAAATAGAAATTAATATTATAAATTGAATTTGAATTTTAAAATTTAAAAATCGAATATAAATAAGACATAATTAAATTATTTACATAAGTGCAAGTCCCACGATTGGCATGTGATCATGCAATTGGTTCCTCTATTATTTAAGCACTATTTCTCCAAGCACAAGGATTTGCGGAGGGCTATTATGCAAATTAGTATCTGCTTCTTAATTTTATGTGAGAAGCTAGTAAATCGAGAACACATAGTGGCCGCAAAATTGGCGGTTACCGAAGCGATTTGGGTGTTGGGGAAGTACTTTCCCCCATCATTCTTTGACATAAGTGTTCACTTGTTGGTACACCTATGCGATGAGGCAGTTCTTTGTGGTCCAGTTAGATATCGGTGGATGTATCCATTTGAAAGATTGATGAAATTTTCAAAGATTAAGTCAAGAATACACGATATATTACAAAATCAATTGAAGAGGAATACATAACCGTGGAGTTATCAATCTATACTTGTGAATATATGCCTGACTCGACCAACGTTGATGACATTGATGAGTTCGTCGATGAGGGTGGTCATGTGATGGGCAAATGCGTGAAATTAACAAGTTTGCAACATGAACAAGTGTCTCATTATCTAATTGACACACATGAAGATGTCGAAGAATGAAAAAAGTAAGTTTAAATTATTTTAAGTTTTACATTATTTTAGATTATTTTATACATGATTAATTTTTTAATACGTTCGTCACATTAATTTTATGCAGAAAATATGAAGCATGTGAGAACAATAAAAGACTAAAAATAATGGCACAATCAGACAACGAATTTAGGTTGTGGTTGTCACACGAGGTAATTTTAATGAAAATGGTTGTTATATAATGCTACATTACAGCAAAAATTTACAACTAACCTAATTAATTTATCTATATTTCATCTCTTAAAGACGGGTGATGCGACATCAAGTATTACATGTCTAGCCACTGGACCCTTGTTCATGGCACAAGAGTACAAAAAGTATCGATTGAACGGTTACGTATTTGGCGCAAGGGTGTACGAGAAAAGTACAAATGTACAAAACTCAGGTATTTCATACAAGACTCTTACTTTCTTTCGAGCGAGCGCAAAAGATAAAAACCTTTTTGAAGCTTAAATGCCTTACTATGGTGTAATTCAAAATATATTTGAACTGGACTATGTAATCTTCAAATATGTTATATTTTACTGAGATTGGGTAAGAGTTGAGGATAAAAATTCTTATAAAGTTGATCATGACAGCAATTTGATCATGGTTGACTTGTCCAAGTTGAAGAGGAACGAACACGTGAGCAATGAGCCATTTGTTTGTGCATTTCAAAAGGTCAAGCAAGTGTTTTACTCGGAGTATATCAATAACGACCCGTGGTTAATTGTCCTACATGCGCCAAAGCATCTAAACAGTAGTGTGGATGACTTGGCTACTCCTAACGAATATCAATCCATTTTTTTATAACCCGAATTTGAAATAATTTTTAGATTTGTAATAAGTATTCTAATTATCAGATAATAGTTTAATGCTTTTAATTCATTTGCACTTGTTCAGATTAGCGCATGTAATATTTAGATTTAATTCTTAAGCATTAATTCAAAATCCATGTCTAGTGGGTGTAATATTCTAATGTTTTATTATTATCATTACACTTGATCAGTTTAGTGCATTAATTCAAAGTTGCCAGTGTTTTTTTATAATATTGTTAGTGCTCTGTATTCTTCTAATTCATTTGGATTTGTACTAATAACAACAGTTTTTACAGAAAATGTCTTCTTTAGGGCTTGGCGGTAGCGGAGGCGATGAGGACTCCTCGGCCTCTAGGCTCCCAAAATGGGAAAAATTGGGAATGGTCGTTGAGAACAAGACGGGCATATTAGCTAGATCCCTTGAGCTGGTGAAGACGATTATCGGCCCAGGGTACACTAGTTGGAGGGAGGTGACAAATGAGCTCAAGTTAGCTCTTTAGGTGGCACTACAGGTAGTGTATTTATATTTCAATTTATATTTATTCGCAACTAACACTTACTTTTTTTTTATTTTGTATTTGTTTTATAGGAACAATTCAGCCTGCCCCCAGAACTCCATGATAATGTGTTGGAGTAGTTGAGGGAGCAACACAAGATATGGAAGAAGAATTTACGGGCCCGGTACTTTGGAAAGCCCGAGACTCCATTCTCAAAATGCGTGAGTTTGTCCCGCCGAAGGAGCCAATCGCATTGTCACAATGACAAAAGTTCATTGACAATGTGATCAAGGAGCAACAATTGGCATCTTGCCAATTGGGGAGAGAAAATCGAGCGAAAAAGACGGACGTGCACTACTCCGGCCGGACGTCTTATGCCGAGGTGGAGCATTGGATGGTAAGTTTTTATTTTTCTATATTTATAGAAATATGTTATTCTGCATTATTTTACTTTGCATTACTTACTAATTTTGCATTATTTTATTTTAGGGGACGAGGAGTGGCCCTGGGGGTTGGCCACACAGGCTCGATGCCTATGTGGTAATTTGGACGAAGAAGGGCAAGGATAAGGAGGTGTACTCGAGCGTCGCGGCCACAATTGTAAGTTATAAATGTTTAATTTTTGTTAATTACGTTGTAACTTTTTTATTTACTTAATTAACTAATCTTGTGCTTTTTGACATTTCAGACAAAGTTGAAAGAAGTGCACGAGTCGTGGTTTGATACCGACAAGGCATCTTTGGCTACGGATGCACTCAGCCAAGTGCTCGGCGTTGATCACAAGGGGAGGGCTAGGGGGTGAGCTCGCGGGTGGGCATATCTAGGATCATCGAAATGGAGACAAGAAGATCATCAGGTGGAAACACATCACTACACCAAACTGGGTGATTGGTCATAGACTTTATCCCTGACTAGGAAGTGGGGGTCGCGGATTTGGTCCGTGACCAAATCAGGCTTAACCAATTTCGGTGGTCACAACCCAAATCCCTGACACACTGCCTGGTCACGGATTCCTATAGTCACAAATATGGTCATGGCCCATAGCCCTGACCCTATTTTCAAGCCTGGTCACGGTGCAAACTCGTGACCATAATGCTATTAAAAAACCATTTGGTCACGATCTACAATCGTGACCCATTTTTCTGTGCAATCAAACATTTTCACTGCTTTAATCCATGACCAAACTTACTGTACCTGAAACATTATCATGGTTTGGGGCCGTGATAATGTTTTCTGTAGAAATCAACTTAGTCACGACTTTAGGCTGTGACCAAACTTACTATAGATAAAACATTGTCATGGTTTTGGGCTGTGACCAGTTTTAATAATAGTAAAAAAATATCCTCGAATTGGGAGCCTAATCGATCAGTTGCTGCAAGTGCTCCTTAGGCGACCTCTGGGGGGTCCCGTGCTCTCAAATCGGGGGTCCCATTACCACACGGTCAAGGGACTCGTGTAGGCATTCTAAAATTTAGGTTGTGATCCCAGACCGGAGGTCCCGTGACCACACCATTGATTTGTGCGGGCTACGTTGGTCCCGAGCGAGGTGTTGGCGCCGCCCACGGGGCCATTTGGGGGGCATTGCGGGGTTTCTCCCTTTAACGGTCCGTTTTCAAGCCAAAGTGTAGGCATTATGAAATCTGGGTCATGCTCTGAAACTAAGGGTTCTGTGACCACGCGATCGGTTCCTACGAGTTACATTAGTCTCGTGCAACGTATTGGCACTGCTCACGGGGCAAGTTTGGAGGGCGCTATGGGGTTTCGCCCCCCGACAACACGTTTTCAAGACTAAGTGTGGATATACTCTATTTTGGGCCATGCTCTCAAACCGAGGGTCCCGTGACCATGCAGTCGATTCATGCGAGTTATATTAGACCCGTGTGAGGTGTTGGCGCTACTCACGAGGCCATTTGGGGGCATCATTTCGCCTCCCGATGACACGTTTTCAAGCCTAAGTGTGGATATTCTCTATTTGGGACTTGCTCTCTAACTGAGGGTCCCGTGACCACGCGGTCGATTCATGCGAGTTATATTGGACTGGTGTGAGGTGTTAGCGCCACTCACGAGGCCGTTTGGGGGGCATTAAGGGGTTTTGCCCCCCGACGGTATGTTTTCAAGACTTAGTGTGCATATTCTCTGTATTGGGCTAGGCTCTCAAACTGAGTGTACCTTGACCATGTGGTCGTTTCGTGAAAGTTACATTGGACCCATGCGAGGTGTTGGTGCATCTCACGGGGCCGTTTGGGGGGTGCTAAGGGGTCTCGTTTCAAGCCTAAGTGTGGATATTCTCTATTTTGGGTCGTGCTATCACAACGAGGATCCCGTGACCACGCGGTCAATTCGTACGAGTTACGTTGGACTCGTACGAGGTGTGTGGCACCACTCACGGGGCCATTTCGGGGGGCGCCAAGGGGTTTCACCCCCTGACAGCACGTTTTCAAGCCTAAGTGTGGATATTCTCTGTTTGGGTCGTGCTCTCAAACCACGGGTCCCATGACCACGCGATCAATTTTTGCGAGTTACATTAGACCCGTACGAGGTGTTGGCATCGCTCATGAGGCCGTTTGGGGGGCTCTAAGGGATTTCGCCCCCCCCTGACGACACGTTTTTAAGACTAAGTGTGGATATTCTCTATTTTGGGTTGTGATCTCAAATTGAGAGTCCCATGACGATGTGATCGGTTCGTACGAGTTACATTGGACCCGTACGAGGTGTGACACCACTCACGAGGCCGTTTGGGGGGCGCTAACAGGTTTCGCCCCCTGACGACATGTTTTCAAACCTAAGTGTGGATATTCTCTATTTTGGGTCGTGCTCTTAAATCGACGAGCGATCGATTCATTGAGTTACATTGGACCCATGCGAGGTGTTAGCACAGCTCATGGGGTCGTTTGGTGGCGCTAAGGGGTTTCACCCCGCGATGGCACATTTTCAAGCCTAAGTGTGGATATTATGTGTTGTGGGTTGTGCTCTCAAACTAAGGGTCCTGTGATCACGCGTTTGGTTCATGAAAGTTACATTGGACTCGTGTGAGGTGTTGTCTCCGCTCACGTGGCCGTTTGGACGGAGCTAAGGGGTTTCACCCCCCGATGACACGTTTCAAGCCTAAGTGTGGATATTCTCTATTTTGGGTCATTCTCTTAAACCGAGGGTGCCGTTACCATGGGGTCAGTTCGTGTGAGTTACATTGGACCTGTGCGAGGTGTTTGCACCACTCACAGGGCCGTTTGGGGGGGCGCTAAAGGATTTCACCCCCGACGGCACGTTTTCAAGCCTAAGTGTGGATATTCTCTGTTTTGGGTCATGCTCTCAAACTGAAGGTCCCGTGACCACGTGGTCAGTTTGTGCGAGTTAAATTGGACCCGTGCAAGGTGTTGGCACCACTCATGGGGCCGTTTGGGGGGCATAAAGGGGTTTGCCCCTTGATGACATGTTTTCAAGCCTAAGTGTGGATATTCTCTTTTTTGGTCCGTGCTCTCAAACTGGGGGTCCTGTGAATATGCGATCGACTCCTACTAGCTACATTTGACCTGTGAATGATGATCGCTCCCCTAAAAGGGCCTTTTGGGGGGCGTTAAGGGGTTTCCCCTATAACGACACGTTTTTAAGCCTTACTCTGGATTTTCTTAAATTATCATCATATTCTCAAATCGAGGGTCCCGTGACCACGCGATCGGTTCCTGTGAGTTATATTGGTCATGCGCGCTATGATCTCTCCCCTAATGGGTCCACTTGGGGGGCGCTAAGGTGTTTCGCCTTCTAACGACACGTTTTCAAGCCTATGTGTGGATTTTCTCAAATTATCATCATTTTCTCAAGCCTGGATCCCGTGACCACGCGGTCAGTTCCTAGGCGTTATATTGCTCCCGTGACAGGTGTTTGCACCTCTCATGAGGCCGTTTGGGAGGTGCTTTCGGTTTTCGCCTTCAAAAGGCATGTTTGGTAATAAAATCTGAACAATTATGACATGGGAACACTAGAACCGTGCTCTGAACAGTTTTTGGAGTTTTGTCTGGACAGTCTTTGGACCAGTGAAGCCACGTAGTCTCCCACGAGTGAATCACTGGCTTCTTACAACTATAACAAGTGTTCCCAGTATTGATTTTAGATGGTGGAGTTCAATTTTGTTGAGTAGAGTGAGCGGTAATGTTTGTAAGGGATTAATTTCAAGGTGAAGGGAACTCAACATTACAAGGTGGCCTCCTGGGAAAATTAAGAGCTTGACAACCCTTATTGAGCTTGACAACCCTCATTGAGGGTTGTCAATCTGTTAATCTTCTTGTGAGTCCACCTTGTAATGTTGAGTTCCCTGCACCTTGAAATTAATCGCTTATTACATTACCACTCACCATACTCAATAAAATCGAACTCCACCATCTAAAATCAATAATGGGAACACTTGTTATAGTTGTAAAAAGCCAGGGATTCATTCGTGGGAGACTATGTGGCTTCGTTGGTCCTAAGACTGTCCAGACAAAACTCTAAAGACTATTCAGAGCACGGTTCTAGTGTTCCCATGCCATGACTGTTCTAATTTTCTTACCACACAAAACAGGTTTTAAAAAAAAAATCGATATCACATAAATTTTGAGAAAAATATAATCAAACTCGATAAATTAGCGTAAACCGCCCTGGTATCAATATATAAAATGTAAGTGTGATAACGATTTGAATAAACTCGTAAATTCCAAGTAAATCCTTATTTAATCAATTGTCAATTTAAACCAAATTAATTCAGCCCCTAAATATGCAACTACGTGTGTGTGAATCAAACCATCACAAATAAAATTACTGACTTACAGATTTCAAGAAAAATCCTCAAAGGGTAAAACCTTTTATTTCACTATAAAAACGTAAATCGCAGCTTATAATAATTATAATGAAATCTTCAATGATCACTTAGACACGCAATCCAATTCAGCCCGGGAACACTAACAAGCACTCCCTATTGACAAGTAGTCAGTCACTCCAGTACCTCCCTCAAGTGACACTTAATCAGTACTATGTTATCCTCACTGCAAGAGAAAACTCCATACGATCCCTTCTCATGGAGAAGATGAAGAATATATATAGTGCCTTGGGGGTGTATTGCAACATTCCATAACAATTTAATAGTATAACCACATTAATAGCTCTAAACTAATCATATAAATTACGATTTGATACTAAGATCCAATCCTAAGTTATAATACAACTATATCATCACATCTACCATTCTTATTTCATAACAATTCTAATATCAGTTTATAAGTCAAAACATACTATAAAAGTGTTAAAAAGTCAGTAAAAATTCATAAGAAGATTTTGTTACATAATAGTTTGACATAGTCCTATTCTTCTAGGAGAATGGGAATATATACCATAAATTTGAAAGTAAAGCTGAAAGAATATTAAGTAGAGTGATCAAGCTCTCTAACCATAATTCATGAGTTCAATATACTACTTTGATGAAGGAGTTATAACCATCACTTCATAGGATATCAAATATGTCCTAGAATTGCACTCCTAGTTTTAACTTATTTTAAAAATAAAAAATGTATAAATATAAAATGAATTTAATGTAATACCTTATACCATTGAAAAGGTATTAGATTTTACATTCTAAAAATATTAACGGTTCACGATTTTGAATTTCCTAGACTCCAGAGTGCCCGTTTTTGTATAGGACCGCAAAGCTGCCCTGTTTTGAACAACATCTTTATTCTCAATTCAAACATGAACCATGACAAAAAAATAATGAATTAAGGGAATATATTTGGTTAAAAGATATATTATTGATAATCCATCTTGAATTGCCTCAATCGAATTTATGATTTAGGATATATTGATATTTTAGTACAGTAGGGTCGAACTGTCTAAAAAATAGTCCATGTTATTAATTAAAATTTGTAGCTAAATTTTTATTAACGAGTACATAATTAGGTGTTGTACATGTATGGAAATATCTACAAAATATGTTTCTAAAACATCAAACGGTTTGAAATGTTGAATTTTTTTTACAACGTTCTGTGACCATTTTCGTAAAATGGTGCAAAGTTGCCTGTCCACTTCGAAAATCAAATTTTCTTCGTGAAAACATTTAATTCACCACTCAAACATGTATGTAATTGCAGATAAAAAATTTATATCACAATTCTAAATCACATGTAACAATACAATTATAAATAATACGATTTAATGCATGCAAGAGGTGTCTTGATGATTATACCTAGTAATACATCGAGAGCACATAAACTTAAGCACAAACGAAAATTATTGCTTTTCACCCTCTTCTTTGTATCAAACCATCATTATATCACATAAAAAAGTTTCTAGTATGAAAACCAAATTAAAATTACATTTAGGTCAAGAACTTTGAAGAATTTTACTCAAAATCCATCTCTATATGAACTATCACACACAAAACACATACACATACATATACACATGCACATATGTTAAGTTTTCATACAAGGAATCCATGGTTTAACTTCAAATTTACATACAAAAGATAGGATATTACGAATACCACAAGTACATAAACTTATAAAAGATTTCTTCACAAAATTTTCAAGTTTCAAGCAATTATTCATTTTCTTTCTCTTACGGCTTTTCTTTCTCAATCTCCCAAGATTGCAAAGTTTTTTTGGCTAAGTATGAGAATGAAAGGAGATTTCTCTTCCGCATGATATTTACCAACAAATGTCTAATTCACATATGTAATACATATATTCCTTTAATTATATATGTTACAACAATACTATCATTTAGGAAAACTATACATAGGTCCTTTAAATTGTATAATAAATCACACAATCATATAAATTAGTCCTAAATCACTCCAAGTATGATAGTTATTCAACTTAACACAAATTCAATTATTTAAAATATAGAATCTCTCCCAAATAGAGTTTCATCCCTAAAATTATAAATACTCATCGAATAATATGCACAAACAAGCATAAAGATCTACTTAAAATTGTTATTAATAACTAATTCCATAATTTGATGATAATAATAAAAAAATACTGAAATTTGGGACGGGATGTCACAAACATTTTCATATAAGATACAAAGAAGTATTGAACATTTGTCTCGAGAACATCAACAAGTCACCGTTTTACAATAGAGTATATATCTTGGTGCCTAATTGTCAGACAAGGAGACCTATTTTTTATGTTATAACTCATTATATATCCATGATATTCCAAATATTTTCAGTTAACAAATTATTCTGGGAAAAGTTAGATAATATAAAATATAACACATATACATTATTGATATAAAAAATATAACAAATTATTGCTATGTTATTTATGCAAGATATTATTTCCTACGACATTTACAAACTGGAAATTAGTAAAAGATTATCCCTCTTTTAGATTTCAGAACTGAACTCTGATCTCTCGAAACTTGTAAAATTATTTTTGCAACTTTTTATCTTCATTATTTACTCTCAACTATTTTAATTGCTTATAGTACTAATCTGGACAATTGTATGGCTAGTTTTCTTCATAAGTTTTTAATCACAACGTATTTATTTATATGTGTTATTGATATGTTGATTTTCACTTGTTTGCTTTGTCTTACAATTCACTAAGAATATATATATATATATATATATATATATATATATACTAATATTAACACCTCACTATTCATAAAGAAAACTTATTAAAGATATAAATTGTATGTTCCAATTTATATAGAGTTCAAACTATTATTTTCAATAAATGTATCATATTATCAAAACATGAAAACACAACAATATGAATTTGTCCATTACATTTCAACTACATTTGAAACTAGATGCAATATTATAATAGACAAATCATTGCCATTTCTTATAGTCTAACAAATATAAACCAAAATTATCCAAAAAATTATTTTCTTTGGCATTTAAAAACTGAAAGGCAGTATCAAATTATCCATGTTATATATTTTCTAATTGAACTATAATCTGTGAAAGTTACGTTATTATTTTTTCTATATTATTGAACAACAATTATTTTTCATAAATTTATTTTCATCAGTAACTTATATATATATATATATATATTGGTCGCGCTATATTTATATTGTACTTCAAAGAAAATAATTTCTCATTTTTACTTCTTGTTATTACTTGGATATTCATTTGAACAGTGCCTATTTATTTACTTCATCAATTTATTTTCTAAAAATTGAATAACATAGAAATACTATGTTATAAATTTCACTTATAAATATATTTTTAGTTATAATAAACTAGAACAGAGATATAATCAAACAAAATATAAAGTCTTTTTGCCCAAATACGTTCATTTAAAGAGCTTCAATATGTCACGAGGCTATAAATTGGGTATACATGCATGATTATTATAATTGTTTTTAATGGTTTTGGTGGGATTGTTGCGGTTTTGGAGATGAAAGGAGAAGGAGATGAACTTATTTTTTTTCGAGAGAGCAATGGGGAATTTTAGTTGATAGTTTTTTATGACCTAGTTCATGCTTCATAACGAAGGACGTGATCAAAGGGTTTGGGGAGTTAGGTGAAGAAGGTTTAACATGTGGAGAGGTTGCAGGAGAGTACTCGTGTTTTAGAGGAGTTATCGTAATATTTAAGACACAGAGGGGACTTTCGGAAGTCCTCGTGATCCATGCTCACTTCCTTCCCTATCTTTGGCTTTGTATTCATTTACTATCTTGGTTGTTTTAAGTCTCGAAGCATGATATCATCTAGTTTATCACTATTCTAGTTTGTTCAATTTGTTTTCACTTAATATATATGTTGGCTTGTGATGAGTATGTATATCAATGAGTAAATTATACATAATAATCATATTACATATATTTTTATTCAACATAAGCAAGTCAACTTCACATTTTTACTTCATGTTATTACTTGCATACCAACTTGAAAAAAAATCATCTTTTATTAAAAATCTACAGATGTTAGTGTTATCGTCTAAAATTGGATTTAAGATTACGTTAGTGGGATGGAATCCATCAGAGATAACAAACAATAAATAGGCAATGTTAGTAAATAAACAAGGATTAAGATGAGGATAAGAAGATTAAAACTGAGAGATATGTGCTTCAACCCTCGGGAATGAGACTACATCCATAAATTACATTGTTACTTTAGTATTAGATCCCCACAAATGATGTAGTATCTTAGTCCTGAAAATAGGGATATTGGAGATATCTCTGTATGTTAAATGAGTAGGACCGATGATTTATTTTTCTGATCCATGTGGGGGGATCCGGTCTTTTATAGTGATTCCCATTGAGGGAGTGTCTACTGGCTAACATGGGCCACATGGGAGCATCTTTATTAATGGAGAACCCATGAAAACTTTAATATTTCACCCATTAAGGGAAAGGTTCATCACATGCTAGCTCTCTGACATGCAACGCACATGTCGTTGGCTAGCTGCCAAAATTCCTATGATGCCATTTTTCCTTGTTCACATCCGCCCAGATAGAAAATATGTTGAGATTTTAGCTGAGCTGAGGTCCTTTACTAACCTCTGTTCGACTAGGTCCAAGGTCTTTCACACTATTGAGTGGTTTCATTTGATTCTCTTCGGAACATGAGTTATTTTACAAATATAGTATGACAAAAGCCCCCAAGACTTTGCTCCCGACTGCCAAAAAGTGACTGAAGTTTTATTACAAATAATCCTGGGTTAACATCTGCTGATCCACAGGTGATTAATTAATATGTTTTCTCTATGAAATTTTTGATTGACTCAAGTTAGACAGGTGTTAGTAATTCGAAGTGTCTTCTTTTAAGGCATGTTTGATACACGCATTGTTGTCCTTTATAAGAGCGTGACATAATTTTATTTTTGCCTATTCAAAACCATCGTTCCAACATCTTAGAAATAAAGGGAAAAAATAATCAACTGCTTCTGGGTTTTCTGGGTTTTATCCACTCAAAACCTGCATTCATATAATATCTTTAGGTATCTTCACGTAATCCCTATTTAATCTTTTATTGTTCATTATCCCCAAACTTCTGAGTGTCGAGTATATCACATCGGAGTTTCACACCTTAGAGAACCTATCTAGTGAAAACATAAGAGTTTGCAAAAAAAATACACTAATACCAACAGTACCAAGTCTTATGTACAACTGAATGTTGAAGAGAAAGACTTGATAGCTAACCAATCCCCTTCCACAAAACTATTAGAGATCCCCCTCACAAATGAGGAAATTAACTTAGGAAAGGGTCCCACCACTTCCTATTACCCAACCACCTCTGATGCCAGGTGGTACAAAAGTGATGTTAGAGCCGAAGACTTGGCCAACCTGAGAGCCTTGTATTCCATTACAGATGATGTGACCATCAAGATTCTTGACCCGTAAGAGAGGACTTATGATAAGAGAAATACTGATGAGGTATGTTTCCCTCTTTAGGATATTCAAGTTGGAGTTCTTCTTCCACTCCATCCTTCGATACAGTCTATTTTGAAAGGGTATGGGTTGAACTTTACTCAGCTACCTCCAAATGCTTATAGGTTTATTGTTGGAGCAATGATCTATTGGAAAATATATAGGGGGTTAGATATAAATGGGAATATATTTAGGTTCGTATATGGTCTAAAAGATAACCATAAAACCCCCGACAATTACTATTTCTCTCCACAGAAGTCCTATATGAAAGATGATCCATGTTTCCTAAACCAGCAACCATAATTAAAAGACCAGGTTCTTTTAAATTTATGGTGCCCAGGAGTTCTTTCCAAATGACCCACAAAAAGGGATTAACATTCCTAGGGACTGAAGTCCCTCCAACCTGATTACCAAAAAGGCCCCCTCAATGGACAAGAGGCTATTGAGGCTGATTTAATGATTTTGTACCTTAAGTCCTATATTCTTTGAGGATGTGTACACTCCCAAGAGATTTGGGACGATGAAAACTATCTGAGCATCAGTACTATGGACCTTAACACCAATATTCCACTAAATCCTACTGATAATGATGAAGAAAGTTCTTATGAAGAGGAGGATAATGAGGTGGATGTCTTCCAGGTTGAAGGTGTTCAAGATGAGGCGGACTAAGAGGTCGAAGAAGGTGATATATTTTCACAAGTGTTAAGTTATTCCTGTTTTCTTTTCTTGCATGCTCATGTACTTAATACCTTACTTGTTTACTAACTGAACATTATTCGTATTTTGCTACGGCTTCAACTCTAGGTTCTAACTCATTTATAATGGACCCCGCAAACATATCTAGAGACAGGACGAATGAGATCAAAGATAAACAACTCCAAGAGTTAACTGAAAAAGTAGCTGCTAAAAGGCCAGAGAGGAGGCTCATACGAATGAAAGAAATGATGATCCCTTTAGGCTCTCAAATGATGAAATAACGAAGCTGGTAGTTAAAAAGGACAGAAAGAAAAAGGTTGTTAAAAAGGGAAAAAGTAAGGTCTTTCAGGATAGTCAAAATGGAAGAAAAATATCTTTGGATAACCCAACTTCCAAGGATCTAAAGGTTCCCAGACATAATGTTTAGTGGAAATCGAGAGGATGGAACTCATCGTCCTCCGATGGCCCCATTGATCCCTTTGAGCTTGACCCTCCAGTGACTAAGGAGGAGCTATTGGCATATCCTAATTTCATACATTTTAATGTTGCCAATGCTCCCGAGGTCCTAGGCTATATGGGTTATAGCCTCGACATCAGGTTCATGTGGGGCCTAGATGTTGAAAATTTATGGAATTTTGCTTCCTATAAAGTCTTTGTCGTATGTTAAATCTGCTCGGCCAGTCTTTAGTCTTTTTTCTTGTCGATATCTTTTCATTTAGTTACTTTATTTCAACTCCTTTTCTGAGTAATATGGTTACCACCATCCTAAAGGGGGAAGCTAAAGCAACTGAAAATACATGTGGTGACCTCAGGCTGCCAATGAGGATATTGAGAAGAAGGTTGAATATCTTGAGGCCGAGTGCCTAAGGCGCACAATAAGCCATAGAAAAGTGATGACCAAATAGTACATAAGGTAAAAGACCTCAGCAAAGTTAAAGGGAATATCAAGGTTATTAAAGACCAGCTAGATTTTCTATAGTTCAAACATTATAAGGCTCAAGTTACTGCTTCCATGATTGGGGTGGAAGTTGTGAAGGCCTTCAAGGAGTTTTAGGAGTACATTATTGACACCATCATGGCCTTCCTCAAAATTTATGATGAGCTAAAAATAGGGTAGCTAAACACTACCCTAACATCATTGAAGTCGCCATGACCTGGGAGGGGGATGGTGATGAAATGAAGGAGTTAGATGAGGAGGAAAAGGTTGCTCTCGAACTGAGGTAGGATTATCTTTTGGGAATGATCTCCAAGTTCTTTGTGAGAAAAAGGTTGTTGAAGAGGACCCCTTTACTGTTGGGAACCCGAAAGGTGCCGTTGCTTAGCGTATGTAGCTTATAATATAATTTTTGTAATCTTTCAACAGTGATGCCTGTACAAATCAAGGAGCATTGAACAATTAACTAATATAAATGATCTTTCAATTATATCATTCTTTTTGTACTTTATTTTTTACTACACAAATGTTCCTTTGTTGTATATTTGCATGATTGGATCTAGTCAACTTTGCATTTTAATTTAGGTTTTATTTTTTAGTTTTGCAATTAGTTTTTAGCCTTAGCTTACTAGTTCCCTTGTGGATGAGCTGACATGCATAGATCAATTGGGTTAGTTAAAGCTGATAGAAATTGTATTTTTGATGTAGTCAAAGACATGCATTATCCAAAATAGGAATGGTATGTGATCGGGTCTTATTGTTACACCCTCTTCCAAATTTTTTGTACAGTCAAAGACGTGCATGGTTTAGTTGGGTTAATTAAGGCCAATCTGATCTATATTTTTGGTGTAGTCAAAGATGTGCACTATCCAAAATAGGAATGGTATATGATCGGATATTATCGAGATACCCTCTTCTAAATCTTTTGTGCAATCAAATACGTGCATGGATCAATTGTGTTGGATAAGGTCGACCTGATCTGTATTTTTGGTGTGGTTAAAGACTTGCATTATCCAAAATAGGAATAGTATGTGATCGAATCTTGTCGATACATCCTCTTCCAAATATTTTATGCAGTCAAAGGCATGGATGGATCAAATGGGTTGGTTAACGCCGACCTGATCTGTTATTTTTATATAAATGCAAATAAGAATATGATTTTGAAATAAACGGTAACAAATATCTTCATATATTGACTTCTGCTCATACAAATTCACGTAACATCCAACTCATTTCTTTTATAACATACTTTTTAATGATAATACCTCTTGTGATGCTCATAATTCCAAGGATTTTTGAATGGGTCCCTTTCTACAATTTCAATCCGATATGTACCCGGTCATGTAAATTTAGCCCCACAATAGGGACCATATTAGTTTTCTTCTAACTTATTAGACTTTTGTGTGACCTTCTTTAAGTTGTAGTCTTTTTTTTAAGAGTGCTCAGCTTGACCCTCTTTTTGTAGAGTTTTATCGTGTGCTATTGGTATGTTTCTCCTCTGAGTGCGATTGCCTCCCTAACTTCGTCAATCAGGTCTAGATCTAATCTTTTTAGAAAATTACTTATGGGAGAATCAAAATTTAAAACCCTGTGACTTGGGAAGCTGACCTCCACTAGAACCATGACTGCACTTTTAAAATCCAACATGTAAGGCGTCTCTCCTATCATTGTTCGTGATGTTGTCCTGTAGTCCCAAAACACACTTTGTAGTTCATTTATGCAATTTCCCTTATCTGCTTCAAGTTTCTTCTTCATCCCATTCAGCAAAGTTTGATTCATAACCTCTGTCTCCCTGTTGCACCGTGGATGAGCTGGTGATGAGTGCAATTTTCTAATCTTGATCTTGTACAATACTATTAAAACTCCTCATTATCGAATTAGGTATTGTGGTCAATAATGAAAGCGTAATGGATCCCGTACCTACTTATCACTTTCTTTTATATGAATTAGGGGACTTTTGCTTAGCTCATCTCTATAAGTGGTTTGAATTCCACCTATTTTGTAAAGCAATCCACTCCTACCACCAAATATCTGAAGCTTCCTTGGTTTCTGATAGTGGGCCGATAATATCCATAGCCTATATGGAAAAAGGCCAAGGTGATGTGATCGACACCAGCTTAACTCCTGGTCTTTAGTGGATCGCTCTATGCCTCTATCATTTGTCATACTTCTGGGTGTATTCTTCATAATATTTCCTCATTGGTGGCCAATAATATCCCTGGATGGCTATTCCTTTCACCAACATTCGACCTACTTGATCCTTCATGTATTTCCTCAACTAAGTCTGGTGCTTTCATATGGTAGATAAATCTCATTATTGAGACTGTAAAACATCTTTTATACAACACTCCCTTATCCATGATGTACTTGGTAGCTTTGTAATGAAGTCCCATTGCCTAATTGTGGTCAATTGGCATGATGCCTAGTTTTAAGTACGTGATAATTTAGTCCATCTAAGATGGGCCCATGGCCAGTTATAAAAAAAATCACTTTCTCTATGCCCATACTCCTCTGGATCAAGATTTTTACATGTACAGTTCTCCTCAGGCCGACCTTGGTAGCTCACGGTATATAAGTTAATGCATCTACCCTAGTATTTTCAATTCTACAGATCCTGATCATTTGGAGTGATTTTAGCTTTGGAATAAGAAGTTTAATCTTGCTAGTATTTTAACATGTTTTCCTCTCACGCTTCATATTCTCCTAGCACCTGGTTCAACACTAGATGCGAGTCACTATAAGCCATTATCTGCTCGGTTCTAATTGATACAACTAACTCTTATCCAACAATAAAAGCCTCATATTTTGCTTCATTATTGGATGCTTTAAATTTGAAATGCATGCCATAATTCTATGTCAGATCCATCTGGTGTGTTGACTATCAAGCCAACTGTGCTACCATTTGCATAAGATGATTTATCCACATATACATTTCATATTGACAGCTCGTGTCAAAAGTGTCTTTGTACTAGAGAACCATCTTTAAATAGTAGTGTAGTGGGCTTTTCGCTGTAACCAATTTGGTTTTCTTTAGTTGAGGATTTTTTTGGGCTCCGGATCTACAAGGGTGGAACTGTAATATAGCACTCGGATAATTATTGGATCTGTTTAGCTGGGACAACAATTGCTGTTTCGATCGATCGCTTACCTCATAGGTGAATTCAATAATAAAAGCCACTACTTATTGGCCTTTGATTGTAGTCCTTGGCTCATATGAAATTTAATATTCTCCAAACTCTATCACCCATGCCACCAACCTACTGAATTTCTCAAGATTGTGGACGGTTTGCCAAAGTGGGGGGTTTATGTAGACCACTATGGAATGAGCGAGGGCCAACTTCTTCATTCTAGAATATCTTATTTTTGCACCAGAAAAATCTTTGCTTATGTAGTATACCGATTTTTGGACCGCTTCATTGATCCTAACTAGAACTAAGCTAATCGTTGACTCTGATACCACCAGATACAGGTGTATCTTCTCCCCTAGGATTGACCTTTACAATAATTGGGTCCTTTCTATGTGTCTTTCACCTCCATAAAAGCATCTCGGCATTCCAATATCCATTCAAAAGAGTTTGTGATCACTTTGAAGAACGGGAGGCATCTATCTGTGGCTCTGGATACAAAACCGTTCAGAGCTAATACTCGATGTGTTAGTCTTTGTATTTATTTCTTTCTGCTAGGATGTTACATATTGATAAATTCTTGGATCTTGTCAGGGTTGGCCTCCATGACTTTTTGATGTACGTTAAACCCCAAAAAAATTATAGCCTTAAACACACATTTGGCTAGATTCAACTTCATTTGTTATTTTTGCAACTAGTCAAAGGTTTGACTGAGGTTTTTGATGTGATCGTCTGCCCTTATGCTCTTGGTCAGCATCATCCGCATAAACCTCCGTAAAATTCTTTCCTATCTATTTTTTAAATACTTTGTTTACTAGCTTTTGATAAATGGTGCTTGCATTTTTCAATTCGAAAAGTATAATATTATAGTAAAAGGTACCTCGAATAGTTATGAAGAAAGTATTATCTTTGTCTTCCAGCTTTATTTCAATTTGGTTACACCCTGAATATGCATCCATAAAGCTCAACAGTTCATGCCTTTCTATTGGATCCATAAATTGATCTATATGCGATGGAGGATAATAATCCTTGGGACATGCTTTATTTAAATTTGTGAAGTCCACACACATCCTCCACTTGTCATTTTTATATAGCACAACCAGTACACTTGCTAACCATTCAGGGTACATAACGTCTTCAACGAATTCAACCTTCTTCAACTTGTACACTCCCTATTGGATTGCCATATTTTTTCTCTTTTGAGAAGATTTACTGGTTTAACTTCCTTGATTATGTTAAGCTCATGGATGGATCGATTTCAGGCATGTCTTTGTGCCTCAAAGTAAATACATTTTCCCTAGCTTGTAGGAGGTGGGATAACTATTTCTTAAAAATTGGATCTAAGGACAGGCTGATCTTGTTTGTCCTCTCATGATTCTCATCATCTAAGATTTGTGGCTTCGTTTCTTCGATGGATTCTCTAGTTAATAATCTATATTCATCTCGAGGATCTGTTGTCTCAATCTGATAGGTTTGAACTAACTTCTTCCTCGTTGGTCGATGTATAGTATCATTCGCGTGCTTTTACATGATTTCCTTTCATTACTCCTAACCCAAAATTGGTGGGGAACTTGATACGCTGATGAACAATTGAATATACAATTACAAATTTTTTCAGACCCACTATCCATTGATAATATTGTAGGCTAATGAAGCATTCTCATCATTGTCTCTATGCTGCAGGATGGACAAGTTCTAGTGACCACTTCCAGCTCAACTATACCTAATGGGTACACTTTTTCTCAAGGGGATAATGGTATGGCTCTAATTTCATGTCAGATACCTCAAAACAATTATAAAATAGTACATCCGTCAAGATCCTATTGTCCACCAAAATTTTCTTCACGTTTCAGCTGCGAATCATCTAGTGGTTACCGGTGGATCATCATGAGGATATAAAAATATTGATAGTCCATTTCTAGAGAAACATATTATAAGTCTATCTTTTACAACCTTATGAGGTAGGACGTCAGCCATGACAATCTCTTTATTGTCAAAAACTCTGGCTTCATTGAGATATGCCTTTCTTTCAGATGGTTCATCACCTCCATTAGCATTTACTCCTACTAATACAATATCACTTGAAAGATATCATAATCATCTCTTTTGTGAGCTACTTAGGCCTAGCGGGGAGTTCAGGATCCTCCTTGTCTTTGTTCTCCCAAGCTATTTTATGGTCTTTGCCCCTGTCTGAGGTGATCTTGATCTCCTCTTGGGTTTTTCATCATTGCAGGTCCCCATAAACTTATTAAGCTCCCCTATTTTGATGAGGGCTTCAATTTCATTTTTTAAGGATACGGAATCCTTGGTTTCATGCCCATGATCATTATGGAATTTGCAAAACTTGGTCTTCTTCCACCGGAGTTCTTAACTTTTTCAGTAATTTTTAGCCACCATATCCTCGTATCTCATCAAGAATGTGGTGTAGTCCCACTGTTAATGAAGTAAATTCGTCAAACTGTTGGTATTGCCTCTTCTCGCTCTTCTTATGTATTCATAATTTTTTCTGCTTGACCATATGGTTTGGGGGTTCTTTGGTTAATGCCGAATATAGTTTCCCGGTAACAATCCGCTCATGATTGTTGTAATGGCTAATTTCTCATTATAGTCTACCACTTTCAATTTCTCAGTATTAAATCTGGTTTTGTATTCCATTGTCGTTTCATCCTCGCATTGAAGGATGCTTAACAAGTGAGCTACCCTCTTACCATGTTTTTCTCCGAAGAAAAATTTGTTAACAAAGAGGTCGACCAGTTATTTGAACTCTGAGATTTTTCCTTTTGGTAACCCATTATACCGAATTTGAGTAGGTCATGAGAGAGTGACTGAAAAGGATCTAAAACGTATCTAGTCGGCTACAGAGAATATATCGCATGTTGTTTGATATTGATTAACATATAAAATTAGATTTGATTTCCCTTCATACTTGGGAGTCATCATGGGTGGAATGAATTTTACGGGCACGGGATAGATAATCATGGAGGTTGTGAATCGAGATCCTTAAATAAACCCCTTTGTAGTGGATTTTTTTATTTTAATGAGATCTACCCGACGATCCTCTATCCTCTGGATGGATCCCTTACATAATTCAAGCTTCCTCAATACTTTATCAAGTCATCCATGATTTTTGACCAATTTTTCTTCTCTTCGACCAACCTGTTTAAATTTGTTTAATGCACTACATCTTGAACCATTTTATCTTCTTCGATCTTACTTACTGTATTCTGCTTGTATTGTGCCTTCTTTGGGGTACGGATGTGCTTGCGCCCTGATCAAGGTGAAAATCTAGCGTCCATGTAATACACTAGTCATTGTTATCGGCTTCCAACCACAATACAAAAACCTAAACTATAACTACACTCTTGCGGAGTATAGTGGCTAGTCTGGGTATCGAATCCTCAGGGAACTAGGACGAGTGAAAGTGACGACGAAGGTAAGACTGTTAACCCTAACTTGACTCTAAAAATAAACAAAAAGATGATTGAGATGGGAAATAACTAACTAACTAAATGCAAACTCTAAATTACTTAAAAGACCGAAGATGATTAAACTAATACTTGAATTATATGATGAGAAAAACACGACGAGAATACAATCCCTCAACCCTAGTGTATTGATGGTATAAAACTAATCATAAATTTAAATGATTGATTAGACCCATAATTTAGTAATCCCGAGCATTACGTATATGAGGTTCATGCCCGCACCATACTTAATCAGAGGACGAGTAAATCGGTATTGTGATAGTTACACTCGAATTGCATTCTGAAGCATCCCGGTTACCCTGAAGCAAATGAGATCCAAAGATCTACAATTGTCACGTTTCTACACAATACGATCATAATCAAATCATTAAATTTAGAGAATTACTTTTATACATATGCAACTACCACATCGGGTTGGGTTCATGCATCCCGACCTTAGAAAACCTAGCCTAACATGCTGAAATTAATGAAACAATTTTTAAATTGCAGGAAATAATGATTAAACTAAGGGAGAATTGAAGAATGATGTAGACAGAAGATTAGACATAGGAAATTAATCAACTAACTCACCAAAATACTGAAATCATCAACTAAAATTACTTGTAATCACAGAAATCTGAACAATCTTCAATCTTGGAATTAAAACTACAATCTATCTTCAAACTAGGTTTTTTTTTAGAAGAATGGAAAATTAGATAAATTCTACGTTGTTTAGAATGATAATAAATCGGGTTTAAATAACCTACACGGCTCCAAGAGTTTTAGCTGAACTAGGACTCTCCATTAGAGGACGAGTAAAAAATCAAAATTCGACAATCGGATCGGTCCGGGCCTTCTTCGGTTCCGTCTGGCTTGAATTCGGATCGGTTCATTTATTTCTTGGCCGGATCGATTCGGTATGGATTGGTTCATTTATTTTCCTTCAGCATCGATCCGTCTTTGGTTCGGGGTTCTCTGGAAATTGGCATTTCGAATTGGTCCGATCCGGATCGGTCCGATATTCCTTTGACTTTTTCTTCAAGCTCTGACTGCTCATAACTTTCACACCGGGACTCCGATTGAGGTGCCGTTTCTTCCTATGTACTTGTGAGCTTAATATATTCAACTCTTCTTTAGATTCCTCATCCGAATTCTGAGTAAAAATTACAATTTTTCCCTTTTGACTTTCTTTCTTTTCTTTCTCGATTCTTCCGGTTTCTTTCTTTCTTTATTGATATCGAATACTTGTAAAATTAGTACGAAATACCAGAAACTCAGGGTACTCATTAGAATAAGTCAGTAGAAAGATTATGAGATAAAATTAAATTGATTACGTTGTCCGTGGTGCTAAAAGTAACTAAATTAAAAGGATAAATTTACAAGAATTTATGCCGAATCAAATCCCCCTAACTTAGAAATTTGCGCGTCCCGAGCAATGTAAAAGAATCCTAGAAAGGCTCAATTCTTGAAAATCATTTTATTGGGATATAATACCTTTTTCGCGGGCAAGCGATTGCATTTAGCGTATGTAATAAGCCTTTAAACTCCTAAGTTACCCTAGTAGGACGAGTTGTGTCTCGTGAGGGTTTGCAGAGAATATATCCATAAAATTCGACTCAAAGAAAATTTAAAATACGCAAAAATTGTAAAATTTAAACTTTTCCAGAAAATAATCATCATCAAGTCATGCTCAAGAGTCTCAAATCATAGTGCGTGTGTGCGAAGCTGGAAATTTAACCGTGAATTTCCACCGATCGATCATTACGTTACTTATTCGAAAATTTATATTGATTTCAAATTCTCACGGGATACTCTCACAAACGAATCTCTCGGATTGTGGCTATTCTCTGAGTGTGCGTGAAATATAAGAGTAAATGTAGTGGAACTAAGTTCACGTACACAAGAAGAAAGGCGGAAATTTTATAGTGATTGGATCTCATCAACGGAATACGGTTTTAAAAACGGGAACATTACCTCTTATTCACGCATTCAATCTCTTTTATTATCTTTTGGTGTCTTAGCTCTCCACGCAGTAACCAATTTTGCAATTTGGACTCGGTTAGGACTTTTTCAAGTTTTAAGGTATATTGAGTAAAATGAAAATGGTACGGAAGGTTGGAATTGGAAAAGTCATTTATGATGTCCATTTGTGCTTTTTCTGAGCTATTGCTCATTTTTTTCTTCTTTTTCTTTATTTTTTTTCTTCTGTTTTTCACTTCTTTTCTTTTATTTCTATTTTTGTTGAGCATTCCTATTCTTTTCTTGCCCCTTTTTATGCACTTTTCGGACTTTATTTGATAAATATTCGATTTTCACAATTTCGGGCTTTTTGGGTTTTTCGGATTACCAAACAAAAAGGATAAATTTTATTTGGCTCAATGGGGTTATCAAAGGGATAATTTTTTGCTACTTTTTCTGGACAATATTTTTGGGTGACAAACGAGGGCTACTTCATTGTCCAAAATACTAATTGCGCTATCATATGCGTCTTGAGATTAATTTAATTTAGAGATTTGTAGCGCGCTTTGTAAGGCAATATCACACATGTTTATGAAAATCGATCAAAATGAAAGGATTGATATCCTCGACGACTTATTTAGATCACTGAAAAGAACTTTGAGTTAAAAATTAACTCGGATTGATTTATAATTTTCACAAAGATGAAAAGCTCGAATCTCACTGGGGTTGTTAATCTCCACACTTATTCATTAAGTCGTCAATTTTCACACAATTTCCATCTTTGGTCAATTTCGGCTTTGTGTAATGTGTTTTTACAACTTGAGACTTTAAACTGACTTTTAATGATATTTTTGAAAATTTTGAATTCCAATTTTTATTTATTTTGAACAAAAATATTTTTGGATTTTTCAAGATTTTATGATTTTTTTGAAATTTCTGGGCATTTTTGAAAATTTGTGAAGTTTTAGAAATACGCACTTGTCACCCCCCCTAACTTAGACTTTTGCATTGTCTTCAAGCAAAAAGGATGAAAAGCTAAACAAGGAAAAATAAGAAGTGCGATAAATAAAACAAACAAATGGAGAAAAATGCTGATTTTTATATAACAGGACTGTGGTACAATAAAGCAAAGAGCATACAACCATGTGATTACATCAAATAACTAAAAACTGCCACAAACCAACAAAACTTCACTGAGGCAGTGGGTGGGAAGGGTTGGGCGCGTCATGGCCATAAGGGTCATAAAAGTAGGATGGCAATGGCTCGTTTGGATCCCCTTGGCGTCTGTACAAGTCCGCTTGGAAGAAACATCATACTTGTATTGAAACGGTAGTCGGTCATAAAGTTGCTAAATCTCATCTCGAGAGCCGACATACGATTAGTGAGGTCGCTACCTGCCCATTCGAAATCAGGGTCTTCTTCTTCTTCGGCCGACTCTTCATCCACACCCACGTCTCCCATCTTCACATCAGCACCTTCTTCTTCTTCTTCCTCTTTCGCACTCGAGGCAGCGTCGTCCTTGTCATCACTTCCGTGCCTTGCTCGAATGATGGCCAGCTGTTTGGCGCTCCGAGTGAGGGTTCCCTGTCCAAAGGGACCGGGGAGGCGAGTACAGTCTAACAGAGCCTTAATGCCAGCATCTTTGAGAATGGAGGTAATCAGGCGTGCATATGGAAGTGGGGCTGCACCTTTCTCATCCATGGCTGCAACGAGAATGTCAGCGTATAGGGTGCGAGCCAGATTAATTGGAGTGTGGGGATCGAAGAGGTGGTATGTCAATATTGCTTGACGGGGACGCATCGCGAAATCGTTGAAAGTTTGCAGAATGTAAGCACACATAATTTGGAATGTGAGGCGTGCTTTCTTGTTAAGTCGGTCAACAGTGACAACCTCCCCCCTCCATACAATGCCGGGGGCAATACGATCCATAATCAGGTCCTTGGCTACCGGGGAGACATTCTTTGGGTATGTGTAGTCTTGAACATGGCGAACATCATACTCGCCCAACTTAGCCGTGAGAAGGGCCAAAGAAAAAGGGATGACGGTACCATCGGCATAGGCTTGGGAATCGAATTGGCCCGTGAGAACAAGGGATCCATAGAAAGATCGAACTTTGGTGTCCCAAATCGCTTCGTACGGTTCATTAAGAAAATGGCACCAACCCCTAGGCATAAAGAGGGCGATGACGGAATTGGGCAGCCCCATCCATTGGACTGCGCGCTCCATGTAGAGTTTGCGATCCGAACCAAAGAAACGAGTGCACCAACGCTCCTCTTGGCGGGAACGGAATTCACCATGGCCAAAGGGTAGGATTTCAGTTGAGTCGAATTTGACGAGGGGAGCTCTTTGGGCCATTGGGACAAGTGGAGGGTGTTGGAAAAAAATTAGGGAAAGAGAAGAGAGAAGGGATGTGGCTGAAGGTGTGGAGAAAAGTGGAGGCTATGGGTGGGTATTTATAGGTGAGAAGTGTGGGTAGGGTTTTGGAAATGGAGGGAAAGGGTTTGGAGGGAAAGAGAGGATGTATTTGGGAGGGAAATGGAAAGGTTGGGTATGGTTGGTAGAATTGGGAGGGAAGGGAAGGGATTGGGGAGAAGGGGGGGTGCACCTAGGGAAAGGGGAAAGACTGCAGAAATCGGATCGATCCGAATGGTACATGACCGGACCGATCGATCCTTTTAATTTTCGAGTTCTTTAATTACTAGATCAATCCGGTTCTAAAAGAAACGAACCGATCCGGTCCGACTAAAAAATAAAAGAACCGATCCGGTTCTTGCATTGAGCTGGATTTCTCCCCCTAACTTAATTTCAATCGCTCTTCTCCGAAATTTTTCAACTCTCAGCATGCTCCTTATCAATTTGGACTCAAAACCCTCTCGATATCTATGGTCAACGCAACTTGACTCAATTTCCCAAAACATGCGAATGCTCTCACCTTATTGTAACCTAATCCTAGGGACTCTCACTACTATACACAAGAGTTCACCCCATACATGTCAGGGGTGAGACGAACTCACAGTAACAGCTCACTCTACCCCGTAAATGGGGTCCGACAACCAAGCGGTGTCAGCTTCTTCCACACACGCCTCTAGATATGGCTTTAGGCGCTGTCCATTTACTTTGAATGTATTTCCCCCTTTCAAATCGTCTGACTCAACAGCTCTGTCCGGAATACATTCTTTACAATGAACGGGCCAGACCATCGTGACCGCAACTTGCTCGGAAATAGGTGAAGCCGTGAGTTATAGAGAAGTACTTTTTGTTCTGGAAGAAACTCTTTGCGTCGAATGATATTATCGTGATCGAGTTTCATCCTTTCTTTGAAATTTTTTTCGTTATCGTACGCATCATTGGGTATCTCTTCTAACACATGTAATTGAAGCTTGCGAGCTTCACCGACCTTATCCATGACATTGTTCAACTCCTTAATCGCCCAATACACCTTGTGCTCTAATTCCACGGGAAGATGGAAAGGTTTGCCATACACAAAGCGGAATGTGGACATACCGAGCGAATTTTTGTATGCGGTACGATAGGCCCATAGTGAATCGTTCAATCTAAGTAACCAATCTTTTCGGGTAGGATTGACGGTCTTTTCAAGAATGTTATTGATTTCCCGATTTACTAGTTCGTCCTGCACATTCGTTTGTGGGTGATAAGTCGTTCCAACCTTATAAACGACACCATACTTTCTCATGAGCTTCGCGAATGGCCTGTTGCAAAAGTGGGTGCCATTATCGATGATTATCGCTTTCAGAGCACCGAAGAGGGAAAGTATATGTTCCTGTAGGAACTTAATCACCACTTTTTTATCATTGGTGTTGGTAGATATAGCTTCCACCCATTTCGAAATGTAGTCTACCGCGACAAGGTTTATAGTAAACCAAAGGACGGGGGGAAAGGGCCCATGAAGTCAATACCCCAACAATCGAAGATCTCAATAATGAGTATCGAGGTTAATGTCATCATGTCTCGTCGGGTAATAGGTCCCATCCTTTGGCACTTATTGCAATATTTACAAGCATCATTCACATCCCAAAATATTATGCTCCGATATTTCCAACACCGCATTGAAGAATTTTAGCGGCCGTTTTTTTCGTCGAAAAGTGACCTCCACAAGCTTCTGAATGACAAAATTGGATGAACTTCGTGATCTCGTCATCTGGTACACATCGTGGGATGATTTGGTCGGCGTAATATTTAAACAGGAAGGGATCGTCATAGAAGAACATGCGCGACCAAGTAATAAACCTCTTCTTATCTTGCGGTATCTAATAAGGAGGGACGGTTCCCGTGGCAAGATTGTTCACTATATCCACAAACCAGGGCAAAAGAGAGGTGGCAAAGAGTTTGTAGACACCTCATTCTGTTACTCCCTAACTCTCCTTAGGTCCCTAGTACCTCCCTTCATCACTGCAAACCCAGGTCATGTCCCGAGTACTGACCTGGAAGCCATCGGGCACTCCCCGGCTCAGTTTGACCCAAAGGTCAAACCCTTTGTCTCGATCGAGACTCAATGAATCTTCGAAGGGCACTGAATACCCTTTCCAACGGTCCACCCCGTGCGCGATTCCGACTTACCATGCGGACGAACAATCCGTTTGCGTCCGAAACCTGACCTAGAGGCCACCGAGCGCTCTCGGGCTCTGTTTGACCTAAGTTAAGTCTTCTGCTCAATCGAGGCTGAATGAATCTTTGAAGGAAATGGAATACCCTTTCCAACGGTCTGCCCCATGTGCGATTCTGAATTTCCATGCGGACGAACGATCCGTTTGACTCCGAGAGGTCACCGAACGCTTCTCGAGCCTGGTTGACCAAAGTCAACTCTCTAAACCGGGTTAAACTCTTTAGAATGTCGAAGTACATCTGATAACCTTTCCAACGATCCACCCCTTGAATGATTCGGACTTACCATGCAGACGAACGATCCGTTTGCGTCCGAACGATTCTCCATCCAATGGACCGACAAATGCTTCCGAGCCATATTTGACCCGAAGTCAACTCCTGAACCCGGGAGAGGTCCAAAATACTTTCAAAGGTCTCTGAATTACCTTTCCAATGGTATGCACCGTGCACGATTCTGACCAACGGTTTTCCCTCGACGACCGATTTTCCGAAAAAGCCTGAAGCGCACTGCCAAATGGCAGGTTCATGACCCTGCCAATCGACACCTGCCGATAGGCAGGAACACGTATATGCCGATCGGAACTTACCTGGGCCTATAAAAGGAGGCCTTCACATCATTTTCAATAGGATCCCAAATCTGATAGAAATCTCTCTGAACGAATCCCAGAAACCTCTCTCAAAGGCAGCGTGATTTCAACTTTCAAATCCCTTTTTTACTTCCACTTTTCATCATCCTTTTCACCAAACTTGGTGAATTAGCCACTCTCCATCATCATCCAAGTGCAAGGGCTGCTCTCCAACATTCAAGATCAAGCTCAAGATCTTCAAGAAGGTCCAACTTTCTCAAACTCTCTCTTAAATTCTCTTAAATTTCCAATAACTTGTTTTCTTACTTAGCACTTTTATTATCTCATCTCACACATCCTAATATACTTTTTATTTAGTATTATTGTACATCTTTTATTTTAATAAAATCCAAAAACAAGAAAAAGAGGGTTTGCTCATAAATTCCAAGTAGGGATTCTCACACTTTTTCCACACTTTTCTCACTACTAAAACACTTTTTCTACACACACACACACACACACACACACCTACAAATATGAGATTCCCCATTTGGAGTTATGGGATAAACCCCACCCCTCATTTTGTATGTGAACTACGTGGACTTTGATGCCTTTATAGGCTACGTAGGCGTCTCGGGGTAAAACCCCAGACTCGAGTCATTTTTCTCACTTTTTTTCTCATTTTCTATCTTCTCTAAATCCATTTTCCTTATATTCTATATACTTGCCCTTAGTGACTCATTACTCCATATGCGTTATCGTTCCATTATAACGATAAAAGTAGGGGTAATCACATAAATCTTATGTTTCTAATAGTATTATTATATCTTCCTACGGATGACTCACTTTATCTTTTCCATGATACAAGTCGAGGATTCCTACCTCCATTCTATATATACACATGTGCACATATCACGGGGGAAATATAAAGGAAAATAGCAAATATCCATGAGAGACCGAAAGGGCGGAATGGGTGCCTAACACCTTCCCATTTCGTAACTAAGCCTCCGAACCCTTATCAAATCATTTTGGTTTCGCACGCACCAGTATGTATTTGGATGCCATCCTTCAGGGTGGCTTCCCCTTTTTTCTTTTGTCTGTTTTGAGTAAAATAGACTTGCGACTCTGAATCTCTTTACATTTTTACACCACATCTCAAACGACGTCGGCCGAAGCGCTCCCGCGAGGGATGCGCTGGACTAGAAGGATCCTTTCCTCCACCCGCCCGCCCACATGGCGAGGATCGGGGATGGCCACAGTGTCGACTCTGCTAGGGATATGTGTTTGTTTTGAGGGCTTGACTCTATTTACCTGGATGCTATATTTGTTTATGTTCCCCCCCCCCCCATATCTGCATGTTCCCCTTTTCCATATATATCCCATGCTTATACTTATATTCACATACTTGTAGAAAATTCTCCATGTACACTTCACACCACGTGCACCTAGGATCACATATATCCCCATGTTGCACGCATCACCTATCCATACTTGGTGTACCTTTTGGGGTACTTGTACTTTGCTCCCTGTTTGGCATAATCAAGAAAAGGCATTCTCATCATAAGATACTAATAAGAGAATCATGCATGATTCACAAAACATCACCAAAGAGCATTGCTATTGACCAAATTTTACCCAGTAATTGGAGGGTCACTTCGTGATGGACGCTGGTCCGGCAGGTCGCAGTTAGCCTAACCGATATGACTCTAACCTTCTATTGGCCAAGTACCTTCGACGTATATCGAACGGTTCGCCCGCATCGTACCGCTTGACCGAAGTCATGACGGGAGGTATATCCCAGGGAATTAGTTCACATACATCGAGTATATCGAATTCGCTCTCACACGTATCGTCCCCACGAGGTATATGGTGAAGCAATTCACGTACACTCAGGTATATTAAATGGCTTGTCCACACGCACCGATTGTCCGTAAGAGCAAGATGTATATCGTGGAAGTCACGCCAAAGGGGGGAACTCATGCCCATTCACCCAACCAACTGCATACCCACATATAGGTGTCAAACCTAGGACACACACTTTAGATTATCGGTTTCAACCCAAAACTCTGCCAAAATTCTGAGTCGATCTGCCGCCCAATTTATGCGCATTTTTAAAACGGGACCCTTTTTGTGAGCCTGGTTACAAGTCCAAACCATAGCTTTGCATATATTAAAAACCCCACTTTTCTAGGCTCGAGTCCCGTCCGGCATTGCATTTAGGAGAATTAAATACAAGTGAGAACATAATAATTGTAATAATCATGCTGAGTTCCGTCTCCAAAAAAATTTCTCCCTTCTTTATAAAAAAATCCAAAAACATTCCTGCCTTATTTATCAGAAATCCAAAAATAGTTCTTCCTTTTTTCTCAAAAATAAATCTCATCCTACGCCTTCTCAGGTCGATCGCAATCCCTTGACCTGGCTCCCTATTGGCTTCGATCTTCAGTAAAATCACCCCGGAGTTTCATCCGTTCCTCTACTACTTCTTTTGAGTCCGGAATCTATCCATTTTCTATGGAGAATACAGATCAAGCACTAGTCATACAGCCGGATCTGTCGACAGTCCTAGCTCAGCTCGTGTCCAAGATCGACAACCTCCAAATCGAGGTCCGAGAGATGCAACGAAATCAAGTTCCTATTCCTCAAGGACCCGATGCCCGCTTCCCTCGTGCTATGGGTCCACCCGAGCCTATCTGGGTTCCAAAAGAATATCAGCACACTCAATGTGCCCCTCCTGCCCAGCTTCCAATGCCAAACATTGCCCAGCCTATGGCTAACCTGCCTGTGGTCGCTGATCCAAAGGAGGAGGAGTTGAATAAAGTTAAATAGGATCTCAAGATGCTCACCAAGAAGTTTGAACAAGTCAGGATCTCTGGGAATTACATGGAATACACCCACATGTCTCCTTATCCTAAAGCGAGGTTACCCGAGAAGTTCAAGATGCCAAATATCGAGAAGTTCGGAGGGAGTGGCCCCCAAATTATTCATCTTCGCATTTATCATCGTTCCATGACTCTACTAGGGGCTTTTGAATAAGTGATGGACCAATTATTTCAGCAAACTTTGAAGGATAGTGCCCTCCGATGGTTTTTATCTCTTGAGGAATCCAGAATCCGTAGCTGGGAGGATGTAGCTCGAGAATTCATGTCGCAGTACAAATACAACGAAGAGCCTAAGGTCACCTGTCGTGATTTAAAGCTGCTCAAATAGAATCTTGGAGAATCAGTCAGTAAATTCATAACTCGGTGGAGGGACCAAGCATCTACCATGACTAATCGACCATCCGAGGAAGAACAGGTCAACATAGTGAAGAAGAACTTCTTACCCCATATTCGAGCAACGATGGGAGGATAATACTATACCCACTTCCGAGCTCTCAGAGAGGCTGGAGGGGAAATCGAGGAAAGCCTTGTTAAAACAGAGGTTGAACCGAAGAAGGTGTCCGGACAGTTCACCTCTAGAAAGTATGACAAGCCTGCCAGTGCTACCGTCTCGACCATCAATAACACTCTCAACCAACAACATCACGGGCACCAGAAAGCCTCCATGCCCCCATTCGAAGGGAATACAGTGAGCTCCATGCTCCCCTCTCCAATTTTACCAAGACATGTTAAGCTGAAACCTCATCAAACCCTTGGATCCACGTCCATTTCCAAACCCACTCCCAAGAAACTTCAAGACTGATGCTCATTGCACCTTTCACCAAACTGCCGACCATACCAATGACCAATGATTTCACCTTCGGAACATAATCCAATATCTCATTGACCGGGGTACCATTGCCCCACTAGCTAATCCTAAGCCAAACACTACTCACAACCCACTCCCAAATCACACCAATGCCATCTTCTTGGAAGAAAACCCATATTTCGATCCCTCAACTCAAATCACACCCATATACTCTCCTAAACCTCTTCAAATTTGCCTATATTTCCTCTACACCCTACTAGCCTATCACTCCTTACCAGAGCATGCATCGCTGTCCGTACTCGTTCTGAAGATGGAAGTATGGAATTGTCAGAGCTTTTAAACCAACTCCTAGAGTTCGGGCTGAAATTGCCCTCACAGATGGTCATCGATTGCCAGAGATTCAGTACACTAATTTTGGAAGCACGAAAATGGTCCCAAGATTCAGACAAATGGGTGGTACCAACTGACAAAGTCAGCCTAGATGATGTTGTCCAGACTATGGCAGGATTATTTGGGTAAACCAATAGTATTTGCAGTATCACCGGGTTACTTGACACTTTGAAACTATAAGGGCGTTTGGTCCCTTCAATCACATATATCCCCACAGAATGGGAAGACTTGTATGAAGAAGCCGTTGAAGTTGTGGAATGCATCGACTTTACATGGATAGACATAATTTTTACCACCAGATGGGGGGGGGGGGGAGAATTCGAAGATTCGAGCGAAGAACAAGCTTCAGGAAGAGCTGGCCCAATAGCCGACATATGTGGGATGATATCATTTGAAGAACTCCTCGGAAAAATAAACAGGGTGGCAGAACAACCTGAGATTGACAAGGAAATGGGGTTCATGTTCTTTCCTTCTTCAGTAAATCACATGACCAGATTAGGGAGACATTACCAGGTTCCAAGCTCATTACCAGCAAATGACAAAGGGAAGGGCATTGAAAACCTTCCTATGACAGAGATGACCATCGAGGATAGCAAGATCCTCGATCAACTGAAGAAAACTCAAGCTAACATCACTCTATGGGGACTTTTCATGTCTTCCTTGCTACACAAAAATGATTTAATCAAGCTGGTCACTGGACCCATAGTTCCTCCATCTACCACACCAGAAGAAGCGGTAAATCTGGTCGGATCCTTGACCTTTACCCGAATGCTATCATTTTCCGAAGAAGAAATCCCCAGAATTGGGCCGAATCACAATCATGCACTCAACATCTCCGTCGAAGTTATGGGAAAGGCCATGCCACTCTCCCTTGTCGATAACGGATCCGCCTTGAACATTTGCCCTCTGAGAACCTTCAAGTGTGTAGGCCTGAAAGAAAGCGACCTCACTCCAACCTCCGCTGCTGTACGTGACTACGATAATACCCGTCGTGAGGTGATGGGATTTATAAAACTTGTAATAGGGGTTGGCCCTATAAATCCTGTCGTTGAATTCCAAGTCATAGACATCCCAGCTTCTTTTAAACTGTTGCTCGGACGCCCCTGGCTCCACAATATCAAGGGTGTGTCTTCCTCACTCCATCAGAAATTGAAGTTTTTCGCCCATGGGCAAGTCATCACCATTTTGGGCGACGACAAAAATGTCAGGGGTGCAAGAACCAGCAGTCCAATTCTTGAGATATATCACGTGTCAAATGATATGCTCCTATCAGGATTAGAGTTGAGCTACTCCTACTCTCGGCAGGGGACGGTTTCAAAGAAAGGGTTTGTCCAGAATATGACTCTCATGGCAATGTCAATGTGATTCAGATGTTCAAAAACATGCACTTCATGCCCGGACTGGGGCTAGGGCAAAGGCAGCAAGGGATACTTGAGCCCATTGAACTGAAGAAAGATTTTCCTCCTTGCAGCTTGGGATATCAACCATCAGAACAAGAGCTCAGAATGATCCGCCAATTTCGACGAAAGAGAAGATTAGACTGAATCTGAACTATCTCAGGAGACTCCTTGAATGGAAGATTCATCAAATAAGGCGAAGACTTCCCCTTTTGCAGTTTTCCAGAACCATGGTATGACCACACAGACAAGAAAATGAGGCAGGGAATGAAGATCTTTTTCCAAGATAGCTACCCATGGGCCAAAGTTTCCAACACCGAGTACAAATGCTCATCAAAGATACCGAAGAGACTGAGGAAAGTGATTCCGAAGATTTCTTCAACTTACAGATACTGGTACTGACACTCTGCATGGTTCATTGAGGCACTATATCAATAGACCCATCCCGTCTGATTAAAGTTGCTAATACTCCTCTCCTCAACTGGCATGCTGCGCCAGTTCTACCTCTTGAAATCTCCCCTAACCCTAATGTTTACCCTATTTCTTCCTCTGTTGTCTATCCTTGATCAAATGTAATTGAGACCTCTTTTGATGAGGTTGTCAATGTTGTTTTTCCTATTAATGAAATAAACGAAGATTTTGAGTATCTTGTTGTGCCTTACATTAACTGCTTGGATTCATATCAAACTTTTGATGATGATGATTTTGCAAATGAACAATTCTTAACTGATCTAAATAAGTTAATAATAAACAACATAACCGCGTTCAAGTTAATGAAGAAGGGACTGTTGTTATTAAACTCGGTTCTAGTAGCCAACTACGCGAGATTAGGATAGGGGCCACCCTTGACAAGCATGAGCGCGCACAACTCGAAGAATTGTTGAAGGAGTTTGTGGATGTCTTTGCATGGTCGTATGATGATATGCCTGGTATCGATCCTGAAATAGCTCAGCACGAGATCACAACTCTCCCAGATTATAAGCCGATTAAACAAAAATTGAGAAAACTCCGTACCGAGTGGTCGCTCAAGGTCAAAGAAGAGGTGGTCAAACAGTTGAACGTGGGTTTCATTTGAGTGATCGAATATCCCACATGGCTAGCCAAAATTGTACCTGTGACAAAATCAGGAGGGAAGGTTCGAATGTGTGTAGATTACCGAGATTTAAACAAAGTTTCTCCTAAGGATTATTATCCGCTACCCATTATCGACATGATCGTGGATAACACATCCAGTCATGCTCTCAAATTATTCGTCGACGGGTTTGCTGGATACAACCAAATCAAGATGCACCCTGACCACCAAGAAAAAACCGCATTCATCACCCCATGGGGAACCTTTTGCTACACCGTTATGCCATTCGGTCTTAAGAATGCTGGGGCTACCTACCAAAGTGCTGCCACAACTATCCTACATGACCTTATTTATAAAGAGGTCGAGGTTTATGTGGATAATATGATTATCAAGTCCAAAACTATAGAAGGTCATGCTCCCGCCCTCCGGAAGTTCTTCGAACGACTGCGACGGTATCAGATGAGACTTAATCCATAAAAGTGTGTCTTCGGTGTTATAAAGGGAAAACTCTTAGGATTCCTGGTCAGCGAAAAGGGGATATAAGCAGATCTTGCAAAGCTGAAGGCCATACTTGAGATGCCACCACCCCGAACAGAGAAAGAAGTTTGAGGTTTTCTTGGGAAATTACAATATATCAGCCGATTCATCAGCCAACTAACCTCCATCTGTGAACCAATCTTTAAGCTCCTCCGAAAGGATTCAACCAAGGTTTGGAATGAGGCCTGCCAAGAAGATTTTGATCGAATCAAACAATACCTGACCCAACCTCTAGTGCTCATGCCACCACAGTCTGGTCTCCCTTTGATCCTATACCTAACCATAATCGACACTGCAGCTGGGGCTTTGCTAGCCCAATATCTTGAAGACTCCCGCAAAGAAAGAGCCATATATTACGCCAGTCACAAATTATCTGGGTATGAGGTCAACTACACTGCCTTAGATTAAGCATGTGTCGCACTTGTCTGGGTCACCCAAAAGTTGCGACACTACATGCTCTCCTTCCCCATCAAACTTGTATCCCGAATGGATCCCATCAAATACCTGCTTGAGAAACCCACCTTATCCAGTCGAATGGCCCTATGGTTGATGCTCCTAACCGAGTTCGATACCGTGTACATCACATAAAAAAGCTGTTAAAGGAAAAGCCATCTCTGAATACCTCGCCGATTACCCTGTAGAAGAAGCGGAGGTTTGGATCTCCGAATTCCCAGATGAAAATATCCTCTGCACCACTCAAGACCGCCTTCGATGGAAAATGTTCTTTGATGGCGCTGCCAACAAAAAGGGATATGGCATTGGGATACTCCTGATCGCCCCAGATGACTCCCACACTCCCATCGCCATAAAATTGGATTTCCCTTGCACCAACAACATGACGGAATATGAGGCATGAACAGTGGGCCTCCAAGTTGTTCTCAAGAAAGGTATTCAATACCTTGATGTCTACGGGGATTCTGCCCTCATCATCGATCAAGTTCTTAGAAAGTGGAAAGTCGAGGATGAAAAGCTCCAACCCTTTCATGCCCAATTAGAAGAGTTAGCCTCCCAATTCCGAGATATCACCTTCCATTACCTACCCCGAGCAAAGACTAACCTAGCCAATGCTCTCGCCACCTTGGCCTCCATGTTCGACATGACCGAAGGAATAACAATGACCCCCTTCCTAGTTCAAAAGCAAGACAAACCGACCCATTGCTACCATATTGAGCTTGTCTCCACCAGAGATCCCAAACTAGCCAATTGTTGGTACTATGATATCTGGTACCTCCTCAAACATGGTAGGTATCCCGAGGGTTCCAACAAGAAAGATCGAATGACCCTTAGAAGACTGGCCACCCAGTACATTATCTATCATAAAGCCCTACTTAAGAGGAACTTCGATGGAACTCATCTATACTGCATCGCAGGGGCTGAGATTGAGAAAATAATGCAGACAATCCACAGCGGGGAATGCGGACCCCACATGAATGGTCACATGCTCGCCAAGAAGATCATCCGACTGGGCTACTACTGGACCACCATGATCCAAGATTGCACCGCCTATGTCCGAAGGTGCCTCAAATGCCAACAATTCTCCAATCTTCAACACTTGCCTCCACAAGAATTATACAACATGACCTCTCCCTGGCCGTTCTCCACCTGGGGTATTGACATCATAGGGAAGGTTACACCAAAGGCTTCAAACGGACATGAATTCATCCTGGTTGCCATCGATTACTTCACCAAATGGGTCGAAGCTGAGTCATACGCAGTATTGAACACCAAGAAAGTGACCAAATTCCTTAAGAAAAATATCATCTGCCGATATGGGGTCCCGCACGAGAAGGTATCAAATAACGGGATGCATTTCGAAGCATAAGTCACAGAAGTAGTCAACGAGTACGGGATTCAGAGACACAAATCTTCTCCCTACCGACCTCAGACCAATGGTGCAGTTAAAGCTGCCAACAAGAACCTCAAATCCATCACCAACAAGATGACCGAAAGTTGTAAGGATTGGGCCGACCATATCCCGTACACCCTCTGGGGCTATCGAACCTCTACTGGGGCTACCCCTTACTCCCTAGTCTATGGCATGGAAGCAGTCCTACCTGTGGAGCTGGAAATACCCTCACTACGCATCATGCTCGAAAATAAATTTAGTGAAGAAGACTAGTGCCAAATCCGTCTTGATGAGCTAGCCCTCCTAGATGAAAGAAGGTTAAAAGAACTCTACCATATACAGGGGTACCATCACCGAATAACGCGATCATTCAACAAGAGAGTTAAGGACCGTGGTGTTCGGGAGGGGGATTTATCCCTCAAAGAGATAATAGAACCCATCTGGGACCCCAGAGGGAAATTCAAGCCCAATTGGAGCGGCCCCTACACTGTGAAGAAAATCTTATCCGGCGGTGCCGCCATGCTCACTGACCAATATGGGGAGGAGATGACTCGTCCAGTTAATCTGGAACGTCTCAAGAAATTTTACCCCTAGTCCAAAATCTCGGCGCGCTACGAATCTTCTCATCATCCTTCTATTCCAAAAAAAAAGCTCTTCATCTCTCTCTACCCAGAACTACATGGGCCTGATCCTCTACAAAAACTATTTTAAAAAACCCCAGAGGTACGTAGGCAGCTCATACTCCTCACATGAGTGCGGTCCTTTCTTTTTCACAAAATACTATTCCTTTCTTACCTTCGAGAACGATGGTTCATTCTAAAAATACTTGAACAAAAGGATTATGTATGCCTTAGCGATCAGTATAGATAATTCAAAATACAAAACTCATCAAAAGGCACAGCTGGATGATCAGAAACTTGTTTATTTCATTAATAAGAAATTACAGTATGGTTACATAAGAAATGGAATGGATAACTCTCCTCCCCCAACTACCATAAAAATCCAAATAAAATCCTCACATACATTCCCTATTACATAAATAAACTCTCCAAGAGTCCTACCCACAACTACCAGAGGAGCCTGCACCCTCATCATCTAAATCCTGAGGTCCCCAAGTTTCCCCTGCCTCAATAGAGTGCCGTAAACATTCCATGGATCGATGAGCCTTAACCATCTTTGAAAATACCACAACACCCCCTTCCATGGTGTTAGATAAAACAAACCATCTTTGTCCAGTCTCCACTGCCAACATCTTGCTGACTACTTTACTCCACAACCACTTCATATAATCTTTGAGGACATGCCAAACCTTCCCGACAAACTGAGAGGGACGGGTCGAAGGACGTCAATTTTCCCACAGAGATCCAAGCAATAGACGCAGGCGCTCAGTCAAATCTTCTACCGGAAAGAAATTTGAGGTCCGAGGGGGCACGACCTGCACCCAGCCAAATTGGCGCAAAAGACGCTAAGGGAAATAAAAAGAGGTCTGCCTGAAACCAACCAGCTGCACATATGAATACTCTCCTAGCTCCAGAGAGGGATGCAACGGCCCCCACCAAGGCACTGACCAATACAGCCCACAAGCCCCATGCTCCACAAGCCAATTCTCCCAGTTCTTAACATATAGGCCAACGCTGATGAAGTAGCATGAAAAGAAGTTAGGTACGACCGACAAGGGATACTCCGGAGGAGTCGCCAAGAGGAATCTTTCAGATAACCAGATAAACATCATCACAGGGATACCCCTCAAAAAGTCAGAACGACCTTCTCTCCAGGCTTCCAAGCCATTCAGGGTCTCCGCCAGTATCACCGCCGCAGGATTGCGACGATATGACATCCATGAGGTAATGGCTGCAAGTTGTGGGTCCACTTGAACCTCCCCAGTCACCAGCAGCAATTTGGAAACCAAACCCAGAACCACGGCTCCAGCATAGCCAACATCACCTACTTCCCGCAAATGCACGGAATGCAGCACCACCGGGAGGGAGATCATTCCTCCAGCAACCAATGATCTAGCAGCCGAAGGAGAAATATAAAGAAGCCCGGCCAACAAATCCCTAGGAGAGTGGGAAAATTCGGGCAAATTCTCAGAAACACTGGGATTTACACCCAGTATGGCAGAAAATTCCTCGTAGGTAGGATAAACTTCTTCCAACCCAAAGCGGAATACATGGTCTTTGGGGTACCAGAATTGTACCTCCGCCATCAGTACGTTCTACTCAAGAGGCCGATTGCGCCACAAGGAGACCCGATGCATACTGAAAGCATTATAGTCGATATTATAAGAGCGCATAGCTTCCAAGGCTTCGAGGTAGTTGGCAAACTCGGTGCTACCAGGGAGAGCCATCCTGCAAGGCTAAGAAACAGTGGGCAAGTAGATAAAAATGCAAAGGTGTGATGAAAACACTCCACCCTTCCCCCTTTTTATACTTGAAGACCCTCACAAGGGACATCATCCCTACAGAAATCGAAAGGAATCTTACCCCACAAGGTACCAAAGGCTGAAGAGGGTACCATTCAAAGCTTTCAATTGATGGGACTGGAGTGAACTGCTGATAGGCAGGTCAGGGTGCTTGCCGATCGACAACCCCCCCATTTTTGGAAATTTCCCTCTTTTCCTCTTTTGTCAAATCAGAAAACTCAATAAAAATAAATTGATATTCTCAATAGAATTTCAAGAATCCCTTTTTTCTCCTTATATAATTTTTCTTATTAATTAAAAACTTTCCTTAAAAAAATTCCAAAAAATATTACTTTTTACGATCTCAGCAGCAAAGTAAAAAGCGCATGCATTCATTGATCATTAATAAGAGATAATAAAAAAACTCCATTGCATTGCATATATTTGTGTTATGTGTTACATCAATTTTGCAGGAAATAAAAAGAAAAGGCAAAAACAACGGGACTCAGCCCGAACCCACATTCTCTCTCTCTCACTAAGAGCTTCCACCCCTGCGACGTGCTCTCTTCCCCCTACGACGAGATGACGCACCACCACTACCCGATCCAGAGTCCTCTCCAGAAGAGGCAAATGGCACCAAGCAAGAAAGAACAGGAATCGCATCCCGAATATGGGCAGTCTCCGAATATATCCAATCTCTGATGTCCCTTAGCCAAGTGGTCTACACCCGGACTTGCTGCAAGAAAAGGCGAAATCAGTATGAAAAGCAGGATGACCAAAACAGAAAAGAAAGAAAGAAAGGAACAGTAAGGTATACCGCAGGTCGAAGAACGTCCTCTGTCAAACCCAACTCCTTCGGATCCATCACATGAGGACGGTGCAATATAGGCACCATCCCTCCATCAGACCGTCGAATGTTGTATGAAGGGGTATGCAAGAGCACAAAAGGGACCTCCGAGGTCATCGCCGCCGCAGAGGCCGACGGACCACCGCCACAGTGGGAAGATACCACCACCCGACTCAAACCCGTAGGAAGGAAAGGCAACGCATCATATATGCTGGGCACCATCAACCAGCTTGTCACAAAATCCATATAGTCATACGGCGCAGCCGTATCAGTGTATAGTAAGTAGGACTCGCCAATCATCGTCGCGATCCTCTCATCCTCCAACACCATTCGCTCCTGCCTCATAGACGTAGGAGGCTGTGTGGGGGGCACTACCACCTCCTCCTCGAAAATCTGACGAACCACCCTCTCTCGAGATACCAGGAATGGCTAAACTCATGCGCCAGCAAGCGCCTTATCCGCGCATTCACCCCGGTCACCCCCGCATCCTGAATGGATATCCCCCAGGGATAAAAGATCACCTGAAAATATCCAAGCGAGCATAAATCAATATAAGATCAGAAGGTGCAAAAAACCAAGATTCAAATGGAAAGAGTCTTACCCTATAACTGGTCAGGTCAATCAAAACCTGACGCACTACCTCTAGGGAGAGAGGTCCCGTCGACTGTCGGTTGGCCTTACGCCATCGATACAATCGGTAGAAGTCCCCAACAGTGTCGTCCTTCAAAGAAATCAGCGGGGTGTTGCACCCAATCACCTCATAGAACCACGTCTGAATTCGCAAACAAAAAGAGATGCATAAGGAAAATACGAATGCATGAAAGGAAAATGCGAATGAATGAACAGAAATGCACAAGCTAAAGAATACCTCAAGAAGGTACGTGGCCCCAGTAAAAGTCTACCGGCAGCACCGACTGAATGCATCCAAAGAAAATTAAAGGGTCGCCAAGGTCAGACTCCCCCAATCATATAAGGGGATGTTCGAAAACATCCTTAAGTACGACAGAAACCATAAATGGACGACGTCGCCGCTCGACGCCACCATGAAACCTCCCAGCACCAGAAGAATGAATAATCGAGCCATCTGCCTCACTTGCAGCCCTTCCTCCACATCAATCTCCCTACCCAATAGAACATCCTTCAACAGGGACAGCCGGATAGAATCCCCAGAGACTATCCTCCTTACATCACCAAGAGCCGCACGCACTGCCTCCGATCTCACCCATAAAGAGCGATCCACCTCTGTTTGCTCTCCATCACAATCCAGCCCCAGCAGATGTTGCACATCTATGGGAGTCACAGTCATCTCCCCGAAGCCAAAATGAAAGGTGTGGGTAGTGTCCCACCACCTCTCTCCCAAAGCGCACAAGATCGCTGTCGAACGAGGCGTCTCATCCAGTGCCGATGCCAACCTCCCAAAACCCGCTGATGAGACCACCCAGTGAACCACAGGTGGGAGATGCTCCCACACATCCTTGAGCCCCGTTGTCCCACGGGCACGCATGTTCTTCAAAGAAATATCAGATTGGCAAAAATAAAAGTCTCATCAAAAGTCAAGAAAGAAAAATCACCAGAAAGAGAATGATGCCAAAGGTCGGGTTACTTACATAACCACCGGGGATCACTCTCTAAGAAAGATGACGCGATGGCTCCCGCAGCAAAGTCCGCTCATCCGCAATAGGCTCAAACACATCAAAGGAGTTCTCACTCCCCAAAGCAAGAGGCGCCCTAGCCCTCCACTCCACATTCGCCCAGTCATCAATGGTCAACCACTCCCGATGGACTGCAGTGCTCACAAAAGCGGCCATTTCTTGAAGATCGTAATGCTAGGACGATTTGCAGAAGAATCGTAGAGAGAGAAAGCAAATGAAGCTGTGAAAAAATGAGGGGATTCGCCCCCTTTTATAGGATGCCAAGCGCCATGCCGATCGGCACCTCCCCCTACCATACCGATCGGCACTGACCCCTTGTCTTCCCTAGGTAGCCTAAAAGTCTGTGCCACTGGCGAATGGCACCCCTCATCCTATGCCGATCGGCACCCCCCTTAAATTTTGTACAGAAATTCCCAGAAAATACCAGAAAAACTCGAAAAATCCCTGGAAAATTTCTAAAAATCCCAGGAAGGATTTAAAGCCTTTTTACCTAGAATATTTTGCATTCCCTCAAGCAGAAACCCTTTTCCCCAGCGGAATCCTCAAAAACTAAGTGAAAACTCCTCCCGACAAAGCTCCGGAGGATCCCAAAGGATCACCTGATCACTTCCCCAGCGGAATTCTCTTACAGCACCCAAAATAGGTTGTTCCCCCTACGAGGTCTCCTAAAAGCTTCCCCAACTATCATCTCTCTAGCTCAGATCAAAATCATAAAGCTCTTTCTCCAGCTGAATCAAAATCCAATCTTTATCCACTTTTGGGTCAGAATTGGCCCCGATCTTAGATCGTCACCTGAGTTAGGTCAGAATTGACCTCGCTCCTCGGTCGTCACCACTCTTGGGTCAGAATTAGCCCCGATCTTGGATCTCACCTGAGTTAGGTCAGAATTGACCTCGATCCTCGGTCGTCACGACACTTGGGTTAGAATTGGCCCCAGTCTTGGATCGTCACCTGAGGTAGGTCAGAATTGACCTCGGTCCTCGGTCGTCATCACTCTTGGGATAGAATTGGCCCCGGTCTTAGATATTCACCTGAGTTAGGTCAGAATTGACCTCGGTCCTCGGTCTTCACCACTCTTGGGTCAAAATTGGCCCCGATCTTGGATCGTCACCTGAGTTAGGTCAGAATTGACCTCGGTCCTCGGTCGTCACCACTCTTGGGTCAAAATTGACCCCGGTCTTGGATCATCACCTAAGTTAAGTCAGAATTGACCTCGGTCCTCGGTCGTCACCACTCTTGGGTCAGAATTAGCCCCGGTCTTGGATCGTCACCTGAGTTAGGTTAGAATTGACCTCGGTCCTCGATCGTCACCACTCTTGGGTTAGAATTAGCCCCGATCTTGGATCGTCACCTGAGTTTGGTCAGAATTGACCTCGGTCCTTGGTCATCACCACTCTTGGGTCAGAATTGGCCCTGGTCTTGGATCATCACCTGAGTTAGGTCAGAATTGACCTTGGTACTCGATTGTCACCATTCTTGGGTCAGAATTAACCCCAGTCTTGGATCGTCACCTGAGTTAGGTCAGAATTGACCTCGATCCTTGGTCGTCACCACTATTGGGTCAGAATTGGCCCCGGTCTTAGATCGTCACCTGAGTTAGGTCAGAATTGACCTCGGTCCTCGGTCGTCACCACTCTTGGGTCAGAATTGGCCACAGTCTTGGATCGTCACCTGAGTTAGGTCAGAATTGACCTCGTTCCTCGGTCGTCACCACTCTTGGGTCAGAATTGGCCCCGGTCTTGGATCATCACTCGAGTCAGGTCAGAATTGACCTCGGTCCTTGATCGTCACCCGAGTCAGGTCAGAATTGACCTCGGTCCTCGATCGTCACCACTCTTGCGTCAGAATTGGCCCCGGTCTTGGATCGTCACCTGAGTTAGGTCAGAATTGACCTCGGTCCTCGGTCGTCACCACTCTTGGGTCAGAATTGACCCCGGTCTTGGATTATCACCCAAATTAGGTCATAATTGACCTCGGTCCTCGATCGTCACCACTCTTGGGTCAAAATTATCCCCGGTCTTGGATCGTCACCTGAATTAGGTCAGAATTGATCTCGATCCTCGGTCGTCACCACTTTTGGGTCAGAATTGGCCCCGGTCTTGGATCGTCACCTGAGTTAGGTCAAAATTGACCTCAATCCTCGGTCATCATCATTCTTGGGCCAGAATTGGCCCCGGTCTTGGATTTTCACTTGAGTTAGGTAAGAATTGACCTCGATCCTCGATCGCCACCACTCTGTAGGTTAGAATTGAACTCAGTCTTGGATCGTTGTCATCACCACTCTTTAGGTCAGAATTGACCTCGATTATTAGACCTTTACCCTAAGCTCACAAATTTGGCTTTGACCTGCAGAATTGATCATCCCTAGCACACTCCTTAGGTCCTCAGAATCGGCCTCGACCCTCTGAATCGGTCATACTCCCTCAAAAGCATCATGTGGTGTCTATTCGACGGTCATCATTTGTTCCAAACACACCCATTAAGGGGATTTCTAGACACCCCATTTTGTTACCCCCTAACTCTCCTTAGGTCCCTAGTACCTCCCTTCATCACTGTAAACCCAGGTCATGACCCGAGTACTGACCTGGAAGCCATCGGGCACTCCTCGGCTCTATTTGACCCAAAAGTCAAACCCTTCATCTCGACTGAGACTCAATGAATCTTCGAAGGGAACTGAATACCATTTCCAACTGTCCACCCCGTGCACAATTCCGACTTACCATGCGGACGAACGATCCGTTTGCATCCGAAACCTGACCTAGAGGCCACCGAGAGCTCCCGGGCTCTGTTTGACCTAAGTCAACTCTTCAGCTCAATCAAGGCTGAATGAATCTTCTAAGGGCACTAAATACCCTTTCCAGTGGTCCATCCCGTGCATGATTCCAACCTTCCATGCAGACGAACGATACGTTTGACTCCGAGAGGTCACCGAATGCTTCTCGGACCCGGTTGACCAAAGTTAACTCTCTAAACCGGGTCAAACTCTTTGGAATATCCAATTACATCTCCTAACCTTTCCAACGGTCCACCACGTGCATGATTCGGACATACCATGCGGATGAACGTGTAACAACCCGCGTATTTTTCAGGGTATTTTCGAAATAAAGAGGAAAAATAAAGTTTTTCATAAAATTATTTTTATTGGCAAAATATGTTGGTTATGATTTTAGAAGAATAAAACTTCAAGCGGAATTAAAATCGGAGTTAAAACAGATTTTATACTGATTTTACAATATTTTGCCTTATGGCATTTTTTGGGCGAACTGTCAGTTTTTCGGGGTGATCGATCGATCGACGGGGGGGGGGGGGGGGGGGGGGGGGTAGATTGATCGACCCTCCCAGAAAACGTGCGCTGCCAGCAGTTTTCAGTGTTTGTTTTGGTTACAACTCTATTATTTTTGCCTTATTTAAAGGGGTCGTGGGTGACTATTTTTGAAGCATCTTTTGGCACAAAAATATGCATCAAACATATTTTCTTTTCCTCTCTTTTATACACAAACAAGCCCTTTGATTTATGCATTCAACCTTAGGTTTTTAGAGATGTTCTTGGGGCTATTTTGAGGTTGTTCTTGGAGGAACTTTTGGTGATCTTTGGAGCAGATTTTTGATGGTGTTATCTGCTATTTCTGGGCAGAATTACTGTTGGTCCTTTTAGTGGTTTGAGGTATGGGGTTTTACACAATATGCTCCTGAAATCTCGCGAGTGTTTATTCCGTTGAATTCTTGTTAATTGAACTCATATTTTGAATTGTTAAATTCTTGGAAATCTGGAAAAATAATTGTTGGAATTATTTTCATTCATGAGGTATTATTCATGTTGTTTTGAGCACGCTGTCATGAGATTTTAATATGGCACTGATGTTGGGCACCCGTCAAGACTCCTTTTCCGGCTACTTGATAAAGTATGGCGCGGTATGGTGAGGCCTGGTGACTCCGGTTAATGTGTTGTTGAGAAATTTATTGATAAAATGCTATTGAGATTTGCATTATTTGATTTGAGTATTCGTAGTCGTATTGTTGCGCTTTGTTCATCGCTAACATCTTTGTTGAGCATATTCCTGTCGTATTGTGTACTTCCCCATCTTTTTCTTAGTTGGCAGGTGAGCATGGATTTGAGTGCTATGGACCAATTGGGATGATTTTAGCGAGGATTATTTGGGAAGAATTTTTAATACAAGAGATGAGAAGACTTGTATTTATTTTGATGTATAGAGCATTTGGAGATTTATTTTATTTTCGAGATAGTTAGATTGTTGTAATTATTTCGAGAGATTTGTTGTGTTAATTTGAAGATAAGAATAGCGGTTTCTTGTTTTATTGTGGGATTTAGATGCTCTATACCTTGTTATTTGTGGATTAGTTTAGTTTTATCGATAGTAGCGCTCCGTTCGCTCTCCCCGGGCGGGCGGGGTGTTACAGAATGTTTCGGGGTATTTTCGAAATAAAGAGGAAAAATAAAGTTTTTCATAAAATTATTTTTATTAGAAAAATATGTTGGTTATGATTTTAGAAGAATAAAACTTCAAGCGGAATTAAAATCGGAGTTAAAACGGATTTTATATTGATTTTACAATATTTTGCCTTATGGCATTTTTTGGGCGAACTGTCAGTTTTTCGGGGTGATCGATCGATAGACGGGGGTAGATCGATCGACCCTCCCGAAAAACGTACGCTGCAAGCAGTTTTCAGTGTTTGTTTTGGTTACAACTCTATTATTTTTGCCTTATTTAAAGGGGTCGTGGGTGACTATTTTTGAAGCATCTTTTGGCACAAAAATATGTAGCAAACATATTTTCTTTTCCTCTCTTTTATACAAAAACAAGCCCTTTTATTTATGCATTCAACCTTAGGTTTTTAGAGGTGTTCTTGGGGCTGTTTTGAGGTTGTTCTTGGAGGAACTTTTGGTGATCTTTGGAGCAGATTTTTGATGGTGTTATCTGCCCTTTGATTTATGCATTCAACCTTAGGTTTTTTACTTCCACTTTTCATCATCCTTTTCATCAAACTTGGTGAATTAGCCACTCTCCATCATCATCCAAGTGCAAGGGCTGCTCTCCAACATTCAAGATCAAGCTCAAGATCTTTAAGAAGGTCCAACTTTCTCAAACTCTCTCTTAAATTCTCTTAAATTTCCAATAAATTGTTTTCTTACTCAACACTTTTATTATCTCATCTCACACATCCTAATATACTTTTTATTTAGTATTATTGTACATCTTTTATTTTCATAAAACCCAAAAAACAAGAAAAAGTGGGTTTGCTCATAAATTCCAAGTAGGGATTCTCACACTTTTTCCACACTTTTCTCACAACTAAAACACTTTTTCTACACACACACACACACACACATGCAAATAAGAGATTCTCCATTTGGATTAATGGGATAAACCCCACCCCTCATTTTGTTTGCGAACTACGTGGAATTTGATGCATTTATAGGCTACGTAGGCGTCTCGGGGTAAAACCCGAGACTCGAGTCATTTTTCTCACTTTTCTCTCATTTTCTATCTTCTCTAAATCCATTTTCCTTATATTCTATATACTTGCCCTTAGTGACGCATTACTCCATATGCGTTAACGTTCCATTATAATGATCAACGTAGGGGTAATCGCGTAAATCCTATATTTCTAATATTATTCTTATATCTTCCTACGGATGACTCGCTTTATCTTTTCCATGATACAAGTCGAGGATTCCTACCTCCATTATATATATACACATGCACACATATCACGGGGGGAAATATAAAGGAAAATAACAAATATCCATGAGAGACGGAAAGGGCGGAATGGGTGCCTAATACCTTCCCATTTCGTAGCTAAGCCTCCAAACCCTTCTCGAATCATTTTGGTTTCGCACGCACTAGTATGTCTTTGGATGCCATCCTTAGGGGTGGCTTCCCCTTTTTTCTTTTGTCTGTTTTGAGTAAAATAGACTGGCGAATCTGCATCTCTCTACATTTTTACACCACATCTCAAATGACGTCGGCCGAAGCGCTCCAGCGAGGGACGCGCAGGACCCAAAGGATCCTTTCCTCCATGCTCCCGCCCGCATGGAGAGGACCGGGGATGGCCACAGAGTTGCTCATCTGGAAAGTATTCGTCTATGGGTATGTGATCACTAGGCATGTCGAACGAAAGCCGTGATAAGAGGTCGTCAACAACATTTTCTACTTCTTTCTTATCTTTAATGGAGAGATTGAACTCTTGTAGGAGTAGGATCCACCTTATGAGGTGCGTCTTTGCATCTTTCCTCGCAAGTAGGTATTTCAATACCGCATGGTCGGTGAAGCAAATGTTGGGAGAATCGATAAGGTAGGACCGAAATTTGTCAAGAGCAAAGACTACCACTAGCAACTCCTTCTCGATAGTGGATTAATTGAGTTGTGGTCCAGTAAGAGTCCGGCTAGCATAGTAGATGACATGAGCCTTATTGTCTTTTCTTTGGACCAAAATAGCCCCTATCGCATAGTCGCTAGCATCACACATAAGTTCGAATGGTAAGGACCAATCCGAAACTTGCATGATGGGAGCGGACACAAGCATGGTTTTTAATTTTTCAAAAGAACTATGGTATGCTTCCGTCCACTCGAATGGGGTTTCCTTCATGAGTAGGTTGCTTAAGGGTCTAGCGATGTCGCTAAAATCCTTAATGAACCTTCGATAAAACCCCGAGTGGACCAAGAAGGAGCGCACATCTTTGAGCGATTTTGGTGGGGGGGAGATCGGCTATGACATCTATCTTAGCTCTATCAACTTCTAAACCCTTGGATGAAACTATGTGGCCAATAAATTTTCCCTCAGTGACCATGAAATGGCATTTCTCCCAATTCAGCACTAAGTTCTTTTCCACACACCGAGCAAGTACTTTTTCTAGCTTTGCCAGACAAAGATCGAAGGAGGTGCCAAAAACGCTGAAATCGTCCATGAACACTTCAAGTCCTCTCTCGACCATGTCACTGAATAGACTAAACAGGCACCTTTAAAAGGTCGCGGGTGAATTACACAAGACGAATGGCATACGTTTGTAGGCAAGCATCCAAAGGGGAAAGTGAAAGTCATTTTCTCTTGGTCAAGTACATCCACCTCAATTTGGTTATATCCGGAATAACCATCAAGGAAGTAATAGTAGGGGTGGACCGCTACTCTCTCAAGCATCTGATCAATAAATGGTAAGGGGAAATGGTCTTTCCTAGTTCCCACATTGAGTTTTTGGTAATCAATGCAAATGCGCCACCCGGTGGTGGTACGTTGGGGAACTAGCTCTACCTTAGCATTATCAATCACTATCATGCCCGACTTCTTCGGGACAACTTGAATAGGGCTCACCCACTTTCTATCCAAAATTGGGTAGATAATCCCGGCATCCAATAACTTAATAATTTCGATTCTCACCACTTCTTTCATATTGGGATTTAGCCTTCATTGCATTCTCTCAAAGGCTTGGCATCCTCTTCGAGATGGATCTTGTGGGTGCAAATCAAAGGACTTATCCCTTTCAAATCAGCAATGCACCAACCAAAATCACCTTGGTGCTTTCTCAGAATTTTTAACAGTTTACCCTCCTGCTCTTCGTCTAGGCTAGAGGAGACAACAACAGGAAATGTCTCATCCTCTCCTAGGTATGCATATTTAATATGGGAGTGTAGTTTCTTCAATTCGAGGGTTGGAAATTTTTTGCTGGAGGAAACCATGCGTGTATCCCTCAGTGGTAACTCCTCGAATCTAGAAACCCAACTTACATCTCTCACGTCCTCGTTCTACGCTCTCTCATCAAGTAACTCTCTCAACTCATCAACCTCCCTCTCGAATTCGATGTAAGCTCCCTCACTCTCGTGGTTCGACACTAAATAAGACCCTAAGGCATCTCCACAACATTTTTCCTCAAAGTACTCCTCTACGATCTCGTCTATGAAGCTCATTTCGTGAAGATCATCTTCTTCCCCCGTATGTTGGGCTATATGTAAGATGTTAGTCTCTAAGGTCATGTTCCCAAAAGTGAGTTGCATCTGCCCATTCCGAGTATTGATAATAGCGTTAGCCGTAGCTAAGATTGGGCACCCAAGAATGATGGGAAAATGATTTCTTAAGGCGATGGAGGGCTCCGTGTCCCAAATGACAAAGTCTATCGGGAAGTAGAAAGTGTCAACTTCGATGATCACGTCCTTAACTACACCTCGTGGGATCTTCACGGTTCGATCCGCTAATTGGAGAGTTATCCTTGTGGGCATACGGTCGCCCAAATCAAGTTGCCTATAGATGGCGTAAGGGAGGATATTGACACTTGCTACCAAGTCAAGTAAGGCTTTTTCAATTTTATTTTCTCCAATGATGCAGGAAATGGTGGGAGCACCGGGATCTTTGAATTTTTGCGGGAGATCATTAAGTAGGATGGAGCTCACGTTCTGTGCTAGAAAGACATTTTTCTTTACCTTCATCCTCCTCTTTACCATAAATAAATCTTTGATGACTTTTGTATAAGCTGGAATTTGATTAATAACATCTAGGAAAGGTAAATTCAGTTATACTTACTTTACGTCTAGCACTTCATCACGGGGGTTTCCTTTGTGGGAAGGAATCAACCTTTGAGGAAATGGTGCCGCGGTGGGTGGTTTCACTACTACCTCAGGCTCGCTAGTGTCTTTTTTATCACTCTCTTTCAAGGGGACATCTTCGGCCTCTTTCGTGCCCAACGAAATCTCCATGTCTTTGGTTGTGTCGTGTGGGGGAGGTGAGAAATCAACAACTCTCCCACTACGAAGAGTGGTCACAACCTGACATTGCTCCTGATGTTCGGTAGAGGTGGAGCTAACACTAGTTTGACCTTGGGGAGGTCTTTAGCCCTGGGCAGGAAACTTGCCCTTCTCTTGGACACTCAACGATGATTGTATCTTTGAAATATTTTCATTTATGTCGCTGATTAGGTGACCATATCTAAAATTGGATTCACTTTAGCTATTGATAAATTGGTTCATCGTATCCTTGAGAGTTTTCCACGGTGGAGTGATATATGTTCCTTGAGGTGGTGGTGCTTTCACATGGCCTTGCATGTGTGGAGTTTGTTGAAAGTGCAGTGGTGGAGGAGGGGCAACATGTGAATTAGGATTCATCATAGCATGTTGTTTCCCATAGCTAAAACCAGGATGGTTTTTCCATGAAGGGTTGTAAGAATTCCCGTGCGGTGCACCAAAATTACCCTTGAATCCTCTTATACCACTGACTTGCTCTTGAAGCATTACTTTGTAGGCGGGTATAATCGGGCATTCCTCAGTTGAATGACCCGCCTCAAAAATCACACACACCTTCTCGATGGGGTTTAGGATGGATCCAGTTGGTCCTCTTCCACATATTTCACGTGGGTCTCGCAATCCTTTCTCAAGTAACTCGAGTCGACTATCCGTCATAGAATTATTTTCTAAGTGAAATAGGCTGGACGCTGATGGAGGGGAGGTCACTTGGAGATTTCGATTTTGAGCATTAGGGTCAGATATATCCCAGGATTGGGTAGTCTCGATGACATACCTCAGGTGCAGCTCAGCATTATGGGCGTCTAAGTCGACAAACGTTCCACTACCCATGGTTTCAACGAGTTGCTTGGAGTTAAGGTTCAGCCCATTATAGAGGAAGGAAATGATTTACGGTGTGTCAAATCTATGATGGGGGCACGAAGTAATTAACTCATTGAAACGCTCGTAACATCGATGAAATGACTCATTTTCCAATTACCAGAAAGCTTGAATTTGAGCCTTGATGGAGATCGTTCGATGTGTGGGAAAGAATTTCTTGAGAAATTTAGATTGCAACTCATTCCAGGATGCAATCGATCTTGGAGGTAAAGACCATAGATAGGTCTTAGCCTTATCTTTTAGTGAGAATGGGAAGAGTTTGAGGCGGATCACCTCTTGTGTGCAAGTTTGATCATTGAGAGTTTCACACACATCCTCAAATTCCCTGATGTGTAGATATGGCTCTTCAGAGTCCATACCACGGTAATGGGGTAAAATCTGGATCATCCCATTTCAAAACAAAATTTCTTGGCATTATACGGGAGTATAATGCATCCCGGAGTGACAGTGCGCTCGGGATATAAGATTTCTCTGAACGGGTGATACGTCCTCACCGACAGCTGCGCTACCGTGTTGCGAGATGTCTCTCTCTCTTAACGACTTGGTATCCTCACTTGGTATGCTCAAGGCGTGTTTTGAAGTGTGTCCTAAGAAGGAAAACAGAGTGGTTATTTGAGATTGAGTGTGACGGTGTGGGAGGTGGAACCCAGAATTGTGGCGCGTTAGGAGTGTGAGGGCTATCAGGGTCGTACTCAACTATTGGATTTTCGTGAATGTGTGTTGGAGTATTATGGGGAGTTGGTGCGAGTTCAGAATTTTGCATTAACAACTTATGAGAGATGATGATGAATCTTTTTGTGCTTTTTCAAAATTTTATATGTTTATGGATTTTTGGAAATTTTTGGTCAAAGTTTTAGATTGACTCGATCTAATCCTAAGTCTACCTAAATCCCCGAAAACGACGCCATTTTGATCGAGGTGGAAACTGAGCGTCCATGTAATACGCTAGTCGTTGTTATCGGCTTCCAACCACAATACAAAAACATAAACTATAACTACACTCTTACGGAGTATAGTGGCTAGTCTGGGTATCGAATCCTCAGGGAACTAGGACGAGTGAACGTGATGACAAAGGTAAGACTATTAACCCTAACTTGACTGTAAAAAGAAACAAAAAGATGATTGAGATGGGAAATAACTAATTAACTAAATGCAAACTCTAAATTACTTAAAAGACTGAAGATGATTAAACTAAAACTTGAATTATATGATGAGAAAAACAGGACGAGAATACAATCCCTCAACCCTAGTGTATTGATGGTATAAAACTAATCGTAAATTTAAGTGATTAATTAGACCCATAATTTAGTAATCCCAAGCATTACGTATATGAGGTTCAAGCTCGCACCATACTTAATCAGAGGACGAGTAAATCGGTATTGCGATAGTTACACTCGAATTGCATTCTGAAGCATCCCGATTACCCTGAAGCAAACGAGATCCAAAGATCTATAATTGTTGCATTTCTACGTAATACGGTCGTAATCAAATCATCAAATTTAGAGAATTACTTTTATACACATGCAACTACCACATCGGGTTGGGTTCATATATCCCGACCTTAGAAAACCTGGCCTAACATGCTGAAATTAATGAAAACGATTTTTGAATTGCAGGAAATCATGATTAAACTAAGGGAGAATTGAAGAATGATGTAGACGGAAGATTATACAGAGGAAATTAATCAACTAACTCACCAAAATACTAAAATCATCAACTAAAATTACTAGTAATCACAGAAATCTGAACAATCTTCAATCTTGGAATTTAAACTATAATCTATCTTCAAACTAGGGTTTTTCTGAGAAGAATGGAAAATTAGATAAATTCACCATTGTTTAGAATAATAATAAATCGGGTTTAAATAACCTACAAGGCTCCAAGAGTTTTAGCTGAACTAGGACTCTCCATTAGAGGAAGAGTAATCAATCAAAATTCGACAATTGGACCGGTCCGAGCCTTCTTCAGTTCGGTTTGGCTTGAATTCGGATCGGTTCATTTATTTCTTGGCCGGATCGACCTGGTATGGATCGTTTCGTTTATTTTCCTTCCGCATCGATCCGTCTTCGGTCCGGGGTTCTCTGGAAATTGGCATTTCAAATCGGTCCGATCCGAATCGGTCCGAGATTCCTTTGACTTTTTCTTCAAGTTTTGACTGCTCATAACTTTCACACCGGGACTCCTATTGAGGTGCCATTTCTTCTTATGTACTTGTGAGCTTCATATCTTCAACTCTTCTTTAGATGCCTCATCTGAATTCTGGGTAAAAATTACAATTTTTCCCTTTTGACTTTCTTTTTTTTCTTTCTCGATTGTTTAGATTTCTTTCTTTCTTTATTGATATCGAATACCTGTAAAATTAGTACGGAATACCAGAAACTCGGGGTACTCATTAGACTAAGTCAGTAGCAAGATTATGAGATAAAATCAAATCGATTACGTTGTTTGAGGTGCTAAAAGTAACTAAATTAAAGGGATAAATTTGGAAGAATTTATGCCGAATCACACCCCATCCTTCCCATCCTATCGAAGGACGGTACTTTGCTGAGCCTTTAACAGACACTTAATCTTTTATCTGAATATATTTGGTCATCATCAACGCCAGTTGACCTTATAACTGAGGTTTTATCTGGTCAGTAGGAGGAGTCTTCTTACCCATGTGTCCGAGCATATCTTCTCGTCTTACTTACTAGACTTAGTCTTTGGGTATTTTGTAAAGCTTTTACTCCTCTATCTTACCTCCAATCTCTGTAGGGGTAGGATGAGGCGATTCCTGCGCTTACCTAGACTTTTTTCCCAGGATGAGGTTATTAAAGATGATTTTGGTTAGCTCTCCGAGGCTAGTACACTTTGGGTGAGCTTCCTCATATTTTCTTACACAACTTTCTAGCTCTTAACGAAGTTGTGTAAGAATCCGGCTAGCTTATTTATTTCAATAGGGGTGGAGGGTGGTGCAACCTCTTTTTCCCTACTACTTTCTGGGTGTTCTATCATTATTATAAAAATTCCCACAAAATAGGGTATATATGCAGGAAAATAGAATATGACTGGATTATTTAGGATTTGACAATGGGGGAATTGTTTTAATATCATAACGAAAGTGTTTATGTGTGGTTGACACAACGTTTCATAATGGAACAACAACTCAAGGTTTTTTTGGCGAGAAATCAAGTGGTTTTACTCATCAAATCAACAAAATTATTGTTTATTAACATTTTGGGATTTACTAGAAAATCTAAATTTTCCCCAATTACAAATTAGGAGTAGGATGAGAAACAACTAGGCCTTAGTCATTCTCACAGGCGGTGACATTCTTCTAAAATGGATTCAAGTTTGTCCTATTTGGATAAAATGCAATGAGATATAACAAACAATAAATAGGCAATGTATGCAAATAAACAAATATGGAGATGAGGGTAAGAATATTAACATCGAGAGATATGTGGTTCAACCCTTAAGAATAATCCTACGTCCAGAGGTTACTTTGTTGCTTTTGTATTAGTATCATTGTCTAGAGAATAGGTATGTTAGAGATATCTCTTTGGGTTACATGAGTATGATCAATGGTTGTTTTTCCTGATCCCTGTGGGGGATCCAGTCTTTTATAGTAATTCCATTGAAGGGAATGTCTTCCTACCAGCATGAGCCAGGTGGGAGCATCTTTATTAATGGGTCACTCAAGAATACTTTAAGAGTTCGCCCATTAAGGGAAAGGTTTATCACATGCCGGTTGTCTGACATGCCACATACATGTCATTGGCCAGTCACCAAAGTCATGTGCTGTTGTTTTGTCTTGCTAACATTCACTCATTCCGCCTAGGTAGAAAAGAGATCTATCTCTTAGCTGAGCTAATGTTCCTTATGGGCCTCTGTTCGGTTGGGGCCGAGGTATTTCACATTGTTGAGTGGTTTCATGTGATTATCTTCGAAACATGACTTATTCTACAAGTATAGTATAAAATTAGTGATATGTATAATTTAACTTATGTACTATTTTTTATCAGAAAATAAAAAAAATCTATGATTGAAGAAAGAATCAATAACCTACATCACCAACCAAGTTGTTTTAGACGAGTAGTTTCCTTTTAATTCCATAAGTTACACAATTTATTATTCTAACAACAACAATGAAACAATATATATAAGAAGCAACTAAAAATACTTGGTCACCTTTTTTTGAAATAGGAGTAAGCATACAACCTTTGTATTTGACTTTTAAAAATGCACCATCAAGACATAACATATGTCGACAATGCATAATTCCATACATACATGCTTTAATGCAATAAAACACCTTTTAGATATAATTCTAACTATTGACTTCAATAATAACATGACTCACAGGATTCAATGTTATCAATGACTTCGTATAAAAACAAAGTTAGTGATACAATTAAGCCTCATCTGCATCGATCTCCTTCATAACCATTTCTTTACCCATATATGCGTAATAGTATTCTTACTTCACATCATGTTCCATTTTTAAAGGATCAATTATCTCACTAGGTTTTATATTAGGCCTATCAAGAACTAATCCCAATACCACATCTTTGAGCAATTTACTACTAACAGTAGGTTTATGCATATCTTTCAACCTTATACCACACGTATGTTTTGATATCATACTCTTTATTATGAAATAATTTGGCAAATTGAATTTCTTAGATGCACAGACTTTCTATAAGAACCCCATTTTCTCTTTTGTATTACACATAACAGTAATCATGCCTAAGTCATTCTTTACATATATAGCCTTGAGTCCAGCCTCCAAGCAATATTATTTCAGCTTCACATGGAACTCTTTAGCTCCACCAGGGAATATCTGTCCCATACCTATAATTGCATTTGTCCAAACACAAAAGTTCACATATGGCTAAACCTCAATTCCTCTGCTAACGTTCCCTCCCAATACATAACTAATACTCATACATTTACTAGAACATACTCCCAAACTAGAACCTTTCAACACAGTGATATTTAGCTCATCAAAACTCTCCCCTTTTAGAGCAGTAAGGCAAACGAAATAGCTCACTATCGCAATCTATAATACAACTTTTCCCATCACCTATATAAAAAATCGAAAATAATAAGGTACTCAAATCATCCCAAATCTCAAATATTGTTTTACGAAATTCAAGAACTATGCACTACAAAATTTTGAAAATACGTTAATCTTCCATCACATAATAAACCACAAAGAATACCCATGTAAATATCCCTACAACAAAACGATAAGAAAAAAAGCCTCATTTATAGTCGAATGAATTGATTGACAACTTAAATGTAATATAACATAAAATTAAAAAATAACAATAATACAATATTGTATAATGAACAATTGAATATACCATCTAAATGATATATAATAATACAACTCAAAACAACTCCATGCAAAATATTTTCTGCACTTCACCATTTTTTTTTATAAACATCAACTTAAACATGTTATGATTCCACTTGTAGGGAACCATAAGAATTAAAGATGTTTGTTATATTGTAGATCCAAAAAATCCATAATCTCCTGGTAAGAAAAAACTAAAAAAAAATATGAATATCGACGTTCGCATTAATTTTTAATGTTATTAAAAAGGGAAATAATTATTTTTGCTCATTACTTTACGCGGTAAAATGTTATCCTTCATTGCCGTGGAAGGAAAAAAATAACCCCTCAATTCCAAAACTCCCACTATTTACTAGACCTTTCATTTCTTTTACAATCACACCTAACCAAATAACCCAACAATTGACTGATTTTTGCTTCTTTCTCTCCAAAACCCTCATTTTTTAGGGTTCGTGTGGTGAATATGATTAAAATATTGTGACATGATTTTGAATTCTAGTAGTTTTGTTAGGATTAAAAGAGAGTGTGAAGAAATTAGTGGTGAGTGTTGTGATTCTATTTTGGGGAAGAAAATTAGAGTTTTTGAAAGAAAATTAGTTAGTAATGATTATGTGAGAGAACTGGGTTTTGATTGTTTATTTGGAGAGAAAATTATGGATTCTGAAAAGGGTTTTGATGAAATTGGAAGTTTAGAGACATGGTTAAAAAAAGGGGGGATAGTAGATAATGATCATGCGGGAAAATTGGGTGAATTGGGTTTTGATTGTGGGCCTAGGGAGAAAATTAGGGTTTCTGAAAAAGGTTTTGGTGCAATTGGAAGTTTAGAAGATGTGGTTGAAAAAAGGGGATAGTGGGTAATGATCACGGGGGAGAGTTGGGTAAATTGGGTTTTGATTTTGTATGTTGGGGAGAAAATTAGGGTTTTTGAAAAGGGTTTTGGTGAAATTGAAAGTGTCGGAAAAAAGTCAAAGAATTGGATGCATTGGTTTTCGATTTTGTGTTTGGGAAGAAAATTAGGATTTTTGAAAGTTGAGAAGAAGAAGAAGTAAAAAAAAGGGGGATAGTGGTGTAATATCTGTACACGAATTAATATACCCTAATTTCAATCTAATCCCTCCCAGATTATATAAACTCAAACATATTCAAGAGAAAGATTGAACTATTCTACTAAACCTACAAACTAACTAAATTAACCAAGTATCCCAAAAGTTTTAATAATTAGAAATTAGACCTTGAAAATTTTAAACTACCATAACTTGACTTATACTTAACCCCTAGACCCCAACTTAATATCAAGTTGATCCTCTAGACTTCAACTAGCCATAAATTATAATTTCAATCCCCAAAACTTTTTGAAATTACAAATATGCCCCTAAACTTTACCAAAAACAAACTTTTAAGGCTATATAAGTAAATATCTTAACAACCAAGGACTAACCAATTATTTAACATTTACACAAAACCCCCTATCCACTTCAGCCACCACATCAATAAATAATGGCAAAAACCACATGTTTAAACCATGCACACATGTGAGGTTAAAGTAAACATACCTCAAACCTTTCAAAACCTCGACAAAATCACCTCCCATTCGAAGAAATCAGACCCCCTACTTAAACACTATGAAACCCCCACGAGCTAGGCCATTATCACTCACCTCTTCAGTGTATTCAAAAACTCAAATTTTCTCTCAAAATAAGTAACCTATGATTTTATACATTACATTTAGTTCTTCCAATTTCAAATGATTTCTGTGTTTTTATTATGTTCATATCCATCAAAACAGTAGAACCTTCACGTGTAAAACAAACCCTAGGTGAAGAAATGTGAAAATCCGCCATTAAAGCTTGAACTTTAATGATGAACTTCGATATAATGCTTATATTTTAGGTTTGAAGTTATGAATACACTCATTGGAACCTTAAGAAGTCTAGTGCAATGATAAAAACCCATGAATTTAAACAACAAGCTTCAATTGATCAAAAGTGATTTCTCATTCAGAAAACTCAAAACTTCAAATTCTCCTCATACAAACCACCTCAAATCCTGAAATCAAAACAAACTCCTCCTTAACATAGCAGAAACCTAACCATGTTCATAAAAATCCATGCTATAATCTTAAAAGTTTCGAATGTTAAGTCTAAATTTCAAAAAAAGTACACAGTTATAGACATCGATATACATTGCACTTCAATCCATAAAATTCATATATTTGGGTTCCTTTTGAAATTTTAGGTTGCGTTTGTTTCAAAATCATCAGGAATGGTTTACAAATGAAGGAGATATCTCAGGTCAAAGATTTCAAACCCTAAAATCAATAATCGAGAGGTTGAAGATGAACTATTTAACCGAAAACCGTGACCACACGCGTGAAGGCGCACAACCAATCAGATTTTTTTGAAATTTTTTCCAATATTTTTATTTGATTTTTCTGGTCAAAATGGTATAGGTAATGTTGTGTTTAGTCAAGCCCAACCAAAGCTATGAAAAAAAATGAGGTTTTAAGTTTGAAATATTTTTCCTTAAATTGCAAATTGACTCTTCTTGAATTTTTTAACTTATGGATTTTAACTCCAAACTTTGTTTATAAGTATTTTAAATTATCTAAAGTCAAAAAGTCTTTACACCAAAATTCAAATTTAACCTTACTCTCAAGATTTTAAAGTCTCAAGTTCTTTACAATTAAACCTTTGAATGGTTTACAAATGAAGGAGATATCTCAGGTCAAAGATTTCAAACCCTAAAATCAACAATCGAGAGGTTGAAGATGAACTATTTAACCGAAAACTGTGACCACACGCGTGAAGGCGCATAGCCAATCAGATTTTTTTGAAATTTTTTCCAATATTTTTATTTGATTTTTCTGGTCAAAATGGTATAGGTAATGTTGTGTTTAGTCAAGCCCAACCAAAGCTATGCAAAAAAATGAGGTTTTAAGTTTGAAATATTTTTCCTTAAATTACAAATTGACTCTTCTTGACTTTTTTAACTTATGGATTTTAACTCCAAACTTTGTTTATAAGTATTTTAAATTATCTAAAGTCAAAAAGTCTTTACACCAAAATTCAAATTTAACCTTAATCTCAAGATTTTAAAGTCCTGAGTTCTTTACAATTAAACCTTTGAAACTTTAAATGCATAGTTTTTGGTATAAAGTGATTATAACCAACCTCAATTCCAATAATACATATTCACCTAAACATTTGTATACAGATAATCAAGCACCAACTCCTCACATTATCCTCTTTTGATCCGTAAGAGTTCAAAGCTACCGATCAAGTAGGTTCTTTTACCTCTTTAGTAGTAAATTTTGCTTATTTAATTGATAATGGTAAATGAAAGTTCGTTTTAATTTTTATATCTAAATTATTGAAGTTATTTTTATGTCAAAGTAACAACTAGAGAAGTAATAGATGTATCCAATTTTATATAAATCATATAATAACATTGTATCATGTAGGAAGGAAATGCCAAATTGAGTTGCAAGGATTTTAGTTTCTTAATATGAGATTTATATTCCCAACATGCCTCAGTACTTGGGTTATGACTTAAGCCATTTATATTTGGTGGTATGAAGTGTTTGGGCCATTGGATATGTATTACAATGTTAAATGTTAAAGAATCTAATTCAAAACTAATTGGCAACGTGTGGAGGGTTGTAAATATTTGATGTTGAGTTTCCAAGATTAAAGGACCTTAGGATCTTATATATTGCATTGAAAAGGTGTAAGGCTCCCATAATCTTATTTGTAAAAAGAAAAAAAGGATCCCACTCATATAAAGTGTTGGAATGCTAAGGATGCGTGAGGCGGGATTGAGGTGTAAACCTCAGTTTGAAAAAAACACACTAAAATTTATAATAAATAGAATAGTTGTAATTTTCTTTTTTGAAAAAAATTTCAAATATGATTAAAGTTAGACCATAATAAATACTGCATATAACTGACTTACATATAAACAATAAATATTTGAAATATATGGCAAGAATAAACAAAGCACCGTAACAAAGAAAAATTAAACAACGAAGTTTCCAAAGCAATCGAATGTGACAACATATATACATATATAACATACACACATGAGTATATGTTACGAATTGAAGAGGAGGACATGGAAGAAAAGAGAAGAGGTATCTGGGCTGCCGATGAAAAATCCAATGCCTGACGTTGAAGTTTACGATCAAGGGTTGCTTTGTTTGTGATGTTTCCTTTTAACGACTTTGGGGTGAGATTTTGAACTCGACTCCCAGATTTGGGCTTGATTATCCACTTTGTGGCCTTGGGTAAATGGGATTTTACCTCTTAAAAATTGTGGGAGTGATGGGGGTTGGGGTGTAATGTGGTGCTCTTCTTTTTTGAAAAATTTGTAAGGGGAAAAGGAGTGTAAGGAGGTATGAGTAAATTAGATATGGGGTATGAATGAGTAAATTAGATGTTATCATTAGGGGTGGCAGCCAAGCCTCTTAGCCCAGTGGTATAAGGCTGTCACTGGGACAGTTTTGGAGGCGGATTGAGTTTGGTTCCCAGTTCGATCACTGACACTGTCAAAATAATGCTAGGCCAACGGAAACCACGAATCGCGAATGGGGATTAGTCATGGTGCGCGTAAGCTGGCCTGGATACCACATGGTATGATACCAAAAAAAATAGGGGGTGGAAACTCTAGATTATATGCTTTGATTAACGCTCAATTCACCTGGTCTAAATTGGATTATAACTTGCCATGTCCATGTTGGATAAACCCCTTCTAACTATGGGAGACGTTCTCTTGTGCAAGGCTAGAGGCCTTGGTTAGATTTCTATCTGACCATTGTCCAACTCTACTTAATACAAATGGTGCGAAATGGGGTCTTTAATGACGTCTAGGTAGGGTGCACATTGATAAAAAAAGTTAAATAATGTGAAGCAAAGGACCAACAAAATAATCTCCTGAGGTTTGGGGAGATGTAAGATTAGAGAAAGGGGATATTATCAATAAAAAAAAGTTATCTTGACTTTAGTTCCATATCCTAAGATTTGTCAGGCTCCCATCCCGTGTATTTTTAAAACTGTAATAAGTCTCATAATTACCCAAAACCGTCCATAACTACTCTGTAATCGCCCCTTTTCCTTCTCATCGAGAATGACAAATGTCCCATAATAGTTACAATAGGACCAACAACTAAAAAAATAAATACATGAAAGTGGGTACAAATAAAATTAAAAAAATAGGACTAAATATTTAAGATCCATTGGATATAATCAATTGTGGGAATTAATTAACAATTGTTAGAGGAATTCAGGAGTTAGATAACATCACAACTTTTTCACCAGAGTTCTAGTAGGAGGAAATTTAATAATATCATTAATTAATTGGAAAACAAAAAGGGGCGGGGTCTGGAAAAAAAAACTAAATCATTGACGAAGTGTTGTTCAAATAAGTTTTATACCATGGAGCATAAGAGGGTGGAGGATTGCAATTGGTATCCACTAGGAGTGGCCATGGGTCGGGCCTGGGCGGGCCCAATCGGGCTCGTGCCAGGCTTATACAAATTTGACCTATCCTAAGTCCGCTCAGGCCCGAGTCGGGCCTCGTTGTGTAATCCCAAGCCTACCCAAATTCGAAAACTTCTTACCCAGTCCCGGACACAATTTATTTTTCTTTAATTTTACTATTTAGCAAATTTAAGGCCTATTTTTTTGTTTAGAAAATTTATTTTAGAATTTACTCTTAAGACTAAGAGTAAATAAATCCTAAAATTTATATTTTTAAATGTTCTCCATTTATATTATTTTTTGTAACTTTTAACCTTAAAGGAATAAAAATTAAACTACTAATACACACACACACACACACACACACACACACACACACACACACACACACACACATATATATATATATATACAATCAATATTATATATAATTAACGGGCATTGTGCCGGGCCGAGCTCAAGCGGGCCTAAGAACACATGTTCAAGCCCGCCCAGATAAAATCGAGCCTATAAAATTTTGCCAAGCCCGGTTCACGAACATATTTATCTTACCCAGACCCTATTTTTTTTTTCCGACAAGCTTGGCGGGATTTTGGTCTATGGCCTCCTCTAATATCCACTGGTGGAGAAAAGTTTGTTGGCTTGAAAATATTAGATTAGAAAAACACTAATTGAATGCGAAGGGAAAAAAGCCCCGGATTTCGAATAATTTCATCATGGTGGCATTACGACAAGAATAAGAGTGTATCAAATTTAATGTGTTTAAAGTGTTTGGGGGTTGTCTTGAAATTGGGGTGGTCAATGCATGTACTAATTTTACACATTTGTCACATTCGAAAAAAGCTTAATGTACCTGCTTCAAGAATTGTGGTGTAAATATATATATATGGGTATGTTATTGAACTCTTTCCACCTTTGTCACAACTTTCCTATTTTTGGATCAACACTAGTTTAGTACCTTGATGCAATGGCAAGTGACCAACCGAAGCTACAATTGATTTCGAGTTCCAGATATGAGAGCAATCTCTCTATATATGGGGGTAAGACCAACTGATATACACTGTAGTTAAGTGGAAGCCTTGTGCACTAGGTACAACCTTTTAGATTACTAAATTCTAGGGTGTGTCAATGTGTTTCCATGAGTGTTGCCACATATAGGTGACATCACTATTGCTAGCACCTTCCAAAATAGGTCAGCACTAGGAATTATTCCCTCTCTCTTGGGCTATAAATGTACACACGCCTTAATTGGGCAAGGAATTAATACGATTGTGTGAGTTTTAGGAATATTCATCCAATCTCATTCTTCACTGTTTCCTATTAAGAGGTAGTCAATTTAAAGAATAATATTCAAAATTGGAAAAAGGAATTTCTCACAAAGTGGGGGATAAAGAAAGCAAAACTTTTTTGAGTAAGAATAAATTCTTCCTTTAGGAAATTACGGATGTCAATGGGATAACCACTTTGTATATACATGAGTGAGGTTCATATACTGACATTCATACTTGATCCAAAATGCAAACTTACTATTCTATTAGTTTCTTTCACTTTTTCATGATCTCTTTATCTATAAAAGTTATAAAATTCAGGCAAAAAAGAGAGATTTTATATATCTAAACTTTACTCTTCAGAACGTTATTTTTTACTCTACAACCTCGTGAGTATTCCCTTTTAACTTATAACGATGCTATGGAAAGAGAGCTTGTATTTAATGATGAACAAACAAAAAGGATAGCTATTATGTACGAAAAAATAGGTAGAGAGAAAATTTACCTTTGACTTTTTACAGTAGTTTCATAATGTTTGGTATTTATTTCATTTCACACCATGTTAGTTCAATTTATATCTTCATTATATTCCGCTATACATGGTATATTGGGGGGACAATATTAGTGTTGAATGCATCCAATCCGAGGGCTTGTATTTAAAATTTATGTTTGAAGCGTCAATCTACATCTTTTGTTTATAACTCTCCAGACTAAGCTTTGCAAACTAACAAACATAACTTGACTTGATTGACAACATGCGTTGATGAAAAAAATTAGATATATCCCTAAATCGGAATGAAAAACAGGTTTATTAATTATAAAATAGAAGGAGGAAGTGAAAAATAAGATCAGGGGGAGTGGAAGATATGTTAACGTAATGGAGGAGGGGACTATGGATGGATAACGGGAGGAATAGAGAGAGAGAGAGAGAGAGAGAGAGAGAGAGAGAGAGAGAGAGAGAGAGGGGTTATAGAATATAGAGGGAGTTGTGAGGATGGGGATTTGACAACATTTCTCCTCAACAATTATATAATTTGACACTCTTTGATATAGGTCGGCCAGATTATCAACATGGTATTGTTAACACATATAGGTAGGGGAGAAATACTTGAAAAATTAAGACCAAACATCAATACTTAAAAATTAAGACTAAACATGTAGTTTTGTGACTAAGAGTAGTAGAAAAAAATAAAAATAAAAAACAGTGTTTGTTCATAGGCTAAAGTATAGAATGAAATACTTGAAAAATTAAGACTAACGGTAAATCAAGCATTGTCGTTGCCTGCCGTTGCCGTTGTCGTTGCCATTGCCCTTGCCCTTGTCATTGGCCCCTTGCTCTCGGGCTTGCCAACGCCCACAACCTCGCCCACGGCCTGACCCTCGCCTCCAATGGAACCAAAATAGTCAGCGTAAACATCGTCGTTAAAGGATCACATTCGTCTACAAAGTTCCTTGAGGCGAGCAGGATTAGAATACCCCATGTCGGTAAATCTGACGTTGAATCGAAATGCGATACTTTTCCTCCGCTAATCGTAGGAAATAGTCATTGAACCTTATTGCACTCAGTACGAATCTGACATTCAATAAAAATGGGTAGGGTATTATAATTGTAAACAGATACAAGTATCACCATCTCATTTGGAACCCTAATACCACAACAACCCAACCCTAATCGACATCAATGACACAATTTCATCCCGATATCCATATTCAAAAGATATATACATATATATATATATATATATATATATATATATATATATATATTTATATATATATATATATTTATATATATATATATATTTATATATATATATATATTGAATACTCACCGCTGTCGTTCATTTCGATCATCCGCTGGATTAGGAACAGGAACTGGAGGAGGGTTGACCGATCTTTTTGGACCTCGTTTAGCCAGAATCCTTTTTTCTTTGGATCCATTCTTCTTCGTCTTTTCCATGAGATCAGTTGTCGCAATCGCAGAGGATTTCTTGAATGGGAAAAACGAAACAATGAGGCTGGGCTAGGGCTCTGTTTCGGCCGGATCGGATCAAAAAATGATTTTTTGGAAAAATTTTCAATTTTTTCGGAAATAAAATATTTGTTCCAATTTCCTATCCAATTTTTTCGAAAAATCAAAAAATTCAAAAAATATACTAAAAATTCAGAAAATTTGGAAATTCCAAAATTTCAAAAAAATTAATATAGGATTTTCAATTACTCGAAATTCTCATTTTAAAGAAATCGAAAAAAATATTTAACCCAACATGTAAATATGTAAGGATTTAACCATTTTTTTCATTTGTGTAGAGGATAGAGGGATATTCTCCTTTTATAGAGGACTTTTTTGGGCGTCTCTTCCTCTCCTAGCCGATGTGGGACACATGAGAATGTTTAAAAAAAATTAGAAATCGGAACATATTTCGGAAAAAATCGAAAATAATTCGGAAAAATCGGGTCGGCATTCGGAAAAAATCAAATCGAAAAAATCGAAAAATCGAAAATTCAGAATTATTTTCAATTTTCGATCCGTTTTTTTTCGAAAAAATCAAAAATTGAAAACCTTATATACGTTCCAAAATTGGAAAATATCGGATCGGATATCGAAAAAATCGGAATGTTCGGAAAAAAAACACAGCACTACGCTGGGCAATAGGGATGACAGTATTCACCAAGAAAACGAAGCTGCTAATGTTATTTAACCCCCGGAACCGAATGGCTATATCTTTTAATACTGTTTTTTAAGTTTTTAGGCTTTGGTCCCCTCTATAAAGATATATTTAAGTTTCACTCTCATATATTTTTTTAATTGTAAAACGTTCAAGAACCATCCAAAATTTTCACTCACATATATTGTTTATCTTTTGAATGTTTGATAAACAAATTTTTTTATGGCATTGGTTTCTTTAAAACAAATGAAGCAACCACTTTTCTCATAAAAAGGTAGATTTAAAAAACTTCCCCCACCTTGTTATTCATTTTTCATGGAAAAGAATTCCCACACCAATAAAATTGATGAAAAATCAAGAAAATTCATAAAAATCGAAAAATAATGAGAAAATACAGAAAGTGAATAAAAAATAGAAAATAAATATGAACCCCGGAAGTAATTTAAAAAATAAATAAATTTATTAATTAAGAAAAAAAATAACATAAAATTAAAAAAAGACCAGAAATTAAAAAAAAACAGAAATAAATAAAAGGAAAAAATTATTAAAAAATAAAAAATGCTCAAACAATTAAAAAAATGGAATTGAATAAAAACTCTAGAAAACTAACAAAAAGGCTCATATTAGAAAAAAAATTAAAAAATATAAGAGAAAATTAAAAAAAGAAAAAGAAAATAACAAAAAAATCTGGCGACAAGGGAGATGAAATAGTTGGGGGCGGGGGGGTGATGTTTATTCATTATTTATTTTTTCTTAATATTCTTAATACATTTTAATGGGTTTATTTATTTAGTTTTTGATATTTTTTTTATATAAATTCATTTTGGATTTAATATATTTTCTAATTTGTTATTCATTTTTTGTATTTTATTTTTATTTTTTGGGATTTTATTCATTTTTGTTTTTAAAATTTTTTTTGGTTATTTTTGTTATTTTTTTAGCATTTTTATTAGTTTTTTGGAATTTTATTTATTTTTTCGTTTTAATATTTATTTTCTACTTTTTTTTATATATATTTCCAATTTTTAAATGATATCTACGTGTTTTAATTTATAACTTTTATATTTTCAAACAAAAATCAAAAGTAGAAAATTATAATATTTTCTAGCTTGAAACTAATGGCGATAAAAAATGTTGTTTTTTTCCCATGAAAAATATTGGGAATCAAACACATAAAAGATGAAAAATATAACATTTTCCACCTGAAAAAGAAAATTTCATTCAAACAACACCAACGATTTTTTTCGATTGAAAATATTTTCAAGTTTTCAATTCCATAGAAATTGACTCTTAAGCACTTATTTTCCATCTTATTTATCAAACGCACCCTAAAGGAATCTTGATAAATTTTAAACACTTAGCTCCACTAATTCTCTTCTTGTAGAAGTCCACGCTAGTGTCATAATAAGCGGACTTAATAGTAATTGTCCTTAAATGTTTAAAAATTGTCAACAATGAACCTAATTGTAAATCTCCCTATTTTTTTTTACCTATAAATATTAGCTCGTATACTTGTAAAGTTATGGGATTCGGCTCCTCTACGATTTTAATAGAACTCTAGTATAAAAGTAAGATCGAATACTCATTTGATTGTAATAGGGTACCGGGGTCCCAAGGAAGTCATAGAACCATTTGTCGTGGTGAGAGTTAAACTAAACAATTGTAATTGAACCATGAATGGGTAATCCATTAGTGTTTGGACAGGTAAGGAATTCCTTGGAGAGATTAGATAAGATGAGTTGGGTGCCTTTTGACCTCCCCTTATCACCGTTAGTGTTCATGATGTTTCGTTGTACTGGATAAAGGGAGTTCTTGACGGACTAGTTGGTGTTTCAACGATTGGATTGGACTAGTTTGGTTTAGAATATAGTCGAACCCGAGTTACGACGAGAGAGACCATAGATTATGCTAGGTCATGGATGGATTAGCTTCTATTTTTCTAGTGTAAGGACGCTACGGGTGACATATTCTTAAACTTTTGATTAAGAATATTATAAATTCTTTTTTATACATATTATTTAATCTGCTTATTGTGACTAGAGATGTCACCATTTATATTGTTATGTGTTATTTAAGTTGGGTTGAAATTTGGACTTAAGACATGGTGATTAATAATTTAATTAAATACTACTCAAACTCGTATCGGGAAGTTTTTAAATAACTAAGTTGTTATTTATTTATTTTGGGTATATTTGGGAATTGGATTTCGGGGTGCATAGGTTATCCTTTTATAGTTTAAACTTATGGTTTAAATGCATATTGGGGTTGTAAAAGTCTCAAACGTGATTTTAAGTCATGGTTTTCAGTCAAAACTTTGGAGTTCATTAATGGAGGTTTAGGATGGAGAACATGATATTATTATGAACGTGATCGACTAAATGTAGATCAATTGATAAAGTTGAAAGTTGCATGAAATTGTGAAAAATTAAATTACGGAGGCGTGGGAACTTTTTTTTTTTAATTTGTTACGAAATTTCTACTAAAAGATGGGCGAGATCAAAATTTTTGATGGGTGATTTTGGGTTGGACATTCTTTTGGAAATTTTGATTTTTAGGGCCTACGGATTTGATTTGTTAGCCTATAGAATAGAGATAAATTCTTATGGATTAACTTGTACGAGATTGGTAATTAGGGTATTAGGATATTATGGATGATTGTTGACTTAGGGGGTTAATTTGAGGATGGGGTCTTTGATCGTAGGCCCAATGGTGGGATGGGTTATTGAATTGGAATTTTGGAAGTTTAGATTATTGGACTTGGTATTCATGATTATTATAGTCGTTATGAAAAACTAATGGGGATATATCATTTGCGTGAAATTAGCCCCTTATGAAATGGACTGAAATGTATAATGATTCTAAATGTATGACCCGAGGGTGGGGTAATTGGATTTTGAGTAGATTGCTTGGAGTGAATAAAGATGTGTCAAAATGACAATTTTAAATGAACATGTGAAATGGAAATTAATGGGTAGGCACCATGGAGGGACACCCCGATATTGTGATATGTGAATTTACGACCATGCGAATATCAGGTGGCATCAGGGCATGAAATGCGATGCTTATGATTTAACATGATGTTTTTTTCTGACGTTGCGTAATGGGTAACTGAGGTTTACGTGATTGTTTAAATTTGGCATACCACATATTTTGATATGGACAAGATGAAGGCACGGTGTCACCACTATTGGCTTGCAAGGACACCCGTAAATTACTAACATATTAAATCAGAAGCACAAAAGAGAATAATAACCACCAAATTGATTGTATGTTACTTGGCACAAACTTACTTATCGTTCTAACCTCTTTGACTTCACCGTCGAGGACACGAGCCAAACCGTCACCAAAACTAGCGTGACTGGCCCAAACCAGCACTGACGTCGAAAGATCCACTACCGACCTCGCCATGTCACTCTCGAAAGGAACCTTGAACCTAAAGCTCTGATAACATTTGCAATGTCTTGACCCAAATTTATAGGTTACCTGTAGTGCACTTGGTCCGATCCGAGTGTTAGGTGTGAAGTGCAATGAAACAACCTATACAATTTTATTTTAATTAACGTTTCACTTATTAGCATACGATTTAAATTTCAAACATAACTACGTGAGGGACTTGTGGGAAACATTCCCAGAATCCAAGCATACAGAGATACTAACGTAAAGTAAAACAAAAAGCTTACCTGAACACGCTCTTCAAGTACGGATCCATTTACTACATGTCTTAACAAAGAAGAGGGAATGAGTTGAATGCCTAGTGGGAACATACAATGATGCATCATAGAATCTAAAGACATAAAGAAGACATAACACGTTGATCAGGGGAGAAACGCGCGGTCAACACGCCGGTCGTTGTACTCGTTTCACTGCATTAATACAAAAAACTAAATTACGACTGCACTTGCGACACAAGTATAGCGGTAAGTCGGGTATCAAATCCACAGGGAGTGTTCGACAGATTTTAATCGATTTATTATTTCAATAATAAAAGTGTAAAAGGTGATGGGTGCTTGTAAATAAAAGAAACGAGATAAGTTAAGTCTAAATAAAAGTAAAGAGAGGATCGGGATAGCATCCAACCATACGGATCGAAACAACTATTATTCATAATTCCGGATCGAGAGCAATTTAATCGAGCATTATCAATTAAGCATAAACTTCACACAATAAGGAATTTAAGCCAAAGTTGCGTGAATAGACATTTAATCGAAAAAATGGTTGCATGCGGATTAAATTCGGATTATCGCTATAAACACTAACGTTGCATGACAGAGAAAGTTAAATGCGTAACAATCCGGCTTTAACACGCGGGGGTTCAATTAATTGAAATTCTGCACAAAACCTAATTTTCGGAGCTCGGGGCCCGTTAATGGCGGAACAAAATCCCGACCCTATTTATCTAAGGGCACATAATGATTAAACTAAATTACAACTAATTAAACTAGTAAATCAAGTAATAAAGCAAGTAAACTAATTACAAAATCATGTAAATTACTCTACAAAGCAAGAATTAAATAAGAACAACTTATATTAATGGAGATGGAAGATGAAAGTACAAATTACACACCAAATGGGGTGTCAATCCAAGAAGAAATGAAGAAATGAGCTCTCAAACCTCCAAAACCCTAACCTAAACTAAATATAACTGAATATGTTTGATATTTACACAAAATTCCATTATATAGTAAGTTGTAATTAAATTAGAAAGGAAAAGGAAAAAGAAAATAAAAGCCAAAATATCAGTAGAAAATAGGGCATCGATCGATCGATCCTTTTGATCAATCGATCGATGGTTGAAAATCATGCCCACTGTATCAGCTCGATGGAAAAATTATGAAGGATCGATCGATCGATCCTTTTGATCGATCGGTCGATCAAACAGGGGTGCATCACTTTCCTCCTGTTTTGGCTCAATTGGTTTTCTCTTCCGCTAGAATCGCCGTAACTTCTTCGTTCTGGATCGAAATCGCGCACCGTTCACGGCCACACGAAGCTTGCGAGGAGGGATACAACTTCCGTGAGTTGTTGGGCCTGGTTCCCAATCTATAAATTGACCGAATTGCCCTTGAACGTGCGATTGTGTAAGGAACTTGAGCGGAATACGTCCGAACTCCATTCTTAGTATCTAAATACCTATAAAAGCCCAATTATATCTCATATATCATGTTAACAGTATAAATTTGAGGTTGTCTGGTTAACGGGCTTAAATATAGAGATTAAGGCACCCAAGGGGGATAAAATGCGAGGTTCGAAGGATGAAATACGCAATATTTGCATATTATCACACGTTATACTTACATGCATATGCAACTACAATATACATATATTTATATATGCATAGATACTTAATGCATGAAATAATTTTTATTTTCAAAACGTGATTTCTCCCGATTAATTAACCTTAATCTCATAAAAGAACTTCTTCTGTGAAAATCTAACATAACCCTCCCTACATTGGTCCCCTCAAGATAACGATCATTATGCCCCATCATGATATGAATCTCTAATTTCACCTTAGAAGATTGCACTATTTATCTACATTAAACTTTGGTAGCCTCACCTAAGGCTATACGAAGCGACTCCTTTGAACTTAATCAGTAACCCAAGGTTATCACCTAACTTTTCACATCCCGTCACCGGACACAACACATCCTAGGGACTTGGACCCAATTAGTTCCCTATGTACACCAAGTATACCCAAGCAATTGTCACCAAGACTAGATAAGGCTTTATTGACCATAATTTCCACAAATCAGTTATGCGTTAAGACTTCCCGTTATTCGTTTCCTCGATTACTAGCTACTCACTCAAATATTAATCTATGATTCTCTAACATGGTAGGTCATAGCCGTTGGACACACTTAAGACGTCATAACAAGTTGACCTTTCATCCCAAGGATAATTCAAAACCTCCTCACTACAACTAATGTTACGCGCCACACATTGAACGATAAGCTAACACCACTAAGAATTTTTGTAGGATATAGGACACGGTGTATAACCAGTACATCTCTAGGCCTATATTACCGATGTAGTTAATGATCCTATTCATCAAATGTTACATCATTCCTTCAACCACTACTCTAAAGGGCTACTTAAGGTTTGATCCCTTGTTGCTATGACTCATCGTTGTCACTCACGTGACCTCTCACCACAAACGACTCATAACTCTAATCACGGCTTGTAAGATACATTCATCGGCCAACAATCAGTATGGTGCTCACCCACATGGATAATATCCTATTAACAAAGGCTGAATGTACCTATCCTTAAGTGTTGACCCACACAAATTTACATGCTCATCGACTTTTCCATTAGTCACGATATTATCCCAAGGATAAAATTTTCCTAATTATATCATCGATATTAACCACTCATAAGTGTAGTACATAAGACTATATGTATTTTGAAATCATAAGTCATCATTACTCATTTACGATACTCTAATTATCAACCTCTACAATTTACCATGCACAAATTGGTGCCACCTGCCCAATGGGCATCATCTTACTCTATTAATATCTCAAAAGACTCTTAAGTCATCAAAGGCTGGAGCACAAACACCTCACACTAAAAGCCATGGTGTCACCACGATTGGCTTGCATGGACACCCGTAAATTACTAACATTTTAATTAGAAGCGCAGAAGTGATTAATAATACCAACTTGATCATATGCCACTTGGCACTAACTTACCTATCGTGCTAACCTCTTTGATTTCACCATTGAGGACATGAACTAAATCATCACCAAAACTAGCGTGACTGACCCAAACCAACACCGACCTCGAAAGATCCACTACCGACCTCATCAAGTCACTCCTAAAAGGAACCTTAAACCTAGAGCTCTGATACCATTTGTAATTCCCCAACTCGAATTTATGGGTTACCCATAGTTAACCCAGTTCGACTTGAGCATTAGGTATGAAGTGCAATGAAACAACCTATACAATGTCGCTAATCCAATTTTATTTTAATTAATGTTTCACTTATTAGCATGCGATTTCAATTTCAAATATAACTATATGAGGGACCCGTGGGAAATATCCTCAGAATCCAAGCATATCGAGCTATTAATGTAAAGTAAAATAGAAAGCTTACCTAAACATGCTCTCAAAGTACGGAACCACGTACTACCTTCCGTAACAAAGGAGAGGGAAAGAACCGAATGCCCAATTAGAACATACAACGATGCAGCATATAATCAAATGGCATAAAGAAGACTCTAGCACGTTATACTTATGTGCACATGCAACTACCTTATACATATATTTATTTACACATATATACTTAAATCATGAAACCGTTTTTATTTACAAAACGTGATTTGTCCCGATTAATTAACCTTAACCTCATAAAAGAACTTCTTCTTTATTAACTTGTCATTTATCCCTTTATTTAACACACATGCTTAAATACTTAAAACATATACAACTTTGTTTAATAAAAAACTATTCATTTCCCGAAGTTACCCTTTTCATTTAAACAATCCACATTAGTATTTTCATAGAAATCACCCCTCTCAACACGGACGGGCCCCGTATTATAAAATACTTATTTAACTTTTGAAAACCTTTCACAACAGACCCTTGTGTTAAATACAGTTAAACCTTCAATGGTTGCTCAACTCACCCATTTAACCATTATACTTTACAATTCCCTTACTTTATGGACATTAATCAATTTTCACATTACTAATACACTTGATCCTTCACTGGAACTTTTGTTAATTCATTCAAGTTCAGTTGTCTTTACCCATTTTCACCACACAACCCATTACTTGACATATTCCATATTCCGTTATCTTTTTCTCATAATTTTCCACTAAATCGCATCCTTTAACGGGCTCCACACTGTCGGCGACACCACCATATGCTCTGGACAGTGATTTTGGGTCTTTCACCCCAGGGCTCCGGGCCTTTCTTAATTATTTTTCAGTTGTATCCGAGTTTAATTAATGTGTTTAAAACTTTGCACATGTCCACATTATTACATTTTCCCTTTTACCCCGCTGAAGCCAAAACACGAGGTTTCACCCCAACTTGTGTTACACTTTCAAATTATCATTTCAAGCCCTTTATACTTTGGCATTGATTTGTTTCCAAAATCATGTTCATTTAGTATTTTCTATTACTAAAAAATTCTCATTTTAAAGAAACATATAATATAGTTTAACCCAACATGTAAATACATGAGATTTTGACCCTTTTTTTCATGTGTAAACGTTAAGAGGATAATATCCTTTTATAGTGCACACTTTGGAGCCCTCATCCTCTCCCAACCGATGTGGGATATGGGAAAGTTTCAAAAAATGGGGAAAAATGATAAATTTGGAAATTGGAAAATAATTCAGAAGAAATTGAAAAATAATTCGAAACAATTGGATCGATATAGTTTCGAAAAAATCGGATAGGAAAATAGGAAATTCGTAATTATTGTTGATTTTTAATCCGATTTTTAAAAAAAAAATGGAAATTAGATAATCGAAAATCGACAAACTAAAATTTCATTCCAAATTCGAAAAAAATTGGATAAAAATCGTAAAATCGGAAGTTAAAAAAACATAGCCCTAAAATTCTACTCTTAATATTTAACGACAAGAATACAAATACACAAAATAGAATCTTAATCTAAGAGTTAATATTCCCGCCTCAAATGAAGCTCGAACAATGGAAGGCATGGAAGATCAAAGTAGATGAGAACCCCACTCACCTCCTAAGGTGGCCTTTAGAGGGGTTGTCTAGCTCCACCAAGAGTGCGGATATGCACGGGTATAAGGTGTATGGGCGCCCTAGGTAGTTGAATCCCTTTTGAATTATTTTTTATTATGAGAGGTAGAAGTGCATGTAGTAATCTTAAGAGTAAGGGTATAAGGAAGTATATGAAGCTGTTAGTACCAGACTTATCCAATTTCAAGGATGAAATTCCTTTGTAAGGAGGGAAGTATGTAACACCCCGTACTTTTGAGTAACTTGAAATTAATTAATTCGATAATTATTTTGTTTTAGTTTTAAATTACGCGTGTGGCGTAATTTTATGGAATTAAATATTTTTGAGAAATAAGGATTTATTGTTAGTGGAATAATTTGTGCAATAATTATTATACGTCGTAATAAGTGATATCGACGGAACTGTGTAGGATCTCAACTGGGGGTCGCGTGTAGACCATATGAGTTCGAGATAGGAAATTATTGTAGAGTGACTTAGATGTTTATTTAGAGGTCATGGTTGACTCCGAACAGTCAAAATAGTCTGAACAATATACCCGGGTCTATAGTTTGGGTCTCAGGGTGATTTTAGACCAATCCAGCACCGTTTGAGGGAATTTCAATCATTTTGGAGTTTAGAGTAGAAGGAAATTCGAAAATTAAAAGGTTATATCTATCCCTTTGAGTTAGAGACTAGGGTTAACATAAATTTGAGAGAGGAGAGGCCATAGGAGAGCAAGAAGAGAAGAAAACCTAGGCTTCCCATATAAATTCTCACCAGCGATGTGCCAGAATCAAAATCGGAAAAAGGAAAGAGCAACCTCATCACCCTAAAATGAATTTAGACCTGAAAATACAAGGCAAGTGTTTATCTTGCATGTTTTTGAAGAATTTATACTACTTATGTAGTGTAGGGTTTTTAATTTCATGATTTCAATTATGTTCTTGGGAGATGAATATAACTCATGATTCGGTGTAGGATTGCATATATAATGAATCCTTATGTGAAGATAAAATTAAATTAGAATATTTTTGATTATTAAGATGAAATCTTGATGGATTATTGGTAGAAGAACGTGTATTTTGAAGAAATTAGGGTTTAATTGATGAATATAAGATGTCAATCTGTTAGAATTTTTAACTTGATTTTAAATTTATTTCATTTAAATTTTACTTAGAATTAGAGTATGGGCTAGAGATGTATGGAAATATATATATATATATATATTAGCTTTTCAATGAGCTTTGAATCAGGTCATTTGGAGTTCTCTAGAGGGAGTAATCGACGTTTTACTACGGGGTGTCTGATATGTCAACATAGTAATCTGCCATAATTTTTTATATTAATTTAAACATATGCCATTTTAATCGTACTTAGAAATAGAGTGCGAGACATAGATGTCAGAAATGTCTATATCTTAGCTTTCAAATGAGCTTTGAATGAGGTCATTTGAAGTCCTGAAGAGGGAGAACTAAAAAATTTACTAGAGGGTGTTTAATGTGCCAGAAAATTTATGACTTGATTCGGTTACCCATAATTGCCCAATTTTCCTTATTTAAGCCCTGAATTTGTGAATAGTTAACAGGTGAACTTTTGGGACATCTCTAAACTAAAATGATTGAAACATTGAATTACAGTAGGCCTAATGTGGGATTGAGGCTAAGCCATAACGAGAGAGTTAATGCGAATACCTTATGGACGTGAATTGTAAAATAATGAATTTGAGGGAACGAGAACGGAACACGGAGAGTATGAGTGAACATATGATGTAGACCAGTAGTGTATGGGTTAATTAACTACTAATATAACTTAAGGGGTAACTAGGTCCCTTCAAGTAGAAATTAATAGTCGGGAAAATATGATAGAGAGTTATAATTCTATATCGATAGTACATTAAGTATTCGAGAGATATATTACATACGGATTGTATTTATAAGTTGTGTGTATACCTATACAGACTATATTATAAGTTAGTGTATACTTATATAGGTTATATTTATAGGTTTTGTGTATGCCTTATGTGACATATGGATATGTTGTGTGTATGCCTATTATGTGCTTTCTTATGTGTGAACATACCTACGCTGCCTGCTATCACGGAGGTTCCGCGCAGAGGGCGATACAACATTGACAATTTCATTGAAGTCTGGATTTGTGCCTCAAAACATAAAACCTAGGTAAGATGATTATCTGAGTTTACGACAGTATTGACAGTCAATTGGGTATGTTAGGTATGTGCATGACCTATAGGTTTGGAACTATATTTGCATCCAATATGTGTTGATTTGATTTTTAGTTTGAGGAGACATGTCGAATCATTAGTCCTTGATTTGGTACGAGAGGTACATGAACTTGATATCAGAGTATGGAAGTGTATATCACGGTGGCCAGTGCAGCAGATGTTGTGGGTATATATATATATATATATATATATATATATATATATATATATATATGTATACTTGGGTGATTTATCCTACTTATGTGTAATGTAGGAGAGTTAGATAGTGTATATCTAAAAGTGATTAAAATTACGAGATGATCAATTTAGTGGTTGATGGTAGAAAAGTTAAATATCATATATCTAAAGATGATTTAAGTAGAGCAACTTAATGAAGTAATTTAATGATGACATACGTGGAATGTTAATTCTGGTTTAATAATAACATACTAGGAATGTTAATTACTAGTGCTACTACAACATACTATATGGGCTGTACGGGGGAAGAGGGGGGAGTTAAAGAGATAATTTAACTAAGGACTTAATGATTAAATATTGGTATACTGTGGTATACTCTATGGGTGGTACGGGGTATATAAACATTTTAGTAGTTAGTTGGCAATTGATGAGATTTTGTTGGGATGGTTAGCTTAGCTAGATAAGAGACGTTAGGCGTGCACATTAGTTAAGAGGGGTGGAACTCAATGGAGTATATGTTGAACTAATACGTTTAATCAATAACTGCTTTTAAACGGTGATAAATACTTGCTAAATGTTTCAAAAAGTTTTAGGCTCTGGCCGACTTGCAAAATATTTTCAAAACCTTTTAGGTGTCCATCCATAGAGACACCAAGCTTGATGATATATTCTAGGGATGCGTAGATGCAGCACTTGTGGATGCTTACAGGATTTAGTTAGTCGCTTCAGTTACTTCATTCCTAGAGTAGGACGCAGTTTCAGTTATTTCATTTCGGCATGTAGCCCCTTCAATTATTTCATTTATTCAGTTTTATCAGACTATGTCTTTAGGGATTCAATTTGTATTTCTCTAGATGTTTAGTTCAGTTTTTATATTGGGAACCAATGGTTTATTTGGTATTACTTTTACTTTAGTTATTTATGTGGTGATTGGTTCATATTATTATTACTGTGTGAATGGTTCGGTTATTGGATTTATTTTCTGATGTTGTTGTTTAATAAAAAGATAAATTTTGGCACCAGCTTTTTGAATACTAGGTAGTTAGTAAATTTTAAATGTTTTCGACAGTGATGCTAAGAATGAACCAAATGAGATTCTTGTTTTATTTTTATAAAGGATTGATCGCCCAGTATTTAAATGGGCGGGGTGTCACAAACCTAAGAAGAAGAGACCATAAGATTTTATCAGCAATTTTATGCTCTTTTAAAGTCTTCCCTAAAAAAATACGGAGGTAACTATGTCACTCATCTCGGCATAGAACTCGTTAAAGTTTGGTTCTTATCCATGGTAAGAAGTTCAAAACGGGTGGAAAGTTATTGAAGTTTAGAATGATTCATGGTGGTGGTGCCTTCATAGGTCATTTTTAAAACATCCTACACATCCTTATTTGGTGTACATGTGGATAGACAACTAAACTCGCTCGGGGGGACACAACCAAAAATAGCATTAATTCCCTTAATATTCCAGTCACTCTCCTTTAAATCATTGTCATCCCAACTGGATCTAATCTTATCAACCTAGACATAATTAATAATGGTTTTCGGACAAGTTTATCCCATAAACACTATTCCATATACGATCAAATATAAACACTAAATATGTTGTCATACGAGCTTTTCAATAGGAATAATTTCTCCCATCAAATAGAGGAGGTCGGAGAGTTGAACTATAATCAATTTCACATAAAAAGGATTTCTACTTAGGTTTCAACACCTAAAACTTGGAGAGTCGCTCTGATACCAGTTGAGAGAGTGCTTCTTGAAGGTAGCTACCTAAATAAACATTAATTCCATTAATTCAAGAAAAGGTTTGTTAATTTATTATTGCAAAGAGGTTTAACAATACAAAAGTCTTTGTGACAAGATATTTTACTAAGTTTTAGAATCTCTCAAGTTTTATATTCTTAATTAAGACAGTGATTCTATAAGATGCGAAAAGAGTAAAATAAGCTGTGGAACGGACGTATGAGAGAAAACCCCATTAATAGGAAAGCCTTTGTTCGATAAGAATGATAATTACACTATGGTAGAGATTTATAATTATAAGAAATAAATTTAAAGCCTCATGACACTACAATCGACTAGACACTCTTGTTCACCATATTCTTTATCGAGAGTGTATTCTTCATTGAGAGCACCACAGTTAGAGTACTTTTAGTAAGTAACCAATGCCTTCGAATCCTTTGGACAAATTTTTCTTCTTCAAAGTAGAAGTAACTTTTGATGTTCTAGGATGGAACCTCCAAGCAACCAAAATGCTACACCTAGGATCTTTGAGGGAACCTCCAAGCAACCAAAATACCCAAATTGATATGCAAGTTATGGGAGACTTAAATCAAGTAATATATGACTGTGGATTAATTGACCTGGATTGTAGAGGTATTAGGTTTACCTGTTGTAACAATAGAGCTGAAGATGGGGTCATTATGGCTAGGCTTGATAAAAAGGGTTATTAGTACTCTTTGGTCATTTTAATTCTTAAACACCTCAATCCAACACCTGAACAGGTCCTCTTCTCATCATGTCTCTCTATTATTGACTGTTAAATAAACTATGGACCTATTCCCTAAAGCCTTTAAATTCCAATATACATGGACCACACAAGAGATGTTTATGGACAGAGTTAAAGTTTTTTCTTGGTGTGAGGATACCAATTCTTTTGGGATGAGAAACGTTTTCGTCAAATTACAAAGACTAAAAGGGGTGATTAAAAAATAAAACAAGAAGACTTAGAGATAATTTCCAAGATGTTAAAGATATGGAAGATGAAATTTTGCAGTTAGAGGTGGAGTATGAGAATGATATGAAGGAGGAGAATATTACCTTTATAAAGGGAGAGCCAAAATATTTGAAAATTTAAAGAGAGACAAGATATTCTGAAAAAAAATCATCTATAGAAATGGATGAAGCATAGTGATTCTAATAACAGATATTTCCACTCATCTGTTAAGGCCAGACACAAAAAACTCATGATCAATAGCATTAAAAACAATGATGGGTTATTTATAGAGGATTATCCAGAAGGTTGCATCCATATTATAAATCGTTTCCATCCCTTATTAACTGTTTATCGTAATATCATCACTCATGATATATTTTACCCGATTCCAATCATATACCCCTAATACCAATGATTTGATTGATGATAGGTCCCGAATAAAGTGCAAAAAATATGTGTTTTAAACCAAACTAAGTTGTGTAAAAAATTAGCTCAACCAAATTTTATCATGTTTGAGTCCTAAACATGCATCTAGTGATTAAGGTAAGTAAAATAAAGTAAAGCAATACTCACAACGTCGGATGTATGAGGAAAAATTCAAAACGGGAAAAAATCTCGGACGACCCAAGCCAGACTTTCACTATGAACAATGGCTTTACAAAGACAGATTAGCCTTACTCATAGACTCGGTCCCCACCGGTCTTGACTCTCCTTCTGATCTTTTACCACTATTCAATAGTGCCCACACAGAAATTCCATCTTCTACGATGCTCGTCTATAACACCCGCCTCCACGAGTGTCTCGGTGTCTACCGATACGACTTGAGTTTACTACGATGTTGAACATGATGTTCGTCTCTTTTCCATCGCAAAGCTAGCAATCACAGGTGTTCAAATGATGAACAAACTCAACTTGGTGCAGCAAGGATCTCATAAACATTTGATAATGAACTTTTCAAACTCTAAGGATGTGTTTAAGTCTTTAAAACCTTAAAAAACATGTGCAGAAAAACTTGCTATTTGAAAACTGAATTTATTCTCCATGCACCCAGAGAAAAGGACTAGGACCTGACTTAAATAGAATTTTTAAGTCGGTGCAAATCTCGTTCGAGGGAGATGGCACATCATTCAAACGACAGTGGATCTTGTTCGAACGACATCTATAGTCGTTTGAACAACGTCGTCAGATAGAGTTCCAAACTGTTCAACTTTAATAAAAGAGTTTTATTTAAAATCAACTCTAATCCAACACTAAACCGTCCTTTATCTGATGTGTACACATTTAAACTTTTAAAAACTTTCTCTTAAAAATGACATCCTTATTTTATAAAATGAATTTCGAGTTTCATTAACATTATGCATTCATACCTGTGTGATCTCAAAATGAAATTAAACCTTGAAGACGCGAAATTGCACCAATTAAACTTCGTCATGATTAATCTTTGTAGCTTTGCCTCAACGTCTTCAATTAATATTTAATACGGCATAGACATGTGGGATGAGACAATAAAAAACTATTTATGACTCAAACATATTTTGTTCCTAGAATAAGTCAAAGCTACACTAAGACTCCATTGGAAATTTGGCCTTTACAAATCTACCCTTTGACTATTCCGGGACAAAACCAACAGTGAAATGCCTAAGACGGGTCGTCAAGCTCGATGATGCCTAAATCCCATCCCAAAAACCCAAAATGAAAAATACATTATCGGTACAGGATAAGACTCAAAAACTATGATCCAGCAAGCATGAAACTGTCTCTGAATGTAATGCAGACTAGAAATCTAAATCACATTAAGCATACCTACACATATGAAATAGACAAATACCCAGTGAAGTATGGAGGAACAAATAATATAAAACAATATGAAAACTATGAAATCCGAATAATTTGTTATGTGAGTAAACATGATACCAATATGTAAACATGATATAAACACAATACCAGTATGTGTAAAGGAACATATAAATCAGGATATCACAAAAACTCACAAAACTCCCCCTATATCACAGACATCTCTTCCCCTTTTTGTCTCGAATAGACAATTTAGTGAAAAGATTAAACAAATCTAGCATGTGATAAGATACCAGCTTGATATTAATTTGGATTAACTTACAATAGGCTAGATAAGAACGAACCAACCGGCTAATAATGATCAAGCAATGTCAAATCCGTAGCTAGCAAACAATGAATCACCTAAATGACTATATCAAGAAAAGCAGGTGTGATAAACGAATCAATGCAGCAAAATATGTCATCAAATAAAGTAAACTGTATAAAAAGAAATCCAATACCAAAATATGAACCAATATGCAGCAGGGTACTAAAACAGAATGATAACCAACCAATAGTCAAACTGGTCGAAGCAGGTTGTCATTCGAACGGGCCAGGGATGTCGTTAGAATGAACTAAGACATCGTTCGAATGAAATAGTATGTCGTTTGAAAGACATACTCAAAACTTCATAGTTACCCAAGAATTTAAAATAGTGTTGCCCACTGGAAAAAAATTATGGAAATTCAAACTGAAAGGGGCTCAAAACTACAAAACTAAGAAAAACTCAAAACAAACAAATACGAGTAACATGCCAACATAGTACCAATCTGCCTAAACATGAACATGGAATGTATGTGTGTGAACTAAAAAAAATGAATCACAATTCTAACACATCAAAATGATCAAGAAGATCTAATCAATAGCAATATGTAAGTTGTGGGTTCTTTAAATACGATTAGTATTAAGTGAAGCGTAACCCCTTACCCATATCGGGATCAACACCATTGAGTATTAAATACTGACAATGGATACAGGTGAATCAGAGCCAAAAGGATCCCATGCTCAAGTTTTTATTAAATGGCATATTGACATAAAGATGCATGACAAACATAATAAATAGATAGGACCAGTAGGTAGCGTGGTCGAAGGGAGAAAGAACAAGCACTCTCGGCACAATGAGGGAGAGGCAGGAACTTCAAGCTCAGTTAATGCCCAATGATGAGTGTATTAAATGTGTTGGGGAGTTAATGCTCTTGCAATGGTTCTCAGGTGTAAGGAAATTTTGGCAGCAATTCTCGGCTTCCAAAAGTTTTCTTTTCTGATTTGTTCATTCGATCTATTTATATGGGGGCGAGGCTGATCAAGCCAGCTTGCCTTCGAGCCATATGATAGGGTGTATTAAATGTACAAGATATTGCATTTAATGCATGGGATCTCATAGTTTTAGTGGGAAACCATTCTATTAGTTGGAATTATTATGGACATTAATGAGGGACATGACATGTTATCTTGAGGCTTTCTTTAGGATGGCTAGATGGTCAGGTTTAGTGAACTAGACCTGCCATCCTAAGGATGAACCCACTTAAGTGCTATATTCTTGAGTCGCTAAATGCCAGACATTATGACATCAGAAAGTTATTCGAACAGTGGCTATGTTAGGTATCTGGTCACATCAGTCAGGCGGGCTAATATCTGAGGTACCTCGAGGGGGTAACCTCGAGTGGGTAAGCTTTGACTGGGCTCAAGTGACATTTGTTATGGATGAAGTTTTTCCCAATTGTGCCAAGAGGGTTGGTAACAGTATTACTAATGTTGCCTTGTTCTCAATCCTCCAAACCATATCCCTGTAAGGTTACCAAGAGGAGGTTGCTTGATAGAGCACGAAAGCTCTCCCATGCCCTGCCAGACATGGTACCTCGTGGGTACCCGACAATCTCACACGACATGAATTCATAAGATAAAGTAAATAATACATCATTTTATTTCTTATTACAAACTATTATCATCCAAGTGACTTTATTCTACGAATTGGATCCTTCGAACTAGGTTCGTTGGAGATTCTTTGAGGTAGGGAACTTCGGGCCGCTTATTGTGGAGAATCTTCGAAGTGGGTCATACGAACTACTTACATGGAGAATCTTCGATGCGGGTCCTACGAACTACTTTTATGGAGAATCTTCGAAGTGGGTCCTACGAACTACTTGCATGGAGAATCTTCGAGGTGGGTTTGTGGGGGCATATTTATTTCTCTTTCTTTGTGGATCAATCAGTCTACTTGACTAAGTTAACCACTCGTTGATGGGGACACCCCCTACATTTGCCCCTACTAAGTTAACCACTCTTGTTTACAACGACCGTTTCTGGAAAACAGCGGAGCAATTCCCCGGCGCCCTAGTGCCAACTAAAAATACCAATTTGTTAATGAAGGAGGGTGAGGACGTCGAAGATTTTTCTTATATCCCCACTGCCATTATTACTCATTTTCGAATTAAGGGTGGTGAATTTCCTTACTTAAAGGTAGAGTTCGAAGCTTCTTCCGGCGCTAGCGAGGGATTGGGCCCTTGGACTGAGTACATTCATTTAAAATATTTTGTTCAGTTAGGACTTATACGCCTATCTTGCTCTCTCTGGATGGGTGACCTTATTCTTGCCAAGAATAATACCGCTCTGCAGCAGTTGGTTTCCCATTGGAACCACATGTCACATACCATTGTGCCCGCTTGGGGTCAGTTCACCATTAATTTGGAAGATGTGTGTGAGCTCTTAGGGTTGGAGGCTGCTAGATTTGATACCTTCTTCGAGGAGGCTATCTCTAGTGAAGAAAAAGCCTTTAGAGGTGAACTAGAGGCGGTGGTGAAGGACTGCATGGTCACTTAAAACAAGCACACCTATTATGAAGTAATTCACTACATTTATTTCATTGAAGAGAAGGCCATTATTAGGGCCCGCGAGGCATCCGCGGAGAACCTCCTAGGGAAAGAGGTGTTTGAATAGCCCCCGACGGGTAAAGGCTATGGGTATAAGATCGATTTAGCGGGCTACATTTGGGTGATGCTATCAAAGGTTTATCTTTCGGGCAAGCCTCACGAATGCCCTTAGAAATACTTGATCAACATGGTTGTTCGAATGTCCAGTGGCATGAAAATCCCCCTTGCTACCATTGTTCTTGGCTCGTTATATACCTGGCTGGACCGTGTAGCGATGAACTCTTCTCAGAGCATCGATAAATTTGATGTCTCTAATTATGCCAACAACGTTCTTTTAATAACTTTCCTCTATGCCCATTTTTGTGATTATGCCCTCGCCGGTAACTACCCCGATTCATAACCTATGAAGATCCCCCAAATTTGTTGTTAGAAAACTAAAAGAGTTAAGAAGCCCCTGGTTTCTTTGATCGATTGAACCGAAAGGTTTATTCCTCGCCCCTATATTGGGTTGGATCAGTTTCTTACCAATGCTTTCTTTGCTGAGGAGGAGCGCCCCATTACTCCTATTGATGAAGCCTTTATTAGGAATTTTTCTAAGAATAGTGTCCCCCTTCTGTAAGGAGCCCCTCTGCTAAGTCATTTTACTCGAGAAAAGCCCACCAATTTTTCTTTTGCCTATGCGAATGACCTGACTTTAATTGTTGTTAATCTATGCGCCAATTACCCAGCCAATTTCGTGGTCCCGATCAAAGGGGCTCAAGGGGGAAGGTTAGCTATGTACATGAACATGTTCTGGAAAAATCAGTTAGTTCGTTTTCAAACCAGCCTCTTGAAGGATCCCAGGTATCCTGAAGTTGAAAGATTCCCACCTAATGAGTTGGGTTTGAGGAATTGCACCACTTATTCATCTGTTTTCCCTCTTAGCACCAACACCAGCATTCCCCCCGAGCTTTCCTAAATAGCGCCTGTGGATCAGGTAGTTGTAAAAAGGAAGAAAGACTCCTAGACATCCCTCCCTGTTGAGGTTATCATTATTTCCCCTGTACCCTTGAGACTAGTTGGAGGAACTGAATCCCCTCGCGTTACCTCTCCTGGGGTGACTATTAGGTTTACTCAAAATTCACATTTAAAGAATCTAAAAACTATCCCATAACCTCCAATGGCCCATACTCCTCACCCAAAGGTTATCTAGGTCGTGAGCCAGATGTGTGATCGTCTTCTCTAGACTTGGGAACATTTAGTGAAGAAGATAGAGTTTTCATGTCAGCTGAAATGTCTCCTCATGACTTTTCCTATGACCAAAGGCAATTAACCCCTTCAGGCTTGTGATGGAGGAGTCAAGTGAGTCCAGCGATGAGGAGTTTTTTGAGGAATATATATCTGGTGGTCATGTTGGTGATGATGATGATGATGAGGAAGGATAGGAGGTGGTGGAGGAGGAAACATAAGAAGAAGAAGAAGAAGAATAAGAATAAGAATAAGAATAAGAAGATGATGATGATGAGACTGCATTGGTTCAGAGGCGTAGATTAAGGATGATGGTTTCTCCTTCAAAACCTGCCTCACCTCCTCAAGATGATGAGATCCTAGAGGATGTGTTGGAGGAAGAGGTAAGTCCCTCAATCTCTCTTACTCTAAATATCTTCTTTCTTTCCTTTCTTCTCATGTTAATGACTCCATTATGCTCTAACTTTCTTTTTCCATTTTTTAGGTTGGTGTGCAAGGTGATGCGCACGATGATGTTGAAGATGATATTCCCCTCGAAATAGTTTCCCCTACCACTTCAAAGGTACTCACCCATTTCCCCTAGGGGAAGTTGTCTCTGATGCTTTGTCTAAGTCTAGTAGCGGTTATTTCCCTAATCCCTCTTTTTGCACGAGCAGGCTGAATTTGAGAGAGATGTGCCTAAAGTAAGAGTTGTTGAGGATGCACCCCATTCCCTTGTGCCTGTGTCTTCATTTCTTGTGGTAAGTTTTTATTTTCCTTGTTCAAGCTCCTTCAACTCGTTATTTTGACTTATCCCTTTTTTCTTCTTACTTTCTTCATCTTTCCCAGTCTCTCACACCCATTCAAACTACTCCAACAGTGCCCTCTCCTTTGAATCATCAAGTGCTTGTCAACCTGTTCGAGCCTTCCATCCTAAACCAGGAAGGTGCTGAACTTACTGTAGCTGGCTAAGGGGAGGGTGGACTAAAACGTGTTGCTTAGATATGGGGAATATTGGGTAAGAACAAGTTACTAAAGTCAGGGAGGATGTGATTTCCCCCTAAAGTCAACCCCCTTTGGTAGCTCTGGGTCCCATTAAGGAGGAAGATGTGGTACAAATAGCAACTCGTGAGTTCACCGACGAGCAGCTTCCAGAGGTACTTTTATTCTTCCATCTATATCTTGCGTATAAATTTGTTAATTATGCCAAGTATGATTGGGATTTAAACTCAAAATCTCCCATAACCGAGGGTCAAGCGGGCCTAATAATGTAGGACTTTAAAATCAAAATCTCCCATAACCGAGGGTCAGGTGGGCCTAGTAATGTAGGACTTTAAAATCAAAATCTCCCATAACCGAGGGCCTTGCGGGCCTAGTAATATAGGAGTTTAAAATCAAAATCTCCCATAACCGAGGGTCAGGTGGGACTAGTCTTGTAGGCATAATCTCCCATAATCGAGGGTCAGGTGGGCCTGGTAATGTTGGACTTTAAAATCAAAATCTCCCATAATCGAGGGTATGGCGAGCCTAGTAATATAGGACTTTAAAATCAAAATCTCCCATAACTGAGGGTTGGGAGGGCCTAGTCTTATAGGCATAATCTCCCATAATCGAGGGTCAGACGGGCCTAGTCTTATAGGCATAATCTCCCATAACCGAGGGTTAGGCGGGCCTAGTCTTATAGTCATAAAATCTCCTATATTAGCAAGATATTTTAAACATTCTTTCCTCATTTTTATTTCGTACTTAAGCTATTTGTTGCATTTTAGGTGGAGGTCGATCAGTCTGCAGTCTATAGGCCCGAAGTTGAACCTGTTGTTCAGGAACTGATTCAAGCGAGGACCATAGCTGAAGTTTTTTCTTTGGGCTAGGCCTCTGGGATTGGTGACGCCCGTGAATTGATTGCTCCTTATATTTAAGCGAGTGATAGCGCTTCGTATACCCAGCGTCCCTCTGCCAGTGATAGACTTTTTAGCGTGCATCCCCCTGAGGCAGCCCCCGAAGTGGTTGTGAGGCAGACATTGGCCAATTTCCCTTCTATTTTAATTGAGGGTCCTCGCCTATTAATTGAGCAATTACTGGTTCATTTTCCTTCAACCTTTATTACTCGATGTCTTCAACGGATTCCTGGGATGATGGCGTGTCGTTTGCTCAAACTCACGATGGTGTTGGAGTAAATCCTCAATACTCCCCTCTTGTCCCTTAGCCCTGATACCATTAAGACCTTAATGGGGAGGTTTAACGTGCTCATAAATGATGAATTTTCTATGACCTGGTTGGTGGAGCTACTACGTAGTTTCAACAAGGCTGATCTTCCCCTCGTCTATCATCACCTTAAAAGTTCCCATCGTTTGCAAGTGGCCATTTCAGAGGAGCTTGTAAGTGTGGAGTCCAAATTGCTGGTATCTGAACAAGGAGTGCAGGAGTCCCATGAAGCAGTTGCTCATGCGGAGGCCGATCTAATTGAGAAAGAGCGAAAATTGGAGTCCATTCATCAGACCATGGATCTTCGTCAGAAAGATTTAGCTGGCCTCATTACAGATTAAGGCAACCTTGAGCAAATTATTCCTCAACATCACCACAGGCTGCTTAGTTCAGTAAATTTTCATTTTATCATGGACAACCCTTAGCTCTTTTATTCATTGTTTCTTTTGTTGGTGTTCCCCATCTTTTGGGATTTTGGATTTTCTAGCTTGCTTGTAACCACATCTATATCTTTTATTGAAATAAAGAAACATTGGTAACTTTGGTGTCTTTCTTCCTTCTCTTTATTTTAACTGAATATTGGCTAAACTTACCACATCAATACTAATTACATCGTGCATGATAATGGAAATAACAGTCAACTTGTAAAAGTAAAGTAGGGGCCTAGCATATTCCCCTATCAACATTGCTTCCGACTATAGTAAACAAGCAAGCCCAATTGCTTTAAACCATACATCCATCTTTAAAAAAAAAGGTAAAATGTAATGAACAAGAGTATTGGAAAAACACACATTCAAACGTAGTAAATATTTAGCCACTTGTTGTTCAATTTGAAAGTGATATTATCTTCCATTTTGGATATATCGCAGTAACCCGAATCGTGAGCTACTCGAATGATGTAGGGACCTTACCAGTTTGCTTCGAACTTGGGTAATGACAAACGTCTGATGTGCCTCATGCATGCTTTTAGAACCAAGCCCCCTCTTTAAACTTCCTTGGCCTTACCAACTGGTCATAAGATCTGGACAACTTCTTCCTGTATATGTCGAAGTGCCTTGCGGCATTATCCATGTGCTCTTCTAAGTCTTCGATTTGTACATGGCGATTATGGGGAGCATAGCACTTTGTAGGTTGTATCGAGGGGAAGGTACCTCAAGTTCGAACGGTAACACAGCTTATGCCCCAAATACTAAGGAGAATGGTGTGTACCCTGTTGGTTTCCTTTTCGTCGTTCGATAAGCCTATAGAACTTCGAGGATCTTGTTATCCCACGTGCCTGGAAAATCTTTTAACATTTTTTCCAAAATATTTACTAAAGTTTTGTTGGTGGCCTCTGCCTTCCCATTGTACTTCGGGTATGATACCGTTGATTTGTGATGGATGATGGAGTACTTTTTTATGAGTAGACACACCTCACTATTCACAAAGGGGGTACCGTTATCTGACAGAATCACTTCGGGGTGCCAACATAACAGATAATATATTCCTTCATGAATCGAGCTACTACCCCCGCAGTGGCTTTCTTGAGCGGTATGGCCTCAACCCACTTTGTGAAGTTTTTTGTGGCTACTAAGATCCAGATCTTTCCTCGTGACGAAGGGTTGATGGATCATACCAGATCAAACGCCCAATTATGGAATGGAAATGGTGTATATTGAGAGTGCAGGTCCACTAAAGGGGAGTGAATCATATTCCCATGTAGCTAATAGGCTTTACACTTTTAAATGAACTCAGTTCAGTCTTTCTCCATCGAAGGCCAGTAATAACCCAAAGTCATTAGTTGATCGTAAATCTTGGCTCCTCTGATGTGCCCTGGTTTGTGAACTTTCTTCAACACCTCTTCAGCCTCTTCACCTCTTATGCACCTTAGAGGCCTGTCGTGATAGCCTCGTCGGTACTGCTGCCCATCTTATATAAAGTACCTCGGTGCTCATTTTTTTATCTTTGTAGCGTCCTCTTTATCTATTGGCATCACTCCAACTATTAAGAAATCCATGTAGGGTTGTCTATAGTCTTGTGGTTGGTCAATGGAGTTACATTATATTGCCTGATAGAAAAGACAACACTTCGAACACTCTCTCTGCACTACAGCGGCTTCCTGTCTCATCGAAGGCCAGTAGTGCCCTGCTCGTTGTATAATCCTATATAAAGGGATCTTGGTGGTCTCATATCTATCTTCATGCACTTCAATTAGTATTCTTTTAGCTTCTTCGGGGTCCACACACCTAGACAACCAACCTCCTTTATTCTTGTAGTACAAGTTGCCCCTAGCAATAAAGAACTGTGCTAAATCGGCCAAGTTAAGTGGCCCTTCCCCTCTATCCAACTGCTTTCTGATTTCACCCCCAATCATATTTGTCCTCTGAGGGAAGCATCTCAAACACCGTCGAGGGGTTCGTTCTCTTTGTGATTTGAACCATAGTTGACTCTCCATCAAAGGAAATCTTTTGTGCGATGGTGGGATAAGCATCCGCATGTATGTTCATCATTCGAGGGTGCCTCCTTATCTTTACCACCTTGAACTGTCCAAGAAGTCACTGGATGATCGTACGGTAAGGTGCCAGACTCATGTGCTTCAGAGAAAATTCACCCGCCACCTATTTTACCACTAATTTAGAATCCCCTTTAATTGTTAGGACTTGGATGCCCCTTCTCAGTGCTTCGAGTAACCCCAGGACCAGCGCCTCGTATTCAGCCTGGTTATTTGAGCATTCAAACTCTAATTGGAAAGACAGGCAAATTTCATCACTGCCTCTAGTAGAATGACTCCAGCTCTTCCTTTTTTCTCGGCTGAAGAGCCATCAAACTCCACACTCCATTCGTCTAGACTGGATGCTATAAATTGGCCTAGAGGTCATCACCTAGGAGCTCTTCAATAGGTTGCTCAAACATCCCTGACAAGAGGATGGCCAATAAATCTGCGTATGCCTAAATTTTGATGGCTCGCAGGACTACGCACTTGAGATAATACTCCGAGAGGGTTCAAAACCATCTAGTTGCCTTGCCTATCAATACAGCTCTAGCAAGCAAAAACTTTATAGGATCACACCTAGTTACAATATGAACCGTGAATGATAATAAGTAATGCCTAAGCTTTTGTGCTACAAATACAAGGGCTAAACAGTGCCTCTCGATGCTAGTATATCTAGCTTCAGTACCGTGTATGATCCTACTCTAGTAATAAATAGGTTTTCCAATGCCTTCGATCTCTTGGGCCAACAAAGCCCTAATAGACCGTTCTGTTGATGTAAGGTATAAGCGTAAAGGGGTTCCTGCCTTCACTCCCTTTTTCAAAAACCCCATCGAGTGGTGTATTACCTCAGCCAGCCCCGGGACAAATCGCCTCAGGTATGGGACTTTGCTAAGAAAACTTTTTAACTCCCTCCCTGATTTTGGTCTCAACATATCGAGAATAGCTCGTCATTTGTCCAAGTCCATTTGTACCCCATGGTGATTTACCATGAACCCCAAAAATTTCTCGCTCGTTACCTCGAAGGTGCATTTGAGAGGGTTCATCTTTAGCTTGTACTTCCTGCAGCGAGTAAACACCCATCTCAAATCATTTAGGTGGGATCCTTCTCTCTTGGACTTAATCACGAGATCATCAACATAAAACTCCATAGTCTTGTCGAAAAGGTCATGGAAGATAGCCATCATCATCCTCTGGTAAGTAGCCCCCATGTTCTTTAATCTAAAAGGCATGACTGTGTACATAAAATTACCCAAATGCGTTCAAAAGGCAGTCTTCTCTGCCTGAGCCGGATCTATTTTTATCTAATTATACCACACGTAACTGTTCATGAAGCTGTACATCTCGTGACCTGATGTTGCATCGATTAAGCTATCAATGGAAGGCAATGGGAATTCATCCTTTGGGCATGATCGATTCAGATCTTTGAAATATACACATATTCTGATTTGTCTTTTATCCTTCTTCCCCATAAGTACAATGCTAGAAATCCATATCGAATGTTGAATCAGGACTATGAACCTAGACGTGAGCAACCTCTGAACTTCTTCTTTAATATTCATATCTAACTCCACTTTGTACGTTCGAGTGGACTAATTCATCGAGATTTCTAAGGGCAAAACATTCAATTTATGGCAACTCACCTCCTTGTCTACTACAGGCATCTCGGTATACTTCCATACGAAGACGTCTTTGAATTCCACCAACAGTTTGATCAGCTCTTCTCGAGGAGCTCCCTCCAAGTCCTTCGAGATAAATATGGGGTTTTCATCCTCTCCCTTTCTAGCCAAATCAACCTTTTCCAGCTCTTGGATCTACGGCCTGGGACTATCCTTCATACATTTTGGCTCTTCCTCCACCTTTTCTAAAAACTCGTGTACCCCAGAGTTATTAATTAGCAAGAATTTCCCTGGTTACCCACCATAAAGCATTCATAGACCGGTTTAGCTTCATCGTCTAGACTCTCGGCTGCCCATTCACACCTTCATAATCTATAGATAATTCTGTCGTTAGGCAAAACCACCCGTTTGCACTGTCGGCCCGCTTATCTTTGGAAAGGTCTCTTCCTATGATTCTCATCCACCTTATTCACTATTTTCCAACTGAGAACACTCTGTGTCTGGACTAGGTGCTTAATGGGCTCAATTCACGGGGTCATTTAATTGCGAAGCTACCTTGATAGGCTGAGAGGCCTCACTGCTCCCAGATCGCATTTTTCTTCATAAATTATAACCGTTCGGGCTGCCGGTGCTCGTGCCCTCTCTTAATTGGAAAGGAACTTCATCCCCCCAAAATATATTTTCACCGTGGTGGCTTCTTCGTCCAGATCGGTATAAAAAGCATCGTCTACCATATGAGCTTATTCTTTCGTAAAAGGTTTCTTGGTAGTTCGGATTACCACCTCCTTTCCTTTTATATTTACTTTAGCACATTGATGATAGATGGAGGGTACCAACCCATGGTTGTGCATCCATACCCTACTTACCAACAGTTGGTATGACGACTCGTAATTCATGATGTGGAATTTAATGTGGGAAGTGATGTTCCCTATTTTGATGCCCATGTTAACATAACCCACTGATTTGGAGGATTAATTATCATAACCTGATATTACCAACGAATGAGGCACTATCCTTGTCTCTGATAACTCGGTGGCATAAAAGGATCCAATAGGCATTATATTAATGGATGCCCCTCCGTCCAACAAGACTCGTGAGAAAACATAATAGTTCACTGACGCAGTAACATACAAGGGTCTGTTGTGTGAATACCTGATCAGTCTATTAGCCTTCGAGAATGTGACTTCTTAGAGATATCTACTCACCAATTTAGCCATAGTTCCCTTCCATTTTAGATGCGGTGCCATGTTTTTCTTTGCGGTCTCCAAGATGGCTTATGTGACTTCTAGCCGGGAATCTTCAGGAAGAGCAACCTGATCAAAGAACCAGCCAAACTTTTGCGAGTGAGCCACAGCTACACATTCGATCCATGGGTTTGTCTGGTCATCTTCTAGCTGGTAAACTTATTCCACATCTCTATATGCAGCCTCATCGTATGCTATCACTGCATTAACTTCTTTTAGAGAGAAGGCTCCCAACTGCCTATTGAGTCCCTCAACGGGATCATATGCCTCTTCCTCTTAATCTTTTGAGTCTTCATTATCATCACCCAAGTGGAGCTGAGCCAACTCAAAGGTGCACTCCTCGAGAGATTCTTCGAAGTCACTCCCTTTTTACCACCGTTCCATCATCAATCGATCTGCCTCCTCATCGAAAGCACTAGCCATGTGAGCTCCGTAAGGTGGTAAAGGGTTGTTGTTTACATTAGTTTACGGTAAGTCAATGTCTTCATTCTTCACATGATGGTTAATCAACCTTCTGAGTGAGAAGCACACTTTGGTAGGATGATTTACCCTATTATGTAGTGCATAATAATGAGGCTTCTCTCTGTCTTCTCGCGTGAGTGGCACAGTGTGGACATTAACCGACCTGCACACTTTATCACGAACCATGAGATCATAAAGGTTCAAGGCTTGTTCCACCGTGAAAGGTAGCTCGGGGGGATCCTCTTCATCTTCAAACCTTCTCTCGTAGTTTCTGCCCCTTCTACCTCCTCGACCGCCATTATTCCCTTCTTTACCCCCATCGTCCACATAGTTGACCCTCAAGGGTATTCCCCTCCCCGAGGTGACTGTTGGCCTCATCAGCAAACTTTCCAAAGCGGGCGGGTGTACTATGGATTTTACCACTAAGTCAATATTCCTTGTTTCCTTTAAAACGCTGCAAACTTACCTTCTCTTGTTTCGTTAATTAAGTGACATATATACTCGGGTAGCAAGCCCTCTGCACACACTTGTAAAAGTTTGTCTTCTCGCGTCTTCTCTCTCACATCCAGAGAGCGTTCACAGAACCTCCTGATATAAACCACAACATCCTCTCCCAACTTTTATTTCTCACGCGCTAGCTAGGTAAGAGTTAACTCATCCTTAGCCAAAAATAACTTTTGCACGAATAAAACAAGTAACTCTTCCCAAGATCTTACACTACCTGGGGCTAGGTGGGAATACCACGTGTAGGCTTTCTCCATCAGGGATTTTGAAAACTCCCTTAGACTTGAGTTTTTGTCATTGTAGTGGGACCTCAGACTCTCGATAAACCTCTTACATGCTCTTTAGGATTAACGCCTTTCCCCATGTACTTCTCAAAAATTAAAGGAATATAACCCACTAGGTAGGGTTCATTATTATACGCCTTTGGGTAGGGACTACAAAAGTCATCGTACACCGAGGAACTTTATCCTTTAGACACAACTATAAACTTTAGAATCTCTTTATTTATCTCCTCCAAGCTGGCCAGAGAGGGGCTGGTTGGCTACGACATTATTACCATCAGGATCGTTGAGGCTGGTACCCTTGCTCCTTAACCTGCTACTACAGCTGAAGCCGCTGAAGTTGCTCCCCCACTCTACAATACCGGCCCCGTTGTCACGAGTAGCACTGTGGTAGGACACACACCGCCTGAGGGTGGTGAAACAGTGGGGAAGTCATTATTAGAAGCAAGCGTTTCCACCCCTTCAGTAGTAGTGGGAGATGGTATGGACGTTGGCGGAGTAGTAAAAGAAGTCACTCCCATGGGGCCCCTAACATCGCTTGGGTTGTTAGATTTTTAATGAACTCTGCAAATAAACCCATTATCCCCTGCATTTGTGTCTAGATTATTCCTCCTTGCGTGGCCATCTTCTCCGCAATACCAACACTGGGCGCGCTAGGCTCCGTCCTTGACGTTCTCACCCCATGAGGCAGCGCGGCGTTGTTTGCCTCTTCTTCACGTTGTATGGCGTCAATGTCGATGACTCTAACGGTGTTATCCTCTGTCATCTTTTCGAAAGAGAATACCTCTGCAGCGGAGTCGCCAAATGTAAGATGTGGGTTCTTCAAATACGATTAGTATTAAGTGAGGCGTAACCCCTTATCAAGAATGGGATTAACACCATTGAGTTTTAAATATTGACAATGAGATACAGGTGAATCAGAGACAAAAGGATCCCATGTTCAAGTTTATATAAAATTGAATATTGACATAAAGATGCATGACAAACATAATAAATAGATGGGACCATCAGGTAGTGTGGTCGAAGGAAGAAAGAACAAGCACTCTAGACACAATGAGGGTAAGGCTGGAACTTCAAGCTCAGTTAATGCCCAATGATGAGTGTATTAAATATGTGTAAGGAAATTTTGACAGCAATTCTGGGCTTCCAAAAGTGTTCTTTTCTGATTTATTCATCAGGTCTATTTATATGGGGGTAAGGCTGCTCGAGCCATCTTGCCTTCGATCCATCTGATAGGGTGCATTAAATGCACAAGATATTGCATTCAATGCATGGGATCTCATAGTTTTGGCGAGAAACCATTCTATTGGCTGGAAATATTGTGTATATTAATAAGGGACATGACATGTCATCTTGAGGCTTTCTTTTGGATGGCTAGATGGTCAGGTTTAGTGAACTAGACCTGCCATCCTAAGGATAAACCCACTTGAGTGTTATATTCTTGAGTCCCTAAATGCCAGACGTTATGGCTACATAAAGTTGTTTGAATAGTGGCTCTGTTAGATATCTGGTCACATCAGTCAGGCGGGCTAATATCTGAGGTACCTCGAGGGGGTAACCTTAAGGAGGTAACCTCGAGTGGGTAATCTTTGAGTGGGCTCGAGTGACATTTGTTCTAGATGAATTTTTTTCTAAGTGTGCCAAGAGGGTTGGTAACAGTATTCCCAACGTTTCCTTATTCTCAATCCTTGAAACCATGTCCCTGCGAGGTTTCCAAGAGGAGGTTGCTTGATAGGACATGAAAGCTCTCCCATGCCCTGCCAGACATGGTCCCTCGTGAGTACCAAACAATCTCACTCGACATGTATTCATAAGATAAATTAAATAATACATAATTCTATTTCTTATTACAAACTATTGTCATCCAAATGACTTTTTTCTATGAGTTGGATCCTTCGAACTAGGTCTGTTGGAGATTCTTCGAGGTAGGGCACTTCGGGCCGCTTGCTGTGAAGAATCTTTGATGTTGTTCCCATGAATTACTTGCATGGAGAATCTTCGAAGTGGGTCGTGCGAACTACTTTCATGGAGAATCATCGAGGTGGATTTGTGGGGAATATTTCTTTCTCTTTCTTTATGGATCAATCGGTCTGCTTGACTAAGTTAACCACTCATTAGTGGGGACACCCCTACTCAACCTATCATCAAACTTTATTAAAGCCATGTGTGACATTTAAAGTGTGAGCTTAATGAACTAAACAAACATCATGCACACGAATCCGGAATATTAGCGATTCAACAAATAATAGCGTCATGACACGAATTTTAAACTTTTAGGATTCTTTGTGCAAACCCATTTAAAATACTAATCCATCCAAACTCCCTCAAATATATATATATATATATATATATATATATATATATATATATATATATATATATATATATATATATATATATATATATATATATATATATATATATATATATATCATATTTTCTTTTTGAATGAACTGAACTAATCTGTCCCTTTTTTGGCATATGATTCTTTTTATTGCCATTTCATTTTTTGGGGATCTTTTAAACGGTGGATTTCGCGACGAGTCAATTTTGCACTTTCGCAGCCCTTTCCCGTACACTCATCATATTTTCAATTTCAATGAACGGTAAACGGTTATTATATGCACACTCCCTCCTTTAGTCTACTTACGCATAGATGACAAGATTGAGATAAGAATGTCTCACCAAACTCAAATATGCAAGAGTAGTCAAACATCCATATAAACTCGTGCAAGTGTGCAAACATGGCATAAAAACAAAGTCGAATCAAAATGCATATTAACTTCAAAACAACCCCATAATGCATTGGTTAAGATCGTTCTAAGCATCGATAATTATGACCAAATGTCCTAGACAAGTGGATAATGGAAGAAGGGGGGTTCAAGCACACCAATAAGCCATATCAAACATGTTAACTCAAAAACAAAAATCAAAAATCTTTTTGGCTTTTTCAGAATATTTTGACTCAAAATAAAAACAAATTTTTTGTGGATTTTTCTCAAAAAAATTTCAAAACAAAAAATCTTTTTGTATTTTTCAAATATGATGAAAAATATAATACAAAATACTAAACATGTCATAATACTAGCAAAGAATATATCATGAATGCAAAGACTATCATATGACAAACATTGTTACACAATCATCCATTAGATCTAGCATGGGGGAATCTGTAACAACCCGGATTTTTTAAATGAAAATTTTTAAATTTATTTTTGAAATCGAAGAAAAATGAAATTTTGAATTTTATTAATTTTATAATTTAAAATGTTGGTTTTTATATTTGAAAAATAAATTTTCAAGCGGGATTAAAATCAAAATTAAAATGGATTTTTAATTGAATTTTTATTATATAGAAGAGTCCTCAAAACATAAAACTCTCTTGGAGTCCTCAAAGCATAAAACTATCTACAATAAAAAATATTTAAAATATTTGTAAGGACACAATTCTCCGATTGAGTCTTAATCTAGTTTTGACTCAATTCCAAACAAAAACGTTTATGTCATAGGACAGTTTTTAATTGTATCCATTCTAGCCTATGACGGGATAGTTGAAGACGTAGAGGCCAAGATATTAAAGCTTCATCAAATGCCGTGTGTATTGTGCCTCGTTTATACATCATCAATATGGTTTCATTGATCCTAAGGTATGAATGAATTTTAATATATATATAGGAGCGTGGTACAATATTTATATGGGCGTACTTTGTTTTTAAACTGTTGTTTATTTTCAGAAAGTTTCATTAAAACTTTAAAATAATGTTTCGGGGCTAAAATCAAATATTTATACTTTCTGGAAGTTCGTTCGATATTGTCGTTCGAACCAGTTTTTCGTTCGAACAAGAATGTCGTTTGAACGAGGTTTGTCAATGACCTACCACTCGAACTTTGTTAGAAAGTATCATTCGAACGAGACTTCGTTCGAACGAAAATTTCGTTCGAACGAGATTTGGCGGGAACAGTTTATTTGGCATTTTTGAGTAGTTTTTTCCATGTTTCCCACTTGTTTTCCCACTAACTTTTTGGGCAGACTTAATATGTGCGGGAATCAACTTTTTCCACTTAACTTTTTCACATTCTTCCATCTCCAAGAGAGAGTTTGAGAGAAAAATTCTAAGAAGAAAAAGTTCATGTTTTGAGTGTCTATTTTTTAAGAAAAACCATTTAACACTCTTGTTTTCACCCATATTGTTTATTCCAAGTTTCAATATATATACATCTTGCTTGGAGTGTTTGGCACCGTTTTTCCTCTACCGCATTGAAGAGATTGTTTGGGTTTACTTCTAAATCCCTCAAAAAAGAAGAGTTTGTTTTGCTACAGCGTTCCCACTCGGAGATAGGCTACATGTGCGGATTGACGGTTGTTACGAAAGCCTCATTGGTGGATTCCAAGGTTCCGGTGGAGTCCGGTATTGTCAACTAAGCAGAGGTCAGTAAAAGAAGTAGCATGGGGCTTGAAGGGAGTCGAGTCGAGTGTTATAAGTCTTTTTGCTTGTACTTGTAAAATACCATACTTAGTGGACATAAGGATAGCCCGTCCGAGGTTTTTTCCCGTTGTGGATTTTTCCTCGTACATCCCGGCGTAGTGTGTTGTGAATTTATTTATCTTACAAAATCACCTAGAACGCATGCTTAGGACTAAAAGGATAAAATTGGTTTAAATCACTACTTAATTAAATTGATGCTAATTTAAATTTGGGTATATGTTAATTTAATTCAAGTCGTCGTTTAATTTGTTAAAATTAGTTTGGCCTAATTTGGTAATATTGAAAATATGACTTAGGCAAATTTCTAGGACTTGGGTTAAATTGATTTAAGTAAAAAATGCATTATTTGTTTAACTTTAATTTCACCTGGTTTAATTTTAATTTGAAAGAAATTAAAATTTGGTGTTTGTGTGTGTTTAATTGAACCATCTCGCTTCCGCATCTCTTTTTAAGGAAATTAATTTTTGATTATAAGATTTTAAAAATTAGGGTAGTTGTCGCACTATCAAATTGGTACCAGAGCCGGAGCGCTAATTTATCGCGTCAAAGATCCATTTTTCGGCTTTTAGAATTTTTATGCTCCTTGTATTTTTAGGTGGTTCGTTTTTAACTCACTCTCATTTTTTTGTTTTGTATCTCTCGATATGACGCCTTAATTATAATTTGTCCATTTCTAATGATAATGAAGTTTTTGATATACGAGAGGAATTTAATGGGCTTAATAAGTGTAATGAAAAATTAAAAGAATTAAATTTGAGATTTGCAAAAAGAATTAAATTTCTTGAAAATGAAAATTCTTATTTTAAAACTAAAGTTGAGTTTTTGCAAATCTCCCTATCTCAAAAAGTTATTTTTCGTGAAAAGCTCATGGGGGACATAAATCACAATTTTAATATTTTAGAAACGTCCAAGAAAGAGAGTGATAGTAGAAAAAAGAATCTTAGGGACAAGTTTGCTCATATTGTGTGGGAGCATGATAACCTTCTAGGTGTAATTAAAAATTTAAAGAACGAGTCCTATAAATTTGAGGAGTTTAATTTATTTCTTGAGTCCAAAATTTTAAAAATAAAAAATGACTTTCAAGACTCGAGTAGTAGTTGTAATGGTGCTAGCTCATCTGGTTCAAACACTTCCGTTGCTAAAGCTAAGACCATTGTTTGTTTTAGAGGGTCAACTTTATCCAAAGACTTTAGAAAAGGTCACACCTTAGGTATCATTCCTCGTGTTTTCACATGCTTGCATTGTGGTAGGAAAGGTCACCTTAGGTCATTTTGTTTTGATCTTAACAGAAGTCCTGGGAAGTCTAAGTCTAGCATTTCATTAGTTCCCAAATCCCATCATTTTAAATATACATCTATATGGATTAGGAAATCATTTTTAGACACGCTAGATATTAGATTTGTTGATTCTCATTTACTTTCACATGAAACCTCCCTTGCAAAATTTAAAGGTTGAATGTGTTAGTTTTTCTTGCATACTCTAGCTTTTTGTGCTTCATATTATATATCATTGCTAGGTGTATGCATGTTTAAATCATTTTCTAGTCTATGCTCCATGCTTAATCACATGCTAGAATAATGATTTTTGTATATCTTTTGTATTATATTTCCTTCATTTTAGTTTGCATTAAATGAAAAATACAAAAAGATTTTTGTTTATCATTTTTGTTTTACCTTTTTAGTAATTTAGGCTTATTGAAAAATACAAATGATTTTTGTTTATCTTTTGAGTAAATATTTTAATTTTTGTTTAAAAATTTGAAAAACTCAAAATGATTTTGTTTGTGTGTATTTTAGTTTGACACACTCTATGTGACATATACTTGTGTTAGAATCCCATTTTTTTTGCTCCCATGTGGCTAGAACTTTTGGTTTAGATTGTCAATCCTTATTATGTTCTTTACCATGCTTACATGGAGTAGTTGGATTTTGTGTTGCTAAAATGGATTCTATTTATATATGTCTCAATTCACACATGCACGAGCTCTTTTGAACTTTAATCATCACATGTTATATTTGAGCTTTGTGAGGTGTTATCCTACCAATCTTGTCATCTATATATTTGTGACCTAGGAGGACTAGTGCATGTTAAAATTCGTTGCACGTGAGATTTGTGAGAAATTAAAATAGTAAATATAAATCTGCATGGGGAAGGGATCTGTAAGGATTTATTATCCTTTGCGAATAGTAAGCCACCGTTTGTTTGGACCTAAAAGAAATACGTGGTCCAAAGGCCTAAAAATAGATTATGTCATTAAAAAGAAAAATAATCGCCAAGGCCTATTTTTGTTTGATATATTCATTCAAATATATATGCTTATTGAGGGAGATTGGATGGTATATCAACAGCTTGTATAATGTTCGTTTATCCTAGTTGCGCTTTCAATGTCATGACTCTATTGGTATGTGGAATCATAAACATGTTAGGCTTGTATGCATTGTGTATGTTTGTTCATTGAGTTCGATTTATATTGTCACATGAGGTTATATTCAAATGTGATGAAGTTTGCAATCAATTGAGAAATCCGTGAACCCGTTTTAAGTGATTGGGTCTAAATTTAATTGTTACTAGTTCACACCCCAACACTTCCATTTCCACATGACACATTTTTGCCATATGAGTGTGAAAAACTTATTGTATTTTGTGTCATGTGTGTGTTTATATCTATATATATGTGCGTGTGCATCTTTGGTATATCTAGAGTATGTATATATATGATATTTTTATTTGGTCTTTGTCTTGCTTTCTAGTCCATCTATGCTTCTACTTCATAATTGGTATCTATCTTATTGCATTCTTTGTTGATATCACATGTTTAATACTTATGTATCATATTGGTATCTGTTTCTTGCATCTTAGTTGGTACTCATTATTATTTGTTGGATTAGTTATGCCTTTGTTGCCTGTATGCTTTCATGCTCTTATCCTCTAAGCTTCGTCGTGTTTAAATTAGTTTATATCCTTTGTCTATTCCTGAACAAAAAGGGGGAGAATGATAGGAGGAGAAATGGTATCTATTCCTATTATAATCGTATCTTAGTTTGGGGGAGATTTATCTTAGGGGGAGACGTCTTTCTAAGTAGGTCTTTTGTTTGATAAGGGAGAGAATTAATTTAGGGGGAGTACTTATTTTATATGCATTTAATATTCCTGATATTCCTTACGCGTTTGGTAGTTTGTTTAAGTGTGTAAGAATTATTCTAAGTGGCAACCATCATCGTCAAAGATATTGATACTTGGGTCTTGAGTCAAGTTTGGGTGGGTTGTGTTATGTCTAGTAGAGCTTGACGGACCTTTAGGATTTTTATTGGTTTTTGTCCCGGAATAGCCAAAGGGGGAGATTTGTAAGGACACAATTCTCCGATTAATTCTTAATGTAGTTTTGGCTCAATTCAGGACAAAAACGTTTATGTCATAGGATAGTTTTTAATTGTATCCATTCAAGCCTATGACGGGTTAGTTGAAGATGTAGCGGTCAAGATATTAAAGCTTCATCAAATGTCGTGTGTATTGTGCCTCATTTTTACGTCATCAGCATGGTTCCATTTCTCCTAAGGTATGAATGCATTTTAATATATATATATATATATATATATATATATATATATATATATATATATATATATATATACAGGAGCTTGGGACAATATTTATATGGGTGTACTTTGTTTTTAAACTGTTGTTTATTTTCATAAAGTTTCATTAAGACTTTAAAATAAAGTTTCTGGGCTAAAATCAAATTTTTATACTTTCTAGAAGTTCATTCAATATTGTCATTCGAACGAGTTTGTCATTCGAACGAGAATGTCATTCGAATGAGTTTGTCATTCGAACGAGAATGTCATTCGAACGAGAATGTTGTTCGAACGAGGTTTGCCAACGACCTGCCACTGGAAGTTCGTTAGAAGTATCGTTCGAACGAGACCTCGTTCGAACGAGACCTCGTTCGAACGAAAATCTCGTTCGAATGAGATTTGGCGGGAATAGTTTATTTGGCAGTTTTGAGGAGTTTTTTCCATGTTTCCCACTTCTTTTCCGACTAACTTTTTGGGCAGAAATAATATGTACAGGAATTAACTTTTTTCACTTAACTTTTTCACATTCTTCCATCTCTAAGAGAGAGTTTCAGATCAAAATTCTAAGAAGAAAAAGTTCATGTTTTGAGTGTCTATTTTTGAAGAAAAATCATTTAACACTCTTATTTTCACCCAAATTGTTTATTCCAAGTTTCAATATATATACATCTTTCTTGGAGTGTTTGGCACCGATTTTTCGTCTACCGCATTGAAGAGATTATTTGGGTTTACTTCTAAATCCATCAAAAAAGAACAGTTTGTTTTGCTGCAGCGTTCCCACTCGAAGAAAGGCTTCGGGTGCGGGTTTATAGTTGTTCTGAAAGCCTCATTGGTGGATTCCAAGGTTTCGGTGGAGTCCGGGATTGTCAACTAAGGGGAGGTCAGTACAAGAAGGAGCATCGGGGCTTGAAGGGAGTTGAGTCAAGTGTTGTAAGTCTTTTTGCTTGTACTTGGAAAATACCATACTTAGTGGACTTAAGGCTACGTCCGTTCGAGGTTTTTTCCCGTTGTGGGTTTTTCCTCGTACATCGCGGCATAGTGTGTTGTGAATTTATTTTATCTTGCAAAATCACCTAGAACGCATGCTTAGGACTAAAAAGATAAAATTGGTTTAAATCACTACTTAATTAAATTGGTGCTAATTTAAATTTGGGTATATGTTAATTTAATTCAAGTCATCGTTTAATTTGTTAAAATTGGTTTGGCCTAATTTGGTAATATTGAAAATATGACTTAGGAAAATTTCTAGGACTTGGGTTAAATTGATTTAAGTAAAAAATGTATTAATTGTTTAAATTTAATTTCACCTGGTTTAATTTTAATTTGAAAGAAATTAAAATTTGGTGTTTGTGTGTGTTTAATTGAACCATCTCGCTTCCGCATCTCTTTTTAAGGAAATTAATTTTTGATTATAAGATTTTAAAAATTGGGGTACTTGTCGCACTATTAATACTGGACGGTCCGATCGAGCTAAATTTTTTTGTACGATTTCCCCTTATCTTCAGCTAATTCGTCCCCGAATTTCATCCAATTCCAATGGTCCGATCGCCTGGAATAAATTTTTTAATGTTTGTATCTGATTAGAACTCTTTTCTTAATCAAACTCTTAATCCTTTATACATCACAACTAATTCGTGGATGGACTCTTCAAATCACTTTTTCTCAAACTTTTCAACCCGAAGACCTCTCCAAAATTGCTCCCTTTGATCTACACACCACAGCCCCAAACTTATTCAAGATTTCAACCTTAGATTACAACTCTTATTTGGTGTTTTCTGGAGTTTGGGCTAAAATGAAATTTGATTATATTCGCGAGAGGAACGTGATGGTGCGATCACATTTTGAGGTTGAATTTATGTGGAGACTGATGTGATGATTTTGAGGTACGGGAGTTACACAATATTCTCTTAAATCCTCTCGAGAGTATTCCGTTTTGATTTCTTTGTCGATTGCACTCATATTGAATTGTGATATTAATTTGAAATTTGAAATAATTATTGGAATCTTAATATTGATTCATTTTGCTATATTATATTGTGATTTCAGCATTGCATCATGAGATTTTAATATGGCACGAAGAATGGGCGCTCGCCAATAGTCCAAAATCCGAATATGGCTTGAGAATGCAAAAGCTCGGTGAGGTGAGGTCTGGTGACTCATTGATGTGTTATTGAGAAATTAATATGATATAATGCTTGAGTGTTGCATTTGATTTGTATATGTGATTCGTATTGTTGCGATTTATTCATCATGCTAAATATTATTGAGCATCTATTGCTGTCATATTGTGTACTTCCCCGTAATTTCGTTTAGCGGTGGATCGGGAAGCTATGGACTATTTTCGAGAATTATTTTAGAGAAAGGATTGGAAGATTTATTTTTGATGTATAAATTAGTGGTGTATTTTTTGTTGGAGAATTGTGTATTTTGAGAGAAGCATTATTGTAATCGTTATTGTGGAAATAGAAGAGTTGTGGATTTGTTGTATTTATACTATGGACATTTAGATGTTCTATACTTGTTGATTGATGGATTTAGTTTAGTTTTATCGTAGTAGCACGCCGCGTTCTCTTTTTTGGGCGCGCGGGGTGTTACAAAATCACGTGCAACAAAATAGGAACCATGAAGTTTCAAACCTAAAGCTACCAAATCTGACTTCCTAACACAAGTAGTTGTGAATCGACACATGTGGGGGGGGGGGGGGGGATCAGGGAAACTTTATTCTTAAACTTCCTAAACTTTCGAGGAGCATTCCTAAGTTCATAGAAAAACTTTCTCAGGTGACCTTTCCTACCACAAAACGTGCAAGTGTAGAGATGTTATGGAAAATGACCTACATGTGGACCTTTTCTAACATTCCTATATGGATCTCTCTCACATGCGGGGGGAATGGGAACAACACTCTCATCAAAACCAATACCTCACCTATCTTTATTAATTTGGACGGTGCCTAGAATCATATCCAACTTCTCACTTCTAGCCTCCAAATTAAACTTAACTCTAGACGAGTCTCTTAAACTTTCCTCTAACTCCTTAATCCTAGACTCAAGTAGACGCCTAGACTCATCAGACTCTAGAACCTCTTTTTTCAAAACCTCCATCAAACCCCTAAGGTTATATCTCTCACCCTCAACATACTCTAACTTCTCCCTAAGTGTATTCTCTCGTGCCCTAAGATCCTCAATCAACTTAGCATTATTTTCAATGGCACACACTTTCAACGTCAGGTAATCCTTTTTAACCTTCACCTTCTCCTTACACAATTCATTAAAGGCAAGTTGCAATTTCTTAACGTCTACCTCTTCTCCCTCACTTTCCTCATCCTCACTCTCTTGGTATTCACACACAACTGCCTCAGAAGTGTCATGCACATGAGAATCTTCATGGGAAGATATATCATCGTCGCTCACATGACATGCCATAAAGTCAACAAAGTTATGCTCAATGGGGGAATCATCTCCCTCTTCCGATTCACTATCACTTAAGGTGGCATTGTATGCAATTGGTTGCTTGACCTCTTTCTTGAGTATAACGGGACACTCCTTAACTTTGTGACCATAACCCTCACACCCGAAACATCTATCCGACTCATCCCTTTTTGGTTTGTCATTTTCAATTTTAGGGATTTTGGTATCCTTGTGGTTTTTTAATATTTAAAATTTTTTTAGCATCTTTCTATTGCTTTTGAAACTTCATAAACTTTTTGAATTTCTTTGCCAACAAGGCCATATCCTCAAAGTTGGAATCGGAATCATCAATCGAAATTTTTATTTCCTCCTTGCGAGTTTTCAAAGCAATACCCTTTTCTTTCTTAGGCTCTTGCTTGGAGGTAAACATATCAAGCTCATAAGTTTGTAAGTCACCTACAAGATCTTCTAATTTCATTTATTCAAGCATACCTAGAGAGTTTAAAATGGTCACTTTGGGATCAAATCTACTCAGTAACGATCTGAGAATTTTCTTTATAACACGGTTATCGGGTATCTTTTCTCTCAAGTTAAACAAGGAGTTAACAATTGTAGACAATCTAGAAAAAAATTCATCAAAACTCTTACTTTCTAACATTTTAATCGTTTCAAATTGAGTAATGATATTTTAAAGTTTAGACGCTTTAACCGTGCTAGTGCCCTCGTGTGTGAGTGCCAAAACATCCCAAGCCTCTTTTGAGGTTTCACAAGTCATGATTCTGTTATATTCTTCTTATGTGTCATGTGAGGAAATCAAGTGCAAACCCTTAGAATTATAAAGAGAAAATTTATATTCATCTTTGTTCCAGGTCTCAATGGGTTTTATGTTTCTGACATCACCATCTTTAACTACCGGAGGTGACCATCCTCTCTCAACAGCTAAGCACACCCTATCATCAATAGCTTTTAAAGCACTTTTCATTCGCATTTTTAATAGGTGCAATTAGTTCCATCAAAAGCATAATTTTTCAAATGTTCCATTCCATTGAAATTCATCTTTAAAAACACACGAGATCACAAAAAGAAATTTAAGGCTCTGATACCAATTTGATAGGTCCCGAATAAATAACCAAGTGCGAAAAATGTGTGTTTTAAACCAAACTAAGTTGTGCAACAAATTATCTTAACCAAATTTTATCTTATTTAAGTCCTAAACATGCATCTAGTGATTAAAGCAAGTAAAATAAAGTAAAGCAATACTCACAACGCCGGATGTACGAGGAAAAATCCAAAATGAGAAAAAAACTCGGACGGCCCAAGTCAGACTTTCACAATGAACAATGGTTTTACAAAGACAAATTAGCCTTACTCATAGACTAGATCCACACGGGTCTTAATGCTCCTTCTGATCTTCTATCATTCTTCAATAATGCCCATGCAGAAATTCCGTCTTCTACGATGCTCGTCCATAACATGCACCTCCACGAGTGTCTCCGTGTCCACCGATACGGCTTGAGTTATCTACGATGTTGAACACGATATCCGTCGCTTCTCCACCGCAAAACCATAAATCAAAAGTTTTCAAATGATGAACAAACTCAACTTGGTGCAATAAGGATCACATAAACATTTGATAATGAAATCTCGAATCTTTGCAAACTCTAAGGATGTGTTTAAGTCTTCAAAACCTTAAAAAACATGTGCAGAAAAACTTACTGTTTGAAAACTGAATTTATTCTGCACGCACCCAGAGAAAAGGACTAGGACCTGACTTAAATAGAATTTTTAAGTTGGTGAAAATCTCTTTCGAGGGAGATGCCACGTCGTTCAAACGACAGTGGATCTCGTTCGATCGACATCTACAGTCGTTTGAACGGAGTCGTCAGATAGAGTTCCAAACTGTTCCAACTTTGATAAAAGAGTTTTATTTCAAACCAACTCTAATCAACACTAAACCGTCCTTTATCTGATGTGTAAACATTTAAACATTTAAAAACATTTTCTCTTAAAAATAACATCCTTATTTTTATAAAATGAATTCCGAGTTTCATTAACATTGTGCATTCATACCTGTGTGATTTAGGAATGCAATTAAACCTTGAAGAAGCGAAATCGCACCAATTAAACTTTGGCATAATTAAATCTTTGTAGCTTTGCTTCAACGTCTTCAATTAATCTTTAATACATCATAGACACGTGGGATCAGACAATAAAAAAATGTTTATGACTCAAACATGTTTTGTTCCCAGAATTAGTCAAAACTACACTTAGAATCCATTATAAATTTCCTCTTTAAAAATATCCCCCTTTGACTATTCCGGGACAAAACCAACAGTGAAATGGCTAAGCCGGGCCATCAAGCCGTATGACGCCTAAATCCCATCCCAAAAACCCAAAATGAAAATACATCATCGGTACAAGATAAAACTCAAAAACTATGGTCTGGCAAGCATGAAACTGTCTTTGAATGTCTGAATGTGATGTAGACTAGAAATTTGAATCTCATTAAGCATACCTACACACATGAAACACACAAATATCCAGTGAAGTATGGAGGAACAAATGATATAAAATAATATGAAAACTATCAAATCCAAATAATTTGTTATGTGAGTAAACATGATACCAATACGTAAGCATGATATAAACACGATACCAGTATGTGTAAAGGAACATATAAATCAGGATATCATAAAAACTCACAAAACTCCCCCTACATCACAGACATCTCTCCCCATTTTTATCTCGAATAGGTAATCTGGTGAAAAGATTAAACAAATCTAGCATGTGATAAGATACCAATTTGATACCAATTTGGATTAACTCAAATAGGCTAGATAAACATGAATCAACCAGTTAATATTGATCAAGCAATGTCAAATCTGTAGCTAGCAAACAATGAATCACACAAATGACTATATCAACCTAAGCACGTGTGATAAACGAATCAATGCAGTCAAATATGTCATCGAATAAAGTAAACTGCATAAACAGAAATCCAATACCAAAATATGAACCAATATGCAGTAGGGTACTAAAATAGAATGACAGCTAGCCAAAAGTCAAACTGGTCAAAGAAGGCTATCATTCGAATGAGCCAGGGATATCGTTAGAAAAAACTAAGACATCGCTCGAACGAAACAATATGTCGTTTGAATGACATACTCAAAACTTCACAGAATCCCCAGAATTTAAAACACTATTGCGCAATGGAAAAATTTTAGGAAAATTCAAACTGGAAGGGGATCAACTGTGAAACAATAGCAAAATAGCATCAAAACTAAGAAAAACTCAGAACAAAAAAATATGAGTAACGTGCCAACATAGTACCGATGTGCCTAAATATGAACATGGAACGTTTGTGTGTGAACTAAAATAAATGAATCACAATTCCAACCCATCAAAACGATCAAGAAGCTCTAATCAATAGCAACCTATCATGAAACTTTATTCAAGCCATATGTTACAATTAAAGTGTGAGCTTAATGAACTAAACAAACATCATGAACACGAACACGAATCCGAACTAAACAAACATCATGAACAAACGTCATGACACGAATTTTCAACTTTTAGGATTCTTTGTTCAAACCCATTTAAAATAACCATCCAAACTCGCTCAAATATATATCATATTTTCTTTTTGAATGAACTAAACTAATTTGGCCCAATTTTTGGCATATGATTCTTCTTATTGCCATTTCATTTTTTGGGGCTCTTTTAAACGGTGAATTTCGTGACGAGTCAATTTTGCACTCTCGCAGCCCTTTCTCGTACACTCAACATATTTTCAATTACAATGCACACGGGTAAACGGTTATTATATGCACACTCCGTGATTTATTCTACTTACGCATAGATGACAAGATTGAGATAAGAACATCTCACCAAATTTCAAATATGCAAGAGTAGTCAAACATCCATTTAAACTCGTTCAAGTGTGCACAAAGTCAAATCAAAATGCATATCAACTTAAAAAAAAACATAATGCAATGGTTAAGATCATTCTAAGCATCGATAATTATGACCAAATGTCCTAGCCACGTGGATAATGGAAGAAGGGGGTCCAAGCACACCAATATGCCATATCAAACATGTTAACTCAAAAACAAAAAACAAAAATCTTTTTGGCTTTTTCAGAATATTTTGACTCAAAAGATATATTATATTTCTTGCGTATAATGATCTTTATAAAAAATTAGGAACACAAGAAGTAGAAAAAAGTATTTATAAGCTTGCTAAACTTAGGGACAGGAAAACAAAACATTTTAATAATGTTAAGTGTGTTAAAAGCGATGATTCGAGAGTCCTAGTCAAAGATGATGAAATTATGAAAAGATGGAAAAACTTCTTTGATTGGTTATTAAATGGAGATAGTGGGATTATATTAGATATATAGGAACTTAGGGAGACTCGATAAAATATGTTTTTCTGCAGAATTAGGACAACAGAGATTATGATTTCTCTAAAAAAAAGATGAAAACAGGGAGGGCTTTAGGACCAGATGATATACCTATTGAGTTTTGGAAGTGTTAAGGGAAGGATGGAGTATCATACCTTAAAAAATTATTTAATAGAATTTTAATGACTAATAGGTTACCCGATGAATGGAGAAAAAGTGTTTTAGTACCTATTTATAAAAATAAAGGGGACATACAAAGTTGTTCAAATTATCGTGGTATTAAGTTAATGAGTCATACAATGAAACTTTGGGAGAGAGTGATTGGATATAGATTGAGATTAAAGAAAATTGTATCTGAGAATCAATTTGAGTTTATGCGGGAGGTGAACAATGGAAGCAATCTATTTATTGAGGAGATTAATGGAGAAGTATAGGGAGAAAAAAAAGGACCTTCATATGATTTTTATAGATTTGGATAAAGCGTATGATAGGATACCTAGAGATATAATATGGTGGGTTCTATATAAAAAAGGAGTGAGTCGTAGATATATTGATGTAATCAAGGATATGTATGATGGTTCTACGACTACAGTAGGAACATCAACCGGAGAAAGTAGTGAATTTTCAATTACTGTAGGTCTACACCAAAGTTCAGCATTAAGTCCTTATATTTTTGCTCTCGTTATGGATGAGTTGACTGGACAAATACAAGATGAGGTGCCATGGTATATGCTATTTGCAGATGATATTATTTTATTGGATGAGACTAAGACGTGGATTAATACTAGGTTGGAATGATGGAGAGAAACTCTAGAAACAAGAAGATTTAAAATAAGCATAACTAAAACAGAATATGTGGAGTACAATTTTAGTAGTAATAGGAGGACAAATGGAGATTTGGTGAAATTGGAGGGTCAAAATATACCTAGAAATGATCATTTTTGTTGCTTAGGCTCGATTATTTAAAAAGATGGAGATATTAGTGATGATGTTACTCATAGGATTAAAGCAGGCTGGGTTAAGTGGATAAGTGCTACTAGCGTTTTATGTGATAGGCGCATGCCTTTGAAGTTAAAAGGAAAATTTTATAGGATGACTATTAGACCCGCCATGTTATATGGGATAGAGTGTTGGGCAACCAAGAAATAAAATGTGCAGAAAATGAGTGTGGCGGAGATGTGAATGCTAAAATGGATTTGTGGTAAAACTCGAAAGGACAAAATTAAAAATGAACAAATTCGTGAAACGGAAAAAGTATCTCATATCGAAGATAAATTGGGAGAAAATCGACTTAGATGGTTTGGACACGTCAAATGTAGACTAATGGATGCTCCTGTAAGCAAGAGTGATTTAGTTACTATTGATGGTAACACAAGGGGTAGAGGTAGGCCTAAATTTACTTGGTGGGATATTATAAAAAAGGACATGATGTCATGTGGTTTAATCGAAGATATTGCACTCGACATAATGGAATGGAAAATTAGGATTCATGTAGCCTACCCCAAATAATTAGGACAAGAGGACTATATTTGGAGATGAATATCCAATAATTGGTTCTCTATAACCATAAATGGTCAATCCAAGGAATACTTTGACTCATCCAGATGTTTAAGATAAGGGGACCCTATGTCCCAAAGTCTATTTATTTTCGCAATTGAGTACCTGAGTAGGGGCCTTAATAATTTGAGGTCTAGAGGAATTATGAAACCTTATAATCATCCAGGCGACAACCGTCTTATTTCTCACCTATCATTTACTAATGAAAACGTTATATTCTTTAGATGAGATATAAACATTTTGAAGGCTCTAATGAAATTCCTTGGCAGATATTCTTCTATATCTGGAAAAACTATAAATTTGAATAAAAGTAGATGCTAAGCAGGTACTGAGAAGAAAAAAATCAAATAGCTGATTACACAGACCTTAAATTTAAGTCTCTTTTGCTAAAGTAATCGGGGTGCCCTTTGTTGAAAGGGAGGAACAAAAATTTGCTTGTATATCAATTTGATTGATTCTCTTAAAAGCAAAATAACAAGATGGCATAATAGAATTTTATATTCTACAAAAAAATACATTTTGATTAAACATGTGTTATCTTCTATCCCCTCCTACCTCTTGGCATCAATTCAACCTCCAAAATCAATGATCAAAAGGCTTCAATCAATTCTTAATAAATTTTTCTGGGTGGAAATGAAACTCTTAATTGGAAACATCAATGCAAAAGTTGGAAAGTTCTATGCACAGTCAAAGGTAAGGGTGGTCTTGGATTTACTGATTTCAATCTCATTAGTAAAGCTTCTAGTATGAAATTGATACAGAAGTACTCAATTAAAGACATTCTTTGGGTGAAATACATGAGGAAGAGATATAAATCCTTAAATTACATATCTCAATGGGGATCTTTATCTTGGAGAAGAATGATTGCAACTGAAGAGGTCTACATAAACCAAATGGAAAAATAAGGAGAACAGTGTATTTGGAAAGCCTCAGAATCACGTATTTTTAATTTTCATTACATTATGAAAATTTATAAAAACCACTGCATTACCTCTATAGTTATATCCAACATATATAACTAAAAAACTCTCAATCAATATGTGAAGACTTCTAAGTGATTGTCTACATCTTAATGAAAACATTAAAACACTTGGAATGAGGATGGCCTTCAGATGTAAAACCCGTCATAATCAAGTTGAGTCAACTTTGCACCTATTTTTACAATGTAAATAAACAAAGCCAATTTGGGGCTACTTATCTTACCTTATGGGTACCAAAATAGATATGAATTATATTTCTGTTGTGCTTATGAGCTGGTGCTACAAAGAGGGATCAAAGATTACTTGAGATGCCTTAGGAAAATTATTCCAATTGTGGGTTATTGGGAAATATGGAAAAGTAAAAATATTGATTTTTACGAGACTAAAAAAATTAAGCATTATTTCATTACAAAATAGGCTATATTCCCAATATCTAACATTTGTAAGTATTTGATTCTTCGTAACCCCATTCAAACCTTTGATGAAAACAATCAAAGAGGTGTTTGATTTGAAAATATACCCTTGACAAACGATGGTGAAAATGGTTCAATGGATTGCCCCTTGCCAAAATTGGTTCAAATTAAATGTGGACGGTCATTCTAAAGGAAATCCAACGCCTGGTGGCTATAATGGTATTATAAGAGATCCTAAAGGTCAGTTAGTTATTTCCTTTGCTAATTCAAATGGTATTTCTACCAATACCACAGTGGAGCTTTTGGGTCTAAATATGGGTCTTAAAATTTATTTAAAGTATAAATTAACTTTATCCAAATTGCATTTGACTCATTGACGGTAATCAAAGTTTTTAATAAGTGTCGAAAACCTCCATGGAGATACATAGAGAGCATAGAAAAAATTCAAGTTAATCTCAACCAACTCAATTTTACTTTGACTCGCTGCTTCAAAAAATATAATGTGGTGGTTGATTGATTGGATAACGTTGGTATTAAATTGTCCTCCATTCAAATGTTTGAGAATTCACGGGATCTTCTAAACCTGGTTAGAGGCGCTTTGAAGTTAGATAAACTTGGTTGTAAGTACATTAGGATTCTACTTGATCTTGTTAGTAGGTAGGCATGGTTGTAATGGGTCTAAAGATAAAGTCCCAAGTTTATTTTCTGCATAATTCCTTTTGTTCATTGGCTCCACAAAAGGTTCTAGTTACGTGAGCTTGTATTAGCCACCCAGGAGAGGCTATTTCTCCTTTATTATCAATAAAATTTATGGGGGTATTGTCCCTTTTTTAAAAAAAAATACATGTTAGGGTGTTTGGAAAAGTGAGGCGCTTTAAATCACAAAACAAGTTTTTTCAAGCCAAGAAGAGAAAATATATACTCACCAATGAAGATTATATTTTGGAACCAGGGTGAGCAGATATACCTCTTATTAAAAATAAAGGCTTAAAAGAACTCAAATAAGAGGAGTGAAAAAATGTTCTCTCAAATATATCAAATATTTTTATCAGCAAAAATAATTTTTCAAAGCTCATACTCTAGGTTTGAAAGAGAGGACAATACCTTAACTTATAGCCTTTTGATTTAAAAATGTTGACAATCCTAAATTGTAAATGTCACACTCTTAAGGTGTCAAGTAGTCACATCAGGGTCTTAGTCACCCAAAACATTGTACTTGGCATACTAACCAAGAAAGTCATATAGAAAGATCATCTTCAAAAGTGACTTTCGGCGACGTTAAGCGCGTGTAGTCACAGGGTCACTGTAGCGAGATATTGCGCCTATGCGACGAACGTGAAGAAATATAAATTGCTCCCTAGTTCATACTTTTTTCCTGGGGACATAAGCAACCAATTATACAGTGTTTTTATAGCGGTGAGGATCATCATTCTGTCGGAACTGCTGCAAAGAAAGTCTCACCTTTGTCCAGAGATTTTGTGGACAAAAAATGCCAGCGGCAAGTTTCGCTGCAGCGAGACAAGCCATCGTTGCAGAGAAATTGAGGCAAGGCGGGTCTCGCATGTGTCCATAGATTTTGTCCAATTTTCCTTAGAATATTTTCAAAATAGTTTTTAGACAAACTCCAAGTATGTTTGTTTCTGGAATGAACATTCATACTTAAAAGACTTTAAAGGATGCAATTATTTAAAAAAATTGACTTTTCTATATAAAAATTATATTTACATGTGTACTTGAGAAAATTACAAAAATAAAGTTAATTAAAAAGATTTTTCAATTACAAAAATAGATTATCCAAGGTGAATCTAAGTCCTTTAAGTCTTATACTTTTTTTCTACTTGGTGCGCTTGAGGTTTGATACTGATTGAACCCGATTCGTTGATGAAGCTTTCCAATAACCTCTTGAATAAAGACGCAAACATATTTTGGTCAAGGAATTCAGACAATTTATTCAATGGATCACATCGAGTATATTATATTCGTACAAGAAAAATATTGTACAGGGAAAAACTCTAAAGGTATGAACAACACAAAGATTATATCTAAAGAATAAAAATAATGATATAGAGAAATCAAGATGCCTATCAAAAAGAGTAAATTAAACAGTCTAAGACACCTAAACCAAAAGAATCATATTCTTATTAAACAAAGACGAGGACTTATCGCATTTATGTAGAGATTCTAGTTCCCCTCCATCCATAATTTGCCTTAAAATCCAATCCGATTCCATCTTTAAAGAAATCAATTTAGAAAGATTTAGATATGGGATGATCAACCATTTTTCCCTTTCCCTTCCCTTTGGAAATCTTTTGTAGGGCTTCCACCTTCTTCTTACCTTCCTATCGACATTTCTACCGTTATCAAAATCACTTATACTCAATGTGGTTTGAAATAAATGAAACACAAAACTACTTAAGGCTACCTAAGTAATGTGTGCGCTTATAGGGTTGTGTAACAATTGGATTCATGGAGCGCTTTTGTTTTTGTTTGTTAAGTTTAAAGAAAAATGCCTTAAAGTGTCCTTCCTTATTGTAAAAGGAATAGATGAACGTCACCTTCCTTTGGTTTTCTTCAGGTATAGATTGGGTTGAAAATTCACTTATAGAAGACGAAAAAATGAAGTTGGATGCCAAGGTAGCTTAAATAGAAGAAGAGCCACCAAAATCGATTCCCCGTTTATCCGAAAAGAATAACTTATATCCAAATAGAATCATATCCAATTTTTTATAATCTCCTATTGATAACAATTGTTCTAGGAAAACACCACCAATGGTAAGTGTCAGGCCCCGACTTAATTATCTTAAAATCATCCTTTTATTTAGAGAGAAATACCCTTAAACAATACTTTACTTTAATTCTCTCTGAAAAATAGCACCATATTTGTTTTTCTTCCTTTTACTTTTTCAAAAGCATGTTTGGATAAAAACATAACTACTTTAACATGTAATTTACAAGTACTAAACAACTTTACATTCAAAATTCTTTAGTTTAATATGTACCCCAAAACCTTGTTGATATTCAACCCATATTAGATATCCGTCACTCCCCCATTTTATGGTCCTAATTTGGCAGTGAACTCCAAATGATAGGCATACCCGATACATAACATTATAGGAGTGTAAGCAATACAAGCGTAGTGAATGACCATATACCACACATACAACACATATATAACCAATTTGAATAACCGTTTTTATTTTCTAATGTTATAACCCAACATGAATTGTGTAACTCTCGCAAGACTGGATCCGCCAGTCCAATTAACTCCCAGTTAATGGGGATTCCACATTCCATAATTAGGCTCGAGTACAACAACCTTTAAGTTGGATTAACAGGGCCGCTACATCCCGTAGGACCCACCACAGTCCTTAACATTAGATTGAGGTCCCACCTCAATCTATAACATTAAATAACATCATTTAACATTTTTAATCTACAATCCTTAACATTATATAGACGTCTCACCTCAGTCCATAGCATTAGATAACATCATTTAACATTTTTAATCATACGCATATGTTTCACAACACCACATCACTCCATAAGTATCACCCCACATGTATTTAACTACATAATTCCATATAAAAATATATGCACATATATTTCATAGGACAGGTCACTCACCTTGAATTTTGTACTAAGATTAATACCAAAACAATTTACTTAGTATGGTAGTGTTATCCACTTCCCCACCTAACAATTCAACATCATTAGTATTTGAATACACCAAATCACATTAAACTCAGTAACACATCACATCAGTTGGTAAATCTGACATAACTGAAAAGTAATTAAATATGAGATTTCACATTTATATAATACCTTATTCATTAGGGTTCTAACACAATTCACGGAATTAAATTACAAATTTTCTAGACAAAGTTATGCCCATTTATTACACCCTTTTTCCAAATCGTTTCTCAAGAAAAACAGTAACAAAACTTCTACTTCTCTTTCTCTCTGTCTCTCTCTCTTTAGGTAAAAAATATCACACACAAGCAAAGAAAAGCAAACAATTAAACAAAACAAACAAAACAAATAATGAAAACTACCTACATACCATAAACCATCACTATAAAGTCTCAACCTGTATCTAGGAGAGATATTATAGAACAACTAGATCCTTTTCTAGAACTAGAAATAGGATAGCCTCGCAATTTATTCGCTTGCTATCGCGCCAACCAGCTAAGAACATCTCTACTCTTATATTACATATAATACAAGTAGCACATACAACACATATCATCACTCGCCCCATAACGAGTGAAGGAAAAATATAGAACATCCCTTCCACGGAAATCATATAGGTACACTCACTATCATAATATCGATAGTACCACAAGCTCAATATACACACCCGAATCTAGGGTAAATACAATACTACTCCATTTTCATCATAAGGAATACCCCAACCTCACCTAAGGTGGAACTCCCGTCAATATTCATGCCAATTCCTGGCCACTACTAATGGTTCCTATACACAATATTCTAGTCTTATTCGAACCAACCCACTTCCATAAATGCCCCAACTAGTCATCCTATTCTTGTCCTTATTTTCCAATTGGCGAGATCTAAACGCGTAGTTCCCTTAACTTCTTCAGTAAAGAGAACATTCTACTAGCCTCCCCGGCCTTAGTTCCATGAGTCTTCCTCGGGTGGATGTCCACCGATGGGGTCTCATGAACACTACTTCTCCAAAAGTGTTAGCAACACTTACTCGTGAGCCTATCATTTCCATTGAAGGGCTCTCTCTTCCTTGTAACATCCTTATTTCGGTGCACAGTTTACTTAACCGTAACACCCTTTATTCACTGTCGGGCTCTGACCGAATTCCACGTGCATATTTGAGAATCTACTTTCTCATCATTCCAGATATCCCAGATAAACTTGTTGTTGAAAATATCCACCGAGTTTCTCTATGGGCAAAACTTCCTACTCCACCAAAATATGGCTACTACCATTTTCGCCACTTCAACCTTAATTCAATGGGTGAAAGATTTTCCTTCCAATCTTTGCACCTGGGGGTTTCTATACCCCACTCTAGGCCAAAACTCTCGGGCCTTATATTCTCACCGAATGAGATTACACTTCCTCCAATCCGACCAAACTTCAACATGTGGTCCTCGTCAAGGACCTCTCATCTTCAAATTAACGTTGCTTGGAGTCCCAAGCTTAGCACCACTCTCTGCTGGCAGCGGTACTTGGAAAACTATATCTACTATATTTAGTAGTGGCGGTAGCAATATAAGATAATGCTACAAAAGAGGGGCCTCTAAAGAGGTCCTCATCCCCGACTACAACTTATAGCTCTTAGTAATCCTACCTCATGGCACCTTCACAACGGCCTTCCTTGACGCCCTTCATCTGACGACTTACGAATCTCACACGAACGCACAAAATATTTTCGGGGTTCTCATACTATAGCAGGAGAACGAAACCTCACAAGAGAAATCAACGATCTTAATCTTAAGGCTCTATATCAAATAGAAAGAAACGCAGAAGGCGCAATACATCTGGATAGATTCCTAAGGACTCTAGAACCTAATGCTCTGATACCATCTGTGACAACCCGCCTACCAAAATAATAGGTGGCCAGCCCAATACTCTAATAATCACAGGAATCATAGATGGTCCATTCTCAGCATCACTGTCGATTAAAATAATAGTACGAGATAACCACCAATCATTTTAGAAAACGGACTATCAATTTAAAAAATTTGGAAATAAAAGAAAAACACTTAGACAAACCCATTTGCAAAAACTGTGGATATCAAAAATCAATGAATAAAGAGTGACAATATAATAAATAATCACCGAATAAGCTGTCGGTGAACAGACCAATACAATTAATTACACCGAGTATTACAATTCAATTATTACACTATAATAAATGAATGCAAAGACTTGGACAACACGCCCGAATAAATAAACTGAACATAACTAGAGTACAAAAGAAAGAGGTGTCTAAAACAAATAACCTACAACATCCGCAATATGCTATAGCTCCATGACAACCGGAATGGAAATATAAATACGGGTGTCCATGCGGTAGAGCACCTGTACGGCAAGGAGTTGCATGCAAAACAAAGGAATATAAACGGGTCAGGGATCGGTTTGATATGATTCCCATGTGACTAAAATGCATGACAGTTAAGTGCGTAATTCTCTCGCAATTAATAATATATTTCTCACCTCTCAAATCTAAAAGCAACCTAGCGCAATATCCATGATGCTCTAGTTAACCCAAGTACTAAGGGCTAACTTCTCCCCAGTCTCAACACTATGCCCTATTCGTGCATGGGGTGTCTCGCAAAGCGAAATCAAAATAAGGAACCTCCTCGATACACTACTACTAGGCAAGGTCGATCGTCGATATACATTAGACCCTCAGCACGTAATTAATATTTATGTGTATATATGCATGGGAGGTCTCATCTACAGCTACTCAAGGATACATAATTAAATCCATTCACCATCTAGAAGCATAATTCCTATTTCTTTCTTTAGAAATATATAAAAATGGTAAGACACTTTATCAAATGTTTACCAATTAATCTCATTTCAAAACTTTCTTTACCAATTTTTTATTTCCTTTCTTCCGTCTAGGAAAAACATATTTTCTTTCGTTTCATATCATCCCATTTTCCTTCTTCCATCCGTAAAATGTATTTAACAACCCATTTCCCTTCTTCCATCCGGGAAATGTAAATTAAAGCCATTTCATTAACATAAAATGCTTTAATACCATTAATGTCCCACATTATTCAGAATAGTTATATTCATATACATATAACGATTCTAAGACCACCCATCCGAGTTTCCCCACTGGGTGAGCCCCTAAATGGATATCATCTTCCAGGGCCTATCATATAAGATAACCTGGGATCATACTGAACCTTCGGGAAGCGGCCATACCCCTGCGGGATAGTCATGACCACACCCAGAATCACCTATCCAGCGCAGAATCAATATACGATAACTGGTCATATGGCCTAGGAATATATCCACCCTACATTCATTAGTCAGGGGGCTTCCCCACACACGTGCAACTTCCCTTATGATAGCGATTTAGAGAGGTGTGTAATCATAAATTAACATTTATGAAAACCATTACTTTTTCCATTTGAAAACATCCAATTTTACATTCTTGAAATCATTGTACTTATTTATTTAGTACCCATTTCATAATATGCATTCTTATTCTTAGAGTCATATATTTTGTTAATGACCTAAGACCCGAAGTGCCATAAATATCAAACTAGTCTCCAAGAGTTCATACAATTTCATAAACCCTCAAAGTGAGTCTCCCTCCAGGAGTGTCTCCCAAAAGTCTTAACATTAACATTTTATCTCCACTACATTTTTCGATTAATCCCCTGTATCATACAGACATTAACCTAAGCAACTAGCCCTTGGGGTAAGCCTAATTATCCCATTTAATCCTAGGACATTAGTCTACCCAAAACCACCCTCTAGGACTCCCCATTACTTCCCAAAGGAAGGTTCCTAAACCTCGAACCTAAAAGAAAAGGGCTAAAAATCAAACTAGGAAAAATTCCACAGAAACAGGGTAACCGAATCGATTCGCCCCTTGGGCCGAATCGATTCGCCCTTGCGAATCGATTCGCCTAAGAGCCGAATAGATTCGGTGAGAAAAACTTGACATTTTGTAATAGCCGAATCGATTCAGGCCCAACCCGAATCGATTCGGTTTGCCCAGACCTGTAACATTCCCCTTATCCGAATCGATTCGCCCCTAGGGCCGAATCGATTCGGTCCTGTAGAAAACCCAAGTTGGGGCTACGGGTTGTTTGAACCCTAAAACCCCAAAACCCCAAATCTTTGATTTTATCCAACATCAACAACAACTAATTCTCCCCAAATTGTTTCTACACAATTTATAACAAATAATTTATCCTCAAATCAAATTAAAACTAAGATTTAAGGGTTAAATCATCAAAAACAACAAAGAACCAATTTAGGTTTTAAATCTCCAAAACTTAACTATACATGCAATTTATCACATTAAATCAATATCTAGCAAGTAAAAAACTTGCCTCGAGGTTGTAGTCTCGAATCCTCTTCCGATAGCGACGGATTTCCTGCCCAAATCTCCATTTTCTCTCTTTCTCTCCCATTTCACCCAAAATCTCTCTTCTATCTCTCTCACCTTTGACTTCTAACACAAATGAAGAAAGAAAAGGGTTGGGGGACTTAAATAGGTCTCAAACATAAATGCCCTCTTTTAATTGCTAATACACCATTAAAATGACTCGTGTCCACAAAATTGAGTCATAACACCCCAAAAGTGCCCGAAACTCAAAAATACAACATTGCACTTATTTCGACTATTCTAAAAACAACCGCACCCTCTATTTTGGCATTCGGAATAAAGTGAACTATTTTTGTGTTCAAAATTTCATTTTATTTCATTAATTATACACCAACTTAAATATGGGTCATAACCGTCGCATTACATATAATGATGCAATAAAATACAACATAATGTTATTTACCTTCTCATAACGGTAAGTAGACAAAACATAGTAAATATTATCCCTAAATCTCACGGGAAATAATACTTACTCCAAGTATCCCTATTTTATAAAATTAGACCATCGGGCAAAATCATATAAAATAGCAGCTTAAAAACCTGGGTTGTTACAGTTTAGTTCATTCCAAAGAAAATATGATATTATTGAGGGAGTTTGGATGGATTAAAAAATTTAAACGGGTTTGCACACCTTATCTTAATGTTGAAACATTGCAATTTGACGTTATTGTTTGTATAATCGTCAAAATTCTGGATTTGTGTGCATATAGTATGTTTACTTTATTAAGCTCACACTTTAATTGTCATATGTCTATGATAAAGTTTGATGATTTATCGCTATCAATTAGAGCTTCTTGATCTTTTCGATATGTTGGAATTGTGACTCATTTGTTGTAGTTTCACGCCCATATATTCCATGTCCATGTTTGAGCACATAGATACTATGTTTGCATGTAACTCACTTTTTTAGTTTTTATGCGTTTTGCGTAAAAAGTTTACTGTTTTAGCACTGTTTTGCTGCTGTCAGGCCCTTCCACTGTGTTTTTTCTAGAAATATTTTCACTGGGCAACAATATAAGATATTTCTGGGAAACTGGGAAAATTTGGCCAGTCGCGAGAAGTCGTTCCAGTGACATTACCATGTCGCGTGAAGTCTCATTCGAGCAATGTCCTCATCTTGTTTGAGCGACGTCCCTGGATCGTTCGAACGACAGCCTAGATTTGTGCTTCGTTTTTGTTTGCAGTCCCTTGGTTACTATGGTATATTTTTGTTATTGCTGGAAGTTTTCTGGACTGACTAGTTTATATGCAGGTTATATTGTTTCAAAATTGATATTTTGTATATTATTCCGTTTATCACACCTGATTAGATTGATATATTCTTTGTGTGATTCCTGGTTTACTAGCTACTGATTTATCATTACTTGATCATATTTAGCTGGTTGTTTCATGATTATCTAGTGATTCTTATTTGGTATATCTTCATGCTAGATACTTGTTGATTGGTTTATCTTTTCATCGGGTTGTCTATTCGAGACAAAAAAGGGGAGAGATGTATGTGATGTAGGGGGAGATTTAGTTTTGTTAAGATTTGTTGAGGATGTTTTTTATTACATATTTTACACATTGGTATTACACATTGCTATCATTTTGTTGTTTAATTATTTAACAAATGATTTTTCAGAGTTTATTCATATTGGTATTTATTGTCAAATTGGTATCATTTGGATATATATATTGGTTTCATTTGTTCCTCCATACTTCACTGGGTATTTATTTGTCTGTTTCATGTGTGTAGGTATACTTCAGAGATTCGATATTTCAAGTCTACATCACATTCAGACAGTTCATGCGTGCCGGTGCTACATATACAAGTCTGTGTCCTGTAATTTTTTACTTTAGGTTTATGGGATGGGATTTACGCGTCATACGGCTTGACAACCCGGCTTAGGCATTTTACTGGTTTAGTTTTGTCCCAGAATAGTCAAGGGGGGAGATTTGTAAGGACATAAATTTCCAATTGAATCCCTGTATTGTTTTGACTTAATTCCGTGAACAAAATTGTGTTTGTATATGTCATAAGGAGATTTTATTTTGTCACGATCCCACTTGGTCTATGACGTATTGAATAAATTGAATACTTTGCAACAAAGCTTCAAAGAATTAATCATGCCGAAGTTTAATTGGTGCAAGTTTATTCGTCTTTAAAGTTAATTGCATTCCGAGTTCACACAGGTATGAATGCATATAATTAATGGTGCTCGAAATTATTTTTATAAAAGATAAGGATGTAATTTTATATGAAAAAATGTTTTAAAATGTTTTAAGAGTGTTTTAAATGTTTTAAACTACGTTTTATTCTGATAAGCTCGAAATAGAGTTTGACTTAATTGAATCTCTTTTGGAAGAGACATTTTAAAGAAAAAGTCAAACTGACACACGCGTCATTCAAACGACAGAAGAGATCGTTCGAGCGAGATGCTCATGTCACGCGAACGGCGTGTCAATCTCATTCGAGCGACACAGTTTTTTAGGCGGCGCTTAATTCCTATTTAAAGTGCGTTTTCATCAGAATTAAAAAGTGTGCATTCTGAAATAACAGTTTACGATCCAGAGACGTGTTTGCACATGTTTTTCTAAGGTTTCAAAGCTTAAACACACCCTTAGAGCTTGCAAAGATCTGAGTTATCAATACTATATGTTTATGTGATTTTGATGAACTAAGAAGGTTTGTTCTATACTTTAACATCAGGGTTTTGCGATGAACAAAATAAAAGGACTTCTTGTTCGACATCCTAGACGTATCAAAGCCATTCGGTGGACACGGAGACATACGTGGACGCGTGTGTTGTGGACAGGTATCGTGGAAGAAGGACTTTCTGTGTGGGCACTGTGAGAGGAGTGATTGAATATCATTAGAGCATCAAGACCCATGGGGATCGAGTCGTTGAGTGAATCTTTGTCTGTTCGTTGTAATTCCATATTCATAGTGATTGTCTAGCTTGGGCCGTCCGAGGTTGTTTTCCCGTCTTGGGTTTTTTTCTCGTACATCCGGTGTTGTGAGTATTCTTTACTCGACTTTACTTGCTTTAATCACTAGATGCATGTTTAGGATTAATCAAGATAAAATTAGTTTAAAGTAAAAATTGGTTTTTCACAACTTGGTTTGGTGATAATTAAAAGTTGGATAATTTTTGGTAAAAATTGGTTGATTTGAAACACATGTATAGGGACCATCCCTTTTCATGTGGCATATCGGTGTATTTAAATCCAATTTTTTCTGTGTCTCCATGTGTCTAGAACATTTGGTTATGATTTTGGTTGCTTAGATTGTTCTAAATCATGCTTGCATGGAGTAGTTTGAAAATGACTTGCTTAATAGATTCACTTTGTATATTCCTCCTCATACACTTTGCACGAGATCTTTTGAATTTTAACTTCATATGTCACATGAGCTAAATGAAGTGTTCTAAACTTAATATTGTTATATACATAAAAAAATTACTATGGGGGAGTTATAAATGTAAAAATCATTGTCCGTGTGTTTGTAGTTTTATTAAAAAGACCTTGAGTGTACACAAAAAAGAACTATGGAAGGAAAAATCTCATTTGCACGAAAGGCCACCGCTGGCAAGCGACTGAAAGAAAGTAGTGGCAAAAGAAATGATTATATTTCCAAGGCCAAAATATTTTTCACTGATCCTTCAATATTGGATATCTTCAAAAAATGACAGAAAAAGATATATGCTTATTTTTTATTAATAAAATATTTCACAATGAATTCTAGTTGAGCTAAATTGTTTTGACGCTACAGCTTCGATAATCATTAACATTTCTAGGCTAGTATGCATTGTGTTTATTTGTCCCATTTGAGTTTATTATGTGACATGTCAGGCTAATTAGAATGGTGATAAATTATTGCGGTCAGAAAGAACTTTTTGGACATTATTGAGTAATTGGGTCATTTTTCTCTTATGATTAGGTCACGCCCACTTCACTCTATACCACCTTGTTTATACACATTGATACTATGTAAGTGTGTAGTGCTTATGTGTTTATGTCTTTTGTGGTCTTGTATACTTATATATATTTGTATACTTCCTTGGTATATGTGCGACACACACACACACACACACACACATACATATATATATATATATATATATATATATATATATATATATATATATATATTGAGTCTTTGCGTTTTCATATAATCTATGATTGCCTTATGATTATCTTTTACTCATTGGCATGTGCTATGATCATCTTGGAATCCCATTCTTAAATGTTTGTATCATAGTTGGTATCATTTGTTCATAATTAGGTCATTTGTTCTTTTAGTGGCAAATTATTTATCATTGCATGCTTGCTTCACCCCATTTCATAATATACTCATTTTTTCCTTATGTTTATATGCTTTCAACTTATAGGGGAGATTAGTTTAATATTATGCATCGTTACTCTTTCTCCATTTTCGAATAAAAAAAGGAAGAAATGGTATCTCAATCTTTGTAGTCTAGGGGAGATATTTTTCTTAAGGGGAGATGTCCTAACTTAGGTATAGATTGTTATACAAATGGGGGAGGTCTAATCTTATGCAGTTTATATTTATATATTCAAGTTTCATTTAAAGGTGTGGCATAGGTTTGCAACAATGCAGCGAATTTTACAGAATGGCAATGCAACTCAAGGTGAGTATGTCAAGTGTCTGTACTTTTTCCTTTCTAGGTTGATAATTGTGTCTTTTAGATGAGCATGACAGCCCGTAGATTTTTGTTTTTTATTTCTTTTTGGAATAGGCAAAAGGGGAATATTACAAAGGACAAATTTCTGATAGAGTCAATTTATATGTAATTTTGCATATTTCGTGTTTGGACAATACCGTAAGCCATAGGTTATAACTTGAGTGTGTTTAACATTCAAGCCTCTTATGTGTTTTATTAAAGATGTATAGGCCAAAACTTCATGTTCATCATCATGTCGAGTTTCATGTCAATTTTTTGTCATCATGTTTTGAGGATTGATTAGGCACATATTCTTCATATTTATCCCTTAAATTTCGGTATTTTTATGATCCCGTGCAGTGTAAATAACTTGGATTTGTCTCGTATTTATGCTACTAACGTTTTTTGGCAAGTATTTCGTGTTTTGTGTATTTCTCATGTGTTTTACAGGTATTTCATGCAAGTTAGTGCGAAGGAAAACTCAAAACAGTGAAAGAAACCAAGAAATGGAGAGTTGGAGGGCATTTTCATAATTTTTCAGCCTTAGTCCGGAGGTGGGCCAACTAGAAAGTTGAAGATCTCTAAATTACAAGAACACTGGAAAAAACAGCACCTCAATCCGAGCTACGGTGAAGAAGTTACGATGTTTTGAAGTTGCACGATAATGGACCGGTCCGGTCATGCGAAATCCTGGCATTTATTATGAAGATTAAGATGTGCATAGCTAGTAAAAACTTGCGCAACAAGCAATTCTAGCTGTCAAATTTGTGCTACTTGGTGCTATAAAAGACCAAGCCCTACCTCATTTCAAAGGGAGTCGAATTCTAGAGAGTAGAATAGAATTTTAGAGAGAGAAAGTCAGATTTTAGAGAGTCTTTTTAGTTTTCTTTGGTAGAAATTTTCATAAACCCTAGTTTTTGAAGTTTGTCTACTATTCAAGATTCAAAGTTCTATTCAAGATTCATCATTCATCCATTGCAAGTAATTCTAATTTATTGTTTTTACTGCTTTCCTATTTAGTTTAATTAATTGTTGATTTCTAGTTTTCCATTCCCAATTCAAGTCATGTTCTCAATTTTCTAGACTTAGTTATGAATTCCTACACTTTAATTTGTAAGTTTTATTTTGATTTCATCATGTTAAGCTAAGTTTTTAAGGGTTGGGATGCATAAACCCATCCCAATGTAAATTACTTATGTAGAAAATAGAATTTAAATTAAAAATTTGAAAGAGTCGTGCGAGACAAATTTTACAACCATTGTAGATCTTTTAATATCTCTTGCCCTAGGTACTTGGGATGTTTAAGAATACGATGTGCGTACAATTATTTAGCACCGCTTTATATTTACCTTTGATTTCATATGGTGCGGGCTTGATCCTCAGATATGTAATTCTTAGGATCTATAAAGACTGGATTCATTCAAATTTATAATTTACAATTATAGTATTCTACACGGTAAATTACTAGGGTTAGGGGATTGTATTCCAACCTACTTTCTCATTCATCTTAATTAGTTTGCTCATGCATGCATAGTTAACTTTTTTTATTTTTTCCCTCTTCAACCATCATCATCTTTTTCACTTTTATTTTAGAAGTAATAAATCAGTTAAATTCTATCAAACATTCCCTGTGGATTCGATACCCAGCTCGCCACTATACTCCTTAAGAGTGTAGTTACAAGTTTAGGTTTTTTTGTATTGAGGTTGGAAGCCGATAACAACGACTAGCGTATTACACGGACGCTCGATTTTTTCACTCGATCAAAATGACGCCGTTGCCGGGGAGTGTTTGTTATAGATTATAATTGACTTACTACTTCGTAAAAAAAAGTAAAAAAAAAAATTGTGTCACGTTTTTTTTAATTGCCCATTTTGAAATGTCTTATTTTAACTCTTTTGGTGGCTTTAATTGTTATGCTAATAGTGAGGAGGAGGAGAATGAACTCACGATTTATGAACATTGGATCAATATCACTAAAGATGAGTCTCATAAATACAAGCCTAGTGCTAAGGCCATCCAAATTTATGAAAATGAAAGGCTTGAAGAAGAAAGGCGTGAAAAAGAATATAGGGAAAAAAATCGTTTTTGGGAGCAAGAGTTGGATGCATTATTCGAATCCAATGACGATTTTTCTTCTGATATTTTTGAAACTAAAGAATGTTTTCAACCGAATGAGGAATCCAATGAAGAATCACTTGAGCTTGAATTTATGTCCTCACCATTCTCATTCACTATTATCGAACCATTAAATCCATCACAAGAACTGGATGAACGTCTTGAGGAAGTTGATCCGATTCTTATATGGGAATGTTTTTTTGAGATGCTTCATCTTATGGGCCATACAATTAGACGTGTCACTCCACCAAACCCAACTGAAAATTTGGGGGGAGAAGATTTTGAGGACAAGGACTCTATGCTTAAATTATTTTCAAAGATGGACTCTTTCTATTTGTGTGATCTGCTTCCCATACTACTTGAAAAATCTTTGGGACGTGATTCTATTTTTTGTGACACCCCTCCTAATTAAATACCGGGCGATCACTCCTTTATTAAATTAAATCAAGGTGAACAGTTGGTCCATTCTTATCATCACTGTCGAAAAATAAAATTTTCCAATTTAACACCCTAATTAATTAAGCAAAGTGTCAAAACCATGTTCATACATACTTTCCAAATTTTATATAAAGAAAAATCATTTATTTTATTAACAACATTCGATAAGTAAGAATCACACCACATTAAATTCTGCAACATAATCCAATTAATTTAATACATTCGTCAATCGAATGTCAACATACGAAATCTAAAGTCACACATCCAAACTGAATAAATCCCATAGTAACAATACTGGAAATAACTGAAATACAAATGTCCAATAACAACGGAATAATGGAAAGAGCTACACATGCCCAACTAGATGAAAGTACTAAGAGTGGATCCGAATGAACGAAGTCGTCTAATCAAGAGTCCTGCAACTTCCACCTAAGCTGCAGCGCGTTCCTTCCAAGAGATCCTAAGCAAGACGCCCCTGTGGCTGGGCACCTGTAATACATACATATATATACAAGAGAGAGAGAGAGAAAAAAAAAACGGGTCGGAGCCCGATAGTGTATATGGTTTAAAATTTGTTTAGCAAGTATTTAAATTAATACAGGCCAATGCAACAACATATTAGTGCGTCACTCTCTTGAGGAATTCTCACCTCTCTTATAATATGCACACATATCGTACTAACCTTCCCAACAGTTTGTCTTATCATTTATCGCACTAATCTTCCCAGTGATTTAACTTATTTTAGCTTACTCGTAAGATTCAAAATTTAACGATTCAATTATTCGAAAATGATATTTCAATTAGCAACCAAAGTTCTCATTTTTAACTTTATAAATCAATAAAGTTTTCCAATGTCATATTATACTTTCTCAAAACAAGTATTTACAATTTGAGTCATCAACCATGTCCTACATGTCTCATCAGAGTAGGCAGTTCCAGATTTCAGAATTTCATATATATATTAACTTCTCATAAAATATATATATATCACAACAGCACCCCAAATAACAACTATGGTGCGGGCATACTCTACTATCCAATCCCCGTATCACTCGTACTAAGGGAATACAGATTCGGAATCACTCTCGAACTGTATCAACACATGCTCAAACAATATTGAGACAAAGTATAGATTCCAAGTCTCTCGGGACCGTCTGAACTATCACTGCGATAGCCTGTACCAAGGATACCTATACACAAACAAAATGAGGCGAAGCATAGATTCCAAGTCTCTAAGAGGAAAGCACATACCCGCATCTCTTAGGACCGTCTGAATTATCATTCCGATAGCCTGTACCAAGGATATCTATCTTCTAGGGTACAAGTCAATATCCCCCATAAAGGTCCCATCGAGATAAGACTGTCCCAGCACGGAAACCTCAGGGATAGCAAGTAGCGTGGGCATGATTTTCACACATAGATAGTATATGCATACACAATCATATAACTATACTAACATTACCATTTCAATAATGGGTAAATTCTCAATTCCCATAATTACGACATTTGTATTTATTTCTCATTATTTAGTTATCACGTATAACCATTCACATCTTATTTTAATTTGAAGAACTTTTTCACTTACTACATCACGCTCACGGATTCTATCCTCCCAAGTATAAAATTCAGTAAGTATACACATTTGTCCCAAAGTAACTCTCTTACGTGTCTCTCTCTCTTTAACATATACTTACATTTTCCCTCATATAAGATATCCTAAAAATATAGATTTCGCCTTACATTAAAGGATTTTGAATTTTATTTTCAAAGATGAGAATTTCAAATGGTTTCGAAATCGGAATTAAAATAGAGTTTTGATTGAATTTTTTTTTTATTTAGAAGAGTCCTCAAAATATAAAACTCTCTAAGAGTCCTCAAAATATAAAACTCTCTAAGAGTTCTCAAAACATAAAACTCTCTAGTAAAAAAAATATTTTTAGAAATCCGACCGTTCGATCAAGCTGAATTTTTGTCAGCAGTCCTGTCTCGCCGTTCTCTACAATATGTTAAAATTTCAAGCGATTCCAATGGTCCGATCATCCGGAATAAAATTTTTAGTGTTTGTATCTAATTAGAACTCTTTTCTTAATCAAACTCTTAATCCTTTACATGACAAAGGGTTTCTAAAATATCATTTAAGTCATCACTACATGCAATTTCCTATCTCAAATTGGTTTTTTCTTCCATACAATTCATCCTAATCATTCCTAAACCAATATGAAAGATGTATCAACGAAATAAGCACGATAAACACTTGCCTGAAATTTTTAAAAATCTGGTTTGGTGCCGAAATTGGTGTGGTTTCATTCCCCGTCTCGCGATCTACGTGTTGGTGGTGACGGCGGTGCAATCGGAGGTGTTCTTGGCCTAGAACTCCTTGGAGAGCTTCTCCTCTTCCTCTCCAATGGCCGTCATTTGTCTTTGGTTGTTCTAACCCTAGAATACAACCTAGATATCTTATATAACCCTTTTAATTTTCGTAGGTTTAATTACCCATAATTGCGAAATGTCCAAAACGCCCTCCCGGGGTACTAATTGGGCCTAAAAACGCCCCGAGACCCAAACTAAACCCCCGGGTACACTTTTCTGACTATCTCGACCCTTCCGGACAAGTTGGCGCACTCAAAATGACCATACGAACAACTTATAAAATATTCACTTATTAATCAACATTTAGTCCCGACACGACATAGGCGCGTCCCGACTTAAATTTCCATAATTGTCATTTTATTCACACGTGACAATATTATAACAATAAATCTCATATATTACTATACTCATCCAGTAATATTCAACAGATAACAAATTTCCAATAATTACTAACTCTCGTCACGCTAGTAAATATTTAATGCAACATTCCGGATTAAAATTAAATTAATTTATCTCAATTAAATTTAATAAATCCCATAATTTAAAAGCTATAAAAATACGGGGTATTACATAATTCCCCCCTAATAACTGAATTTCGTCCCGAAATTCGGAAAATAAGGCCTATCAGGTAGCACAATTCTGGATATCCTTTTCCGTACACAAACTAACTACACATTATGGCGCTCAATCACTATAGCCATTTCTTCACAGTAACATTGTTTTGCATTCTCTTTGGAGACACTTCACATTGTGCTCCCAACCGACAATATTCGCATAGGTCACGCTTGTACGTTATACATTTCATTATCTCACTATCATTAGGAGGCCGAACCTCACTACATGACAAATACTCGGATTTATTCATATACAAAACTCCCATTCTGAGAAAATATTACCAACATTTGATCACTCTTGCTCGTCTAAAACAGTCATGGAATTATACCAGAGTTATCGGATATTTTCTCGACCGATCCAAAAATTTTGATTATCTACTCTCCTCTAAACATACGGAAGGAGAATAGTCGAGGTTCTTCCATAACAAAACCTTAATAAGTACCTCATACGCGACAAACAGGTACGAGTGCTTCTACAGAGCATTCTTGAAATCATCGTACCAAGATTCCAAAATCTCCTTCACGTGGCTCCACTAATCTTTAATCACCATGCGCTTATTCCCTGGCTAAGGGTGATACATCCTACTTGAAATGAAATCTTATCTCCACTGGTTCCTGAAATCCAATATCAAAGGTGGGATTCACCAATCTCATCCTGATTCAGAAATTTATACTGCGCCGGACCATGCACTGGCGCGATCCTTCCTTTCAAAGGAAGTCTGGGGCATACTAGTTAATATTGTAAGCCAGCCCAAAGGAATATCAATCACTTCCTTCTCGGCGACATAATTCACATGTTCGGGATAAACCCTTGATCTTGTTTTGAGGATGGCAACCCATCCAAGAACTTTACCGACTTTACCAACCTCTTCCAATTTCAGGAATTTTCGATAAACACAAAATTATTTGGTTGATTCTCCTCTTTCAACCAAACCTTACCTATGGGCAGTGCATGTAGAGACTACTCACTACGTCTCGCTAAACATCGATTCTTCCCTTGAAATGTCTCACATTAAGTGACACGTAATACTCCCCTTCCTTCCTTGTAGTATGCCGAAAGTTCCAGCCGTGCTCTTCTCTCCACGAAGAGCACTTCTGGATCTGTTATACTATACTAACATCATTACTCTTTATATGTGTGAGTCGCTCTCACACTTGACTAATAACAACTCCACTCCGGGTGTGCTTCATAACAACTAAATTCTACTATATTCAAGGAATACCAATTCTTGAATGGGTTCCCACAGCCTTCCAATCAAGTTAGGGCGTGTTATTCTATTTGCACACTTATGTATGGATTATCGCCCCTCATGTGATGTTTAATCCACTCTATCACTTCCACTTCGTTATACTAGTCCCACAAACATATATTTCACACGTCTATTACCACATCCCTTCGACTCAGACTATTTTAACTGTAGTTAACCAAGATGCCCACATTTTTGCAACACTTCGACCGCCCTGGGAGAGCGAACGGCGTACTACTCATCTGTAGGACTAACTAAATTCAACGGAATAGAAGGGATAGGGAATTCAAATTCCATGACAATAAAAGAGGAATAATAATTCTCAACCTTCCTCAGATAAGTACAACAATTTTTCCAAATAAGTACAACAACCAAAATATATCACTAACGCTCTATTCATCAAAATAATTACAGGTCATCTCTTTTGTATAATATAAAGTTCTTTCCAGATAATCCATGCTAAAAATCATTCCAACTCTTTATTCACCTTGTGTTCTGTACGCGGTTATGACATTTGGGTACTCTCAATCACCCTAGAAATCAAAATTCTTAAATTCTCCTTATCATCGTTCCACCCCTCAACTCGTGGGCATAACTTTTAATGCTTTCCTACCACAAAAATCCGGCTCCAATGACCTTAAAACAAAATTCAACTTCCAGCTTACATGCATAATTACTTGATCCCATTTCGACCAGGGTACCGAACTCATGGAATAGTGACCAAACGTCTCCCTATTTCCAACCTTACGCTAAGTTTCATGCGTGGGATGTCTCGCAAAGAGAAATCCAAACAAGGAACCCCCTCGATACACTACTACCTAGCATTGTAGGTTATCGAAATCCGTTAGGTCCTCCGTCCATAGTATATACCCCTTTATTCTGTCCCTTGATAGAAAAGTTACAATTTCTCCCGTAATTATGCTTAACAAAGAACGTTTCACCAAATTTCACTATCGTTCAACATAGGTTGGTGGTAATAGCATTCCATAAACCTCGAATACATACAATCGGAATTCTCGAAATTCCTTTTTCTAACATTAGGGGTATAACTCTTAACTCCCACGTCTCTTAAGGATAAATATAACACTGCACTCTTCCTATCACTAAGTCCGGAGTGCCAAACATAATACTGCGTCAAATCTTTTCGCTCAACGGTAAATCCCGATACATACGGAATCATATTGGCAAAGTTTATACATACTTTGGCATCGAATATCTCGAGCCCACTATCTCCTCCGAAGTCTCTAGGATAGATAATATAAGTGCGAGTCCAATCTTCTCACAGGTAAAGCCTCGCCAAAACAAACATAAAACATGTTGCACTAATGCAACCACTCCGATAGCCTTGCAATAAATGCCCACTATCGTACTAACCATTTTTGTAATGTTTTAAACAAGATAATATCATACTCGTGTATCGTATCACTACAACGAGTAACCTCAATAAAGTATAAAACACTGTTGATATACTCATTCATCCTCCGCGGATAACACTAAAGAAAAATCCCGCTACACTAGGGAAAAATATTCACATAATGGTAACATTTATAATTATATGCATTAAGCTCGTCTCACATGCTAATCTAGCAATGAACAAAATATAGTGACTCTCTTGTGTCACATAAACACACCTCATCCTCTGAGGATACAACTTACACTTCTACTTTGTCAATCGTCTTGACTACGCAAATGGTTTTCGAACGTAACACGTCTACCCAAACCATAACAAAATTATTTTAATCGTTGCCTTTTACTAGGCACCGTATTCTTGTCCTTATACTCACTTTGGAACATATTATCGTGAGCGATCTCACTCCGCACAAAATACCTCAGTACATAATCCACTTACCACCTGTCCTACTAACCAGGTTAGGATTTGTCCTCCTCTCGGACTTTAGTAAACTCGATTCCTGTTAACCATTTCGATTGTTCCTTTAACTTTTTAGGCCATAAAGATCATGTTACTATCTATAATAGCACTTACTGAATTTACCATCACTTGGTAAGAATTCCATTATCCGAATCATTTAAATGGGTCCCCTGATGTATATCCACATCTCTTTTTGGTGCTATATCACCACCATTGTATTCAGTCTTATTCTCGACTAAATTCTTCGATTTCTTTAAGCTTCCCACACAAGGAGCATTATCATCTTTATTGACAAAATACAACATTGTCAACCTCTGAATCAACCGTCCATCAGAATTTCCTCCTCGAGTATTATCAATTATTATTACGAGTTGGTCTCCCACTTGGAGTCGTTTCCTCCACTCGTATCTACATCTTTCGATACAAAATTTGCTAATGATTAGGGTTCATATCCACAATCGGACTTCTGTCATGCCCTCCCGCGATGAGTTCAGAACCACGTTTGCTTCTCACCCTGAACAGTTGAGGAAGGAACATACGGTCAACACTGTACCTAAGGTTCTCCTATAGGCATGGCATTCCACTTTTAAAATTGGTGGTTGACTCCAACCATTATAATTTCGTCCCGAAAGCCAAGAAAATTTTCTTTAAATTTTCACTTTCAGTTTGCCCCACTTCGTCCTATATTTAAGCCTTTGGGTACATTACCTCCTTTGGTAAAGACACATATAATTTCCGCATTTCTAAAATTTCCCATTGACAGTCTCTACACATTTTTGTAATACGTTGGGTAAGTTTACCCTCGCACCTCATTTGACTATAACAGCATTTGAAAAATCATTGTTGCACCTTAGTCGCCTTTCTAGTCATGGCTTCTCATGCCATAATGGAGGTGACCTCGACTACGGTCATCATCCTCGGATTTATTTCATAATATCAACTGAGCCCTGCCTCCTGATGTACGATTAACGGCCCTCTTCTGACATCCGTCATCGCTCGGCACACGCACACATCCGAACGAAATTAGAATTCACTAGTGTATACACATTATAGCAGGAGAACGAAATCTCATCAAGGGAATCAACAATCCTAAACATAGGGCTCTATAGCAAACAAAGCAACGCTGAAAGCATAATAAGCCGTACAGATCCTAAGGACACTAGAACCTGATGCTCTGATACCACCTGTGACACCCCACCTAATTAAATACCGGGAGATCACTCATTTATTAAATTAAATCAAGTTGAACAGTTGGTCCATTCTTAGCATCACTGTCGAAAAATAAATTTTTCCAATTTAACACCCTAATTAATTAAGCTAAGTGTCAAAACCATATTCATACATACTTTCCAAATTTTATTTAAAGAAAAATCATTTATTTTATTAACAACATTCAATAAGTAAGAATCACACCACATTAAATTCTGCAACATAATCCAATTAATTTAATACATTCGTCAATCGAATGTCAACATACGAAATCTAAAGTCACACATCCAAACTGAATAAATCCCATAGTAACAATACTGAAAATAACTGAAATACAAATGTCCAATAACAACGGAATAATGGAAAGAGCTACACATGCCCAACTAGATGAAAGTACTAAGAGTGGATCCGAATGAACGAAGTCGTCTAATCAAGAGTCCTGCAACTTCCACCTAAGCTGCAGCGCGTTCCTTCCAAGAGATCCTAAGCAAGACGCCCCTGTGGCTGGGCACCTGTAATACATACATATATATACAAGAGAGAGAGAGAGAGAGAGAGAGAGAGAGAGAGAGAGAGAGAGATAAAAACGGGTCAGAGCCCGATAGTGTATATGGTTTAAAATTTGTTTAGCAAGTATTTAAATTGATACAGGCCAATGCAACAACATATTAGTGCGTCACTCTCTTGAGGAATTCTCACCTCTCTTCTAATGTGCACACCTATCGTACTAACCTTCCCAACGGTTTGTCTTATCATTTATCGCACTAATCTTCCCAATGATTTAACTTATCTTAGCTTACTCGTAAGATTCAAAATTTAACGATTCAATTGTTCAAAAATGATATTTCAATTAGCAACCAAAGTTCTCATTTTTAACTTTATAAATCAATAAAGTTTTCTAGTGTCATATTATACTTTCTCAAAACAAGTATTTACAATTTGAGTCATCAACCATGTCCTACATGTCTCATCACAGTAGGCAGTTCCAGATTTTAGAATTTCATATATATATTAACTACTCATAAAATATATATATATCACAACAGCACCCCAAATAACAACTATGGTGCGAGCATACTCTACTATCCAATCCCCGTATCACTCGTACTAAGGGAATACAGATTCGGAATCACTCTCGAACTGTATCAACACATGCTCAAACAATATTGAGACAAAGTATAGATTCCAAGTCTCTCAGGACCGTCTGAACTATCACTGAGATAGCCTGTACCAAGGATACCTATACACAAACAAAATGAGGCGAAGCATAGATTCCACGTCTCTAAGAGGAAAGCACATACCCGCATCTCTTAGGACCGTCTGAACTATCATTCCGATAGCCTGTACCAAGGATATCTATCTTCTAGGATACAAGTCAATATCCCCCATAAAGGTCCCATCGAGATAAGACTGTCCCAGCACGGAAACCTCAAGGATAGCATGTAGCGTGGGCATGATTTTCACACATAGATAGTATATGCATACACAATCATATAACTATACTAACATTACCATTTCAATAATGGGTAAATTCTCAATTCCCATAATTACGACATTTGTATTTATTTCTCATTATTTAGTTATCACGTATAACCATTCACATCTTATTTTAATTTGAGGAACTTTTTCACTTACTACATCACGCTCACGGATTCTATCCTCCCAAGTATAAAATTTAGTAGGTATACACATTTGTCCCAAAGTAACTCTCTTACGTGTCTCTCTCTCTTTAACATATACTTACATTGTCCCTCATGTAAGATATCCCAAAAATATAGATTTTGCCTTACATTAAAGGATTTTGAATTTTATTTTCAAAGATGAGAATTTCAAATGGTTTCGAAATCGGAATTAAAATGGAGTTTTGATTGAATTTTTTTTTTTATTTAGAAGAGTCCTCAAAATATAAAACTCTCTAAGAGTCCTCAAAATATAAAACTCTCTAAGAGTTCTCAAAACATAAAACTCTCTAGTAAAAAAAATATTTTTAGAAATCCGACCGTTCGATCAAGCTGAATTTTTGTCAGCAGTCTTGTCTCGCCGTTCTCTACAACATATTAAAATTTCAAGTGATTCCAATGGTCCGATCATCCGGAATAAAATTTTTAGTGTTTGTATCTAATTAGAACTCTTTTCTTAATCAAACTCTTAATCCTTTACATGACAAAGGGTTTCTAAAATATCATTTAAGTCATCACTACATGCAATTTCCTATCTCAAATTGGTTTTTTCTTCCATACAATTCATCCTAATCATTCCTAAACCAATATGAAAGATGCATCAACGAAATAAGCAAGATAAACACTTGCCTGAAATTTTTAAAAATCTGGTTTGGTGCCGAAATTGGTGTGGTTTCATTCCCCGTCTCGCGATCTACGCGTTGGTGGTGACGGCGGTGCAATCGGAGGTGTTCTTGGCCTAGAACTCCTTGGAGAGCTTCTCCTCTTCCTCTCCAATGGCCGTCATTTGTCTTTGGTTGTTCTAACCCTAGAAGACAACCTAGATATCTTATATAACCCTTTTAATTTTCGTAGGTTTAATTACCCATAATTGCGAAATGTCCAAAACGCCCTCCCGGGGTACTAATTGGGCCTAAAAACGCCCCGAGACCCAAACTAAACCCTCGGGTACACTTTTCTGACTATCTCGACCCTTCCGGACACGTTGGCGCACTCAAAATGACCATACGAACAATTTATAAAATATTCACTTATTAATCAACATTTAGTCCCGACACGACACAGGCGCGTCCCGACTTAAATTTTCATAATTGTCATTTTATTCACACGTGACAATATTATAACAATAAATCTCATATATTACTATACTCATCCAGTAATATTCAACAGATAACAAATTTCCAATAATTACTAACTCTCGTCACGCTAGTAAATATTTAAAGCAACATTCCGGATTAAAATTAAATTAATTTATCTCAATTAAATTTAATAAATCTCATAATTTAAAAGCTATAAAAATACGGGGTATTACATTTTTCTTGGATCCCAATGGTACTTGTCCCCCTGTGCACTCAAATCCCTCATTATCCCCCTAAATTTTTTAATTGGTGATGGTTAATTTTTAAAATGTGCACATGCCTTCCGTTTTTCAAACGGAATTCTTATTTTTCAGGAGGCATGCTTTATAGTGAGGGTACACTATTAATCCCTCAAAGTCAAATTGTATTTTGGGTGGACCCTCAAATTTTTTGACTTCTATTGTATGAGTTATTAAAAGTTCAAATCGTAGGTTGTACATAATTATCTTTTTATTTTTCCTTTTTTTTATAGTTTAGAGTAATTAGTTAAAGTTTTTGTTATTCTTTTTTGTTATGCTTGGTTCTAACGTGTTTTGTAGATTCAATGGACTCGCACTCATCAGGGATCGCTCCATTTGGGTAACATCTTTATTTTCCTCTCTTTATGTTGTGTTCTTGATTCGCATTGAGGACAATGCAACATTTAAGTTAGGGGGTGTGGGATATTCTTCCCATTTAGAATCATTGATTCAATCACATGTTCTTTCCAAGTGTGTGTTTTTTTTAGAAAAAAAAAATTAAAATTTTTTTAAAAAGCAAAAAAATATTTTTCTTCAAAATAAATAAAAATTGGAATTTAAATTTTTCAAAAATATCACCTTTATTCTATTTAAAGTCTCAAATTGTTAACAATCAATTGCACTAAGCCAAAATTGACCGAAGATGGAAATTGGAAGGAAATTGACGACTTAACGAATAAGTGTAGAGATTGATCAAACCGGGTGAGATTTCGAGCCTTTCAATTTTTTATGAGTTTTTGAATCAATCCGAGTTTATGATTAACACAAAATTCTTTTCAGCGTTTTAATAAGTCGTTGATGATCCCAATCCTTTATTTTGATCGGTTATGAGAAATGTGTGAAATGTTGTCTCGAAATTCGTGTTAAATATATCTCTAAACTTAATTAATCTCGGGATGCATATGGTAATGTGATTAGCAATTTGGACGATGAAGTAGGCCATCGTTTGTTACCCAAAAATATTGCCCATAAAAAGATGTGAAAAATTATCCCTTTGATAACCCAATTGAGCCGAATAAAATTTATCCTTTTCGTTTGGTAACCCGAAAAAATTGAAGTAGCCCGGAATTGCGAAAATGGAATATTCATTAAGTCCGAAAAGTGCAATAAAAAGGGGCAAGAAAAAAATAGATATGCTCAAAAAAGAAAATTGAAAAATACAAAAAGAAAAGAGAAAAATGAGAAAATGCCCGAAAAAGCACAAATGGACGTCATCAGGACATTTTCCAATTCCGAACAATCCGCCTATTCCCAATTTTACCCTTTACACTTTTTTACCCGAAAAGTCCTAACCGAGTCCGAATGGCAAAATTGATTACCGCGTGGAGAGCTAAGACATGAAAAGATAATAAAAGAGATAAAAATGGTGTGAACTAGAGGTGATGTTCCCGTTTCCTAATAACTGTATTCCGATGATGAGATCTTTTCACCATATATTTTCTTCTTTTCAATTTTGTATGCATGAATTTGTGTCCATTATATTTACTCTTTATATCATGCATACCGAGAGAAAAGAACCATAATCCGAGTGATTCGTTTGTGAGTGCATCCGTAAGAATTTGAATCAAAACGAATTTTCGTTTGAGACATTTGAGGTGAAAATTTGAGGTTAAATTTTTGGCTTTGCACACACACACTTTGGTTGAGACATTTGAATATGAATTTATGGTGATTATTTTTCGAAAAGTTTAAATTTATAATTTTTAAATATTTTGATATTTATTTGAGTCAATAAAGAATTTTGTGGGTATATTCACTGCAAACCCTCACAAGACAAAACTCGTCCTACTAGGGTAACCTAGGGGTTTAAAGGCTTGTTGCATACGCTAAATGCAATCGCTTGCCCGCGAAAAAGGTATTCTATCCCAATAAAAGAATTTTCAAGAGTTGAACTTTAAACTAATTTCTTTTACATTGCTTGGGACGTGCAAAGTTCTAAGTTAGGGGGTGTGATTAGGCACATATTCTTCATATTTATCCCCTTATTTTCGGTATTTTTATGATCCCGTGCAGTGTAAATAGCTTGGATTTGTTTCGTATTTATGCTACTAACGTTTTTGGCAAGTATTTCGTGTTTTGTGTATTTTTCATGTGTTTTACAGGTATGTCATGCAAGTTAGTGCGAAGGAGAACTCAAAACAGTGAAAGAAACCAAGAAATGGAGAGTTGGAGGGCATTTTCATAATTTTTCAGCCTTAGTTCGGAGGTGGGGCCAACTAGAAAGTTGAAGAGATCTAAATTACAAGAACACTGGAAAAATGGCACCTCAATCCGAGCTACGGTGAAGAAGTTACGATGTTTTGAAGTTGCACGATAATGGACCGGTCCGGTCATGCGAAATCCTGACATTTATTATGAAGATTAAGAGGTGCATAGCTAGTAAAAACTTGCGCAACAAGCAATTCTAGCTGTCAAATTTGTGCTACTTAGTGCTATAAAAGACCAAGCCCTACCTCATTTCAAAGGGAGTCGAATTCTAGAGAGTAGAATAGAATTTTTTAGAGAGAAAGTCAGATTTTAGAGAGTCTTTTTAGTTTTCTTTGGGAGAAATTTTCATTAACCCTAGTTTTTGAAGTTTGTCTACTATTCAAGATTCAACGTTCTATTCAAGATTCATCATTCATCCATTGCAAGTAATTCTAATTTATTGTTATTACTGCTTTCTTAGTTAGTTTAATTAATTGTTGATTTCTAGTTTTCCATTCTCAATTCAAGTCATGTTCTCAATTTTCTAGAGTTAGTTATGAATTCCTACACTTTAATCTGTAAGTTTTATTTTGATTTCATCATGTTAAGCTAAGTTTTTAAGGGTTGGGATGCATAAACCCATCCCAATGTAAATTACTTATGTAGAAAATAGAATTTAAATTAAAAATTTGAAAGAGTCGTGCGAGACAAATTTTACAACCATTGTAGATCTTTTAATCTCTCTTTCTCTAAGTACTTGGGATGTTTAAGAATACGATGTGCGTATAATTATTTAGCACGACTTTATATTTACCTTTGATTTCATATGGTGCAGACTTGATCCTCATATATGTAATGCTTAGGATCTATAAAGACTGGATTCATTCAAATTTATAATTTATAATTCTAGTATTCTACACGGTAAATTACTAGGGTTAGGGGATTGTATTCCAACCTACTTTCGCATTCATCTTAATTAGTTTGCTCATGTATGCATAGTTAACTTTTTTATTTTTTCCCTCTTCAACCATCATCATCTTTTTCACTTTTATTTTAGAAGTAATAAATCAGTTAAATTCTATCAAACATTCCCTGTGGATTCGATACCCAGACTCGCCACTATACTCCTTAAGAGTGTAGTTACAAGTTTAGGTTTTTTTGTATTGAGGTTGGAAGCCGATAACAACGGCAAGCGTATTACACGGACGCTCGGTTTTTTCACTCGATCAAGGATCTCTCAGGTACGAGTGCTTCAATAATTTGATCCTTGCATATTTTAATATTGGGTGTTGGTTTTATAAAATAGTTTTAAAATGTTTTGGACTAATTTTAAAGTGTTTTTAGAAATTCTTCTAGGTCATTAGAATGACATCAACATTTTTATTCGAATGAGACTATGTACCTCATTAGATCATGTTCTAACCAACTTTGAACGAGACGTGTTTCGGTCTTCTCTAGTTTCTCATTATATATGTCATTAGAAGATGTTCGAACGAGATCATATTCTTTGCTCGAATGATATATACCTAATTTGAACAAGACGATGAGTTTTTTTTTTATTCTAAGATTTTCTACAATATCTTTCATCGTTATCTCATTCTTGGAAAACCTCTTATAAATAGGAATGTGGAGAAGAAATTTTTCTTAAAGACTTTCTCATTACTTTTGAGATCCCAAACTCTTCCAAAAAGTTGTCCTAAGGTTTTAATCTTCAATGATCATGTGTTTCCAACTAAAACCCTAGTTTTACGCCCAAACTGTTTAAAGATCCAAGTTTCATCTTTATATGCTTAGAGACCTTGTTTGTGGGAAACAAGGTTTATTCTCTTCATCTTGTTGAGAATATTTTCATACGGTTGATGTTTACACACGATGAACTCTATGGTGTAATGTTGCGGTGAAGAAGCGGTGGATTTTATGTTCCAATCCGTAGATTTTATGTTCCAATCCGTAGATCCTATTCGGTGGATACCAAGGTGAGTGTGGAATCACACATTGTGAAAGTTGTGCGGGTGGAATCCTTCATGTCATTGCGGATGAGAGGTTGAAAATCGAAGAAGCATTAATGCTTGTGAGGCCATTGAGTCGTTGTGTAAGTCATATGTCAATTTTTGTAATTCATTATCATAGTGAATTTATGTGGCTGGGCCATCCGAGATTTTTTTTTCCATTTGGGTGTTCCTCATACATCGGCCATTGTGGTTTATTTACTTATTTTATCTTACACTCACATGGATGTATGTTTAGGTTAAGATAAATTGGGTTAATTTGTTTATCACGACAATTGTTTAATCGGTGCTAAGTTTATTGTGGGTAAACTTGTTTAATTGAACTTAATATTTTAAAAATAGTGGTTTGTCTATATTTCCACCATTTGCCATATAATATAGAACCCTTGGATGGTGCACGCTTTTCACTAGTTTAAGATCAAATAAGGAAGTTTCACTATGGAAGTTCAAGCTTCCACAACTTCCCTTTACTCTCTCCTAATCTGTGCATTTTATAGTGTAAACTAATGAATTGAAAGTGGGGGAAATAATAATAATAATAATAATAATAATAATAATAATAATAATAATAATAATAATAATAATAATAATAATAATAATAATAAAGTGCAATACTATATTAAACTATTGATTAAGCAATTGGAGCATTAAATAAAGAGTGTCAATATTGAAGTGAAAAAATTGAGCTGGGGTTTGAGGGAGGGTGGAGGGAGTCGCTTTGATCGGTGCCCTTGGGTGGTGAAAATTACAAGTTGACCAGGGAGTATCATAGATACCCCCATGGTGTTTCCATGGGTTAACAATTGATTAAGCAAATCATAAGGCATTCGTCCTTGAATTGCAGGAGAGATTTTTTCAAATACATAAAGTGAAGTTTTGTCCATAGTATCATGTTAATGGAGTACAAATTGGTCCTAAACTTTCTGTTCTGGTAAAAATTATAGGTTTAAGTGAAATTTTCTCAAAATAAAAGTCTTATGATTTGGTGTTTTCTTAAAATATGAAAAAATAAGATAATGGTCATGATTAATTTAATTTCATATTATAATGTGTAAATAGTGATTAATTAAGGTTTATTCAAAATTAATGGATATTTTTGTAAACTTAATAATTTCTTAATATTGTAGTTGTTAGTTGTTCAATCCTGGATATAAGTTTGAGGATTCTTGCTTGTGTTCCAAGTTTCCAAGAGTGAATATAAGGTGTATAAATACGATTGCATATTAACGTGTGTATTAATAGTTCCTTATTCGAACTGCTGATTAAGTTGTTGGGGTTAGTACATATTTCATGTGGTCTCACTATTTATAGTGAAATTGGAATTAACTTTTATTTTTTCAAACAACTATTTGGTAAAATAACAAAAATATATGCTATTAAATTGTGTTAACATGTGAAAGGAAAAATTTTAGAGAAGGTAAATTTGTTAGATCTCTTGTTTTTGTTCTCAGACCTTGGGGTTTAGTTTGTGATATTTGGAAAAACACAATTTTGAAACTTTGTTAAACCGCAAATATTCTAGGTAAAATTTACCCAAATAACTTTAAATCCCTGGAAGTACTTTAGCAAGTTGTGACATAATTCATACTCTCTTTAGGGGATCACGGATGGTTTATTGAAAATGCTAGAGTTTGAAAGTCGAGTTTCACACAATTCACAAATTTATGTATACACAATGGCTAATGCCCATTCTAATTACACAAATATATTTACCCTATTGTTTATACATGTCTCACACTCTTGTATCATGACTAAGACACTATCCAAGTACATTTACAAAAATAAGAACAAATAGGGACTGAATGACCTTTATTAAAATCGATATAATCTAATAATATAGTATCATAAATTATTAGTCACTTTCATAAATAACAAAGTTTAATGAGGAACATACCTAAAGTACGTTAAGTGATTGTACATTGAGTGGGATCCACATAAAGTACAAGCACTTTATACACTTTGAGAGAGGTTGATATTTATAATTTTTAATACAAGGGGTGGCACAACCTATTCTTGCTAATTTTGAGAGAACTAGAGAGAGTTCTAACAAGTCCAAAAGGTATTCCACATAAAATGTAAAAATACTAACACCATGCATAGACTATATTTTGATATATACCAAAACACCTTTTCATATTATTTATAGAGATAAATATTTTATATTATAGATAGATATAGAAAGATAGACAGAGAGTTTTATATTCAATACTATCAGCGTAGATGGCCTTCTCCTAGTGTTCAACATTCAGTCCCGTCATAGCAGCAACAACGCGACTCATGTATTGTTCCAAGTTGCCCTTTATGAATTTGAAGGTATAGCAGTCACCAAGAGGGAACTTTTTATTACTGTTAATACAACTTCCTCTCTTGTTATGGTAGCCCGGGTACTCCTCTTTCAGAAACTTCACCTTCTCTTTCAATTGCAATCCTGCTTTTCTTGCGAGTGTCTCCAATTCCCATCTATTGTAGGGATAGTCGTCTCTATGATTTACATGAATTTCCCCGCCATCACTCACTAACTTTGCTGCACTTTTAAAGTATGCCGCTACCAACTTCTTGTGCATCCTGTTTAATTAACATCAAATCATTGCCAAAATTACTGCAATTTTAAAATACTTATCAACCCAATAAATTGATTCTAATTAGCAAAAAACATATATCTATATAAGAAAAGCTTATGGAAAAGGTTTAATTTTATGGTTCTGTTTAAGGTTTGAAATTCAGCACTTTAACAAAAGTTATTATAGGTGCAAAAATTCCTCAATGAATGATAATAAATAATTAAATCGAGATAAAATGAACAAATCATGCAATCATGATCATACAATACAAGTATTTACGTGGTTCAGCAATAACCTACATCCATAGGGTGTTTCTTTCTTTCTTCTTACTACATTCACAATAACAAGAATTACATGCCCCGCTTCCCGAGGGAATGGGCTACATTTATAGATGTCACAAGGAGATTATGTCGTGTAGGACTCTAGAAGTTATTACCTCATGCTGTAGTTCATTAGAGTTTATCAACTCTGAGATTCTAGTTGATTGGGTTTTCCCTGATACTTATCTCAAACTATGAATGCGTATGCCCTGATGCATGGATGAATGTCATCTTCTCCTATTAATTATGAATGCTCGGATTATTCCCTCATGGTTGCTTTCAAAGCTTTGCATCCTGAATAGGGTGGAGAGGTTTGATCGCTGATAGAAATGATCATGGTCGGTTGAGATATGTTGATCATCATACTTGGGCATGGAAGAGCACTGACACTTCTGAGATTTTTTAAATGGAAATTTCTTTATTCTTACCATCAGACATGGAAGGGTACCCCCGTAATTTATTAAATTCAATGAGGGTACACCGGTAAAACGGCACATTAGGGAACCAAAAGTGGACGCGTTGCCTCCAACTATTGTCTCGAGTCTCGTTTTAAATGGTGAAGCGCCTTGGTAGTTGATCCAAATCTTTTCAAAGATTAGATACCTCCATTTGATTCATCACTTCAACTATTCAAGTGTTCTCAAAGCTTCTATTTCCTGAAAGTACTTTCTGTCTCTAACGCCCTTGAGTTTCCTGCAACGATTTTCTATTCTCTCTCCATATTTCGAATATTTTTCAATTATTTTCTTTAATGTTTTGAAAAAATGAATTGTCATAAATGATATAAAAATAGAAAAATTCAGAGTAAGGTATTCGATCCCTGATTGGGAGAAGATCGAATGTACTACCATGACTAATGATTGCGATAATGTCAAGGGTGGTCACTGATTTCATACCATCTCAAGAGCTGAGGAGGGGATAATGTTTCCCCGAAATGAAGTTTTATGAATTCTTTAAAGTGGTTATTGCCCAGTGTTCTCCAAATACTTGGGGAATAGTGAATGGAATGTACAATATTAATGAGTTATATAGTACCCGAATAGTGATAGCGAAGATTATTTATTATTAGGGCAATTTACAGATAGGTCCTTTGGTAACAATTTTTAAACATTTAAGGACAAATTACTATTAGGTCCACTTGTTATGCCACTAGTGTGAACTTCTACAAGAAGAGAATTAGTGGATCTAAGAGTTTAAAATTTGTCAAAATTTCGTTAGTGTTTAAAATTTGTTTGTGAGGGACCTAAGAGTACTTTCCCCTTTTTATTATTATTATTATTATTATTATTATTATTATTATTATTATTATTATTATTATTATTACTATTAATGGTAAAAAAATGAATGACAATGTCTCTTATTTGAAGGCAACAAAAGCAGATACAATTTTAGTTGTTAATCTTCTTAACTCCAATAAGGGGTATGGGAGTCATGGGTTTAATTTGCAATATCCACCAATTCCTGAGGGCAGTGAGCCACTTAGGGGGTTTAGTTGCCTTAACAGGGGAAAAAAATATGTATATGCTACTTTATTTTTTGAATTTTGTTGTTGCCCAGTAGTTTTTGTATAGGATTGTTGCTAACACCTACTCCTTTACTTGTTTTGTGCAGCTTCGTCCATCAAACGGGCGCCCATTATCTCTTATTTCAACCGTCAGGATATTATAATGTTTGGAACCTTAAAAGACCTTTGACCCTGGGCATTGAACATCCCAGATCAGCATAATTTTTGCTTGAATATAGGAACATCACGATCAGTTTGGTAGCTAAGTCCATCGATTCTTCTCCTGAGATTCATGTTTCTATCACCAGCAAAGGATCCTCTCATACATCCACATCGGCATCATTTGATCATATGGATGTGAACACCACCGCTGCTAAGTTTCAACTGAAGAGATGCCTCTAAAGAAAAAAAATTCCTTCACTTATTGATGATTCCGACTTCCCTCTCTCCCCAAGGTCTCAATGGGGCAAGAGAAAAGAGTTCGGGGGAACTTCCAACCTTATCATTTTGTCAAATGACCATTATAAGACTCGGGCTCAAAAGAATGAGAGGTTTGAGCCGTCGTATACTACTGATGCCACTGCATCCACCAGAAAAGTGGAATCCCCTCTAAAGGGAAAGTAAGTTATGATAGATATTAATTTGTCTATGCCTTTAATGAGGGGGTCATTCTCGAGGTTGATCGAGAGACAGTTCAAAAGTTGACTTTTGACCAGATGTATTCTTATGATTCTAAGGCACTATCTTTCTTAAGTTCTGAAACTTTGATCGGTTCATTCTTAAACATTTTTATGATCCACCAACTTGTCTTTTCTTCTTTGCAGTTCATGGTGAACTTTATGGATATTTTGAAAGAAGAGCTAAGTAGGCAAAGGCCTTAAATGACGTTAATTAGGATTTTAGAAATTAAAATGAGGCTTTTAAGGAATCCATGTCTAATTATGATAAGGAGAAGTTAGCCAAACAACCAAAATGGCCGACCTAAAGTTTGAGGTCGAGCAGCTAAAGAGAGCTACTGCAGAATCCTATGATCAGGGCTTTGGGGATGCCTACGAGCAGGAAAAGAAAGAGTTAGCTTATTTTAGTAATTCAAGTTTTAGTAAAGGTTGGTATTAAATCCTAAATAGGATGGACATCCCTCTTGAGTTTGATCTACGATGAGCATTATCCTAGTCTTTCCCCACAGGAAGAGGAAGTGGTCGGGACTTTAAGCAAGGCATCTTCTGACCAGGGTAGTACTGCAGATATCAAGGAAAAGGCTTATGCTGATAAATACAAGGTTAATGATGACAATAACAAAGTTGTCGCCAATAAGGAGAAGGTTGCTTCAGACAATGAGAATGTTAAGGTGAAAGAGAATCTAGCTAGTTAGGTTTTAGCATAGGCTTCTTTGTATGATACTTTATTTTTTTCTTAACTGTTGGGGAATTCACCATACTTTACATTTTCAATGGAAGATTTTAATTCCTTTCCAATTAAAATTCTATTTTTTATGGAAATCGTTTATTATATATATGATTATTTTTTTTCGTCTTTTGTAGCTTGAAGACAGGTTAGATAAGGAACAATTTCTTCTAAATATTGATGATCTCGACCTAGAACTTGATCAGGATGTAATCAATTGAGCTCGAGGTGCATTTATTTTTGTTCTAAAATCTCTTCAGTAGATGACACGTGCCTTTGATGAGTAGGCATGTTTGGTCGCTGGTCTAACGATTGAGGTTATGTTTGAAGAATAAAAATAACTCCCAAAAAGAGAAGCTTGACAAGGCTAAGGAGAACTTTGCCATGACTGAGAAAAGCATAGTTCGTGACATACTAAAATAAAGTATCTTTTTGGGAGGGGTCTTCACGCAGTCTAGGATTTTGGTTATGATGAAGAATGGGTGGATGTCCCCTTAAGCTAGATGAGGCTAAGGAGGTAGCATATAAGAGTAGTTAGCTAAATGACCTAGATGTTAAGAAGGTTCTCAAAGATTTCAAGATTTGGTACTGGTACCATCCAGAGTGCCCTACTTATAGCCACCCTCCATTTGGAAGTAACGAAAGTTAGAATCCTATTAATGTTATTCCACTTCAATTTGATAAGGATTACTTATCAGCACACGATAGTGACGATAAGTTTAGGCCTAACCCTGATGATAAACAGACAGTTGTAGTTTTTGGGCTAATAACTCATTAAAGATGAATTCTTTGTATCAATATTGTAGCTACTCATTTAGTAACTTTGCCAGTATATATTTTTATAAAATGAATGCTCTATAAAATTGTCTGTTAATTCTACGTTTTGAATTTTTCCATCTTTTATATCGAGCATGTTTTTCTTATTTGCCTTAACTTTTAGATCGTGTCACCACACAACCTCATGTCTACGCCAGACATGGGTGAAAATGCACCTGGTCATAGAGCCATTCACCTGTTTATGATTTTTAGCTGACCAAATTTGGGACGCTGTGCCTAGGGGTCCCCCTTAGGTCTTTTTCTTGCCTAGGCAATTCTTGATGCTTTCATTTTTTATGACGAAAACCTGTAACCTTGAAATTTTTATTTTTGTGTAATAATAAGTCGCTCGTGTCGATGACCAAAATCGGTCGAACACAATAATAGCTCTTAAAAATAATTGGTCCGCTATTTGGAATAATAACGAAGATAATTTGCATTAATTGAACTTCAAAGTATTCCAGGAGATAAAACTTCATAACTTGAAATAAATATATAAAATAAAATCTACGAGAAATAAAACTTCCTATCATTGGTCGCATTTCAAGCCTTAAGGAACTCCCTGCCCCCATTATTTCCAAATGGTAGTCTCCCAAGAGATTGTCTCTAATAATTTTAAACGACCATTCCTAGTTAGGACCTAATTTTCCATTTGATGGCTTCCTAGCGCTACCGAGAACATTTATGAGGACGTAGTCTTCAACTTGGAACCTTCTTGGGTTGACTCCTTTATTGTATTACTTTGCCAACTATTGTTGGTAGGAAGCTCACTTGATTAAGGCATGTTCCCTTTGTTCATTTATTAGATCGAGCTTGGTCCTTATGATATCTCCACTAAATCTTGATTGGTAAAGTTCATCTTCATGGTTGGTAAGCTATCTTTGAGAGGGATTAGGCTTACATCATATAGGCTACATCGAAGGGCATTTCCCTAGTTGAACTCTTGGGCGTAGAACGGTATACCCATAGTATATGGGAAAACTCATCCATCGAATACCTTTTGCCTTCTTTAACATATTTTTAATTCCGTAGAGCATTATCTTATTAGAAGCCTAGGCCTGGCCATTGCCTTAGGATAGTCCACTAAGCTGAATTGGTGGTTCATGTTGTGATTATCACAGATGCATTGGAATGGACTGCTTTCAAATTGCATCCTATTATCCATGATGATCATTCTTCTCATGACAAAATGAGTCACTATGTTCCTTCAAATAAATCTAATCATATTAGTGTCTTTGATGTTCACTAATTATTTATCTTTAATCCACTTTCTGAAATAGTATGTGCTGACCAGGAGATACTTGCGATATCCTAATATGGTAGGTAGTGGGCCTATGATCTCAAAACTCCATTGAGCAAATGTCCATGAGCAAACTAATGACTTTAAGTCGTTGGTTAACCGATGAAGTATGGGTAAGATTTTTTACACTTCTCGTATCTTCTGACATAAGAGATTGTATCCTTATACATGTACGATCACCAGTATCTTTCTTTAATTGCTCTAAAAACTAAAGATATGCCCATATATGGCTCCCACAAATAATTTCATGAAGCTCATATAAAACTTGGTCTACGTCATTTGGGTGCACACATTAAAGGTAGGGAGTTATGAAACATCTCCTATAGAGTTTGCTTTCAGGCCTCAGGTAATAAGTAGAAGCAATCAACTTTTTTCCTACTCTGATGGTCTTATTTCTTATCAATCATTAAAAAGATAAGTTTTGATCAGATCTATCAAGCTAGGAGCTTTCTGAACAGTGAGAACTTATTCTGTGACCTTTTATTTTTCAATACTGGGCTCAATGACGTACCATACTTGATGGTTCTTCTAATATCTGAGTCTATTATTGAACCCAGATTGGATAAGGCATCGGCATGACTGTTATTCCTATGAGGAAATTGTTAAATATGGACCTTCTCGAACCAAGCAATTAGGTCTTGAGAGACCTACAGATATGTTGACATTGGCTCGTCTTTGGCATTATAGTTTCTTGATACTTAGATGGATACCAGTCATGAGTTATAATAGATGTTAATATGACTTGCGCCTAAATATGAATATTTACACAACTCGGTGATAAGGGCCTCGTATTAAGCTTTATTATTGGACGCTTTCAAGACAAGTTTGATTTCTTTTCATAAAAAATGAAAACAACTCCCACTCCTGCCCCTCTTTAGTTAGAGGCCTTGTTTGTGCAAAAAGTCTTCTCTTGGAATTGATCAAGCTCTCAGCTTATTAACTAGTTGGTTAAGTCCTTGTCACTAGGACTTTCTTCCCCTATGAACTTGACAAAAAATTTGCCAGTACTTGACCATTTATTACAGTCCTTGGATTATAGTAGATATCATACATTTAAGTTCCACTGAAAATTTGGACATCTATCTGGATAAATCAGCTTTTTTGAAAACTGCTTTGAGAGGGAAAGAGGTGATGACTATGACTGAGTGAGATTCAAAGTGATGATTCAATTTCTGTGAAGCAATAACAAGATAATAAGCTAACTTTTCAAATGGAATGTAGCATTGCTCAGCGTCAACGAGCGTCTTGCATACATAGTAAATAGGAGCCTGGTGGCCATGGTTCTCTCATATCAAGGACACATAATTAAATATTGTGAGATACAAGTAAACTGGATCCTCGGGATTTTTTAATATGGAAAAGAGGTGGTAGGCTCGGGTAGGTTTCGATTTCATTGAGTGCCTTTGAGCATTACCCATGCTAGGTTAAGCATTTCTCTTTCTTCAACTTCTAAAAGAATGGTCGACATTTCTCGAACGATTTGGAGATGAAACCATTAAGAGCTGCTAACATTACTATAAACCTTTGAATATTACGAAGTGTCTTTGGAGTCTGAACATTATTAATTGTCAAAATTTGGTTGGGATTGGATTAAATCCTTGTTTGACTTACCACGTACCCAAGGAAGTTCCTAGATTGGACTCCAAAATAGCACTTGGTTGCATTGAACTTCATTCTGTAGTGTCTGAGGATTTCAAAAGTCTTTTTTAAGTCATGTAGATGGTCAGATTTATACTTTCTTTTGACAAGCATATCATCTATATAGACTTCCATAGTGTCACCTAGTTGTCCTTGGAAATTTTGGTCATCATTTGCTGACACGTAGCTCGTGAATTCTTAATACCAAATGAAATGACTTTGTAACAGTACAGGTCGAGATTGGTTATGAACGAGCTCTTATCTTAATTATGGTCGAATAGAGGAATTTGATGGTACCCCGAATATACATACAGTAAACTCATCCATTTGTGGCTAGTTGTGGTGTCAACCAATTGGTCAATTTTTGCCAAAGAAAATTTATTTATGGGACAAGCTTTGTTAAGGTCAGTTAAGTCTATGCGCACTCTCCTATTTTCAATACTTTTATTTACTATTTCTAGTTTTGATAGCCATTTAGGAAATTGAACCTCCTTAATGGTCCTTACCTCCAGAAGTTTCTATACTTCCTCTTCTAGGGCCTTTACCTTTTATGGGGCTATTCGATGAGCCTTTTGCGTTATCGGGGGGTAAGTTGGGTCCATGTGAAGTTAATGTCACATGACTTCAAAATTGATCCCAAACATATTGTAAGGCTACTAAGGAAACACATCTTGATATTCCTTCAGTAAAGAAATCAATTATTTTCTTTCCTTATCAGTGAGTGAGCTATCGATCAGGAATTACTTCACTATGTATGAATTTTTTAATAGTACCTCTTGTAATGGTTCCATGACCCTATCTTCAAAGGTCACCCTTATCTCTTTTATCCCTATTCTATCGTACTTTAGTTGATATTTGGATGGTGTGTCTCCATCTGTAGTCAGCTCAGAGGCATCCTATTTCTTCTATTTCTTCTTGTATTTGCACTTGATAGAGGTTATAATGGATTGCCAAACAATGGCATGGTTTCCCCTAATCTCCACTATCCCTCGTTCGGTGATGCATTTGAGCTTTTGGTGATAAATGGAGACGATAACTTGCTTAGCGTGTAGTTATTTTCTTCCAAAGATAGCTTTTTAAGGAGAATCAATGTCCACAACTAGGAATTTGATTAACTTCGAGATATTCCCAATTTGGATGTGCATAACCACCTTTATCGGTGGATAATCATATTTCTAGTAAAGACAACTAAAATGACGGTCGCCTCTTTCAAACCCTCCGTCTTGATATTAGGTTTGTTGAATATCTCCAGGTAAGTAACCTCTAAGGAACTTCCCTAATCGACTAGTGACATATTCACATACTAATTTACAATCCCGAGTGTAATTACCAGTGCATCATGATGCGGAGTCCTAACCTTGATCAGGTCATCCTCCATGAAGACTATGTTCTTGTTATAATTTATGTCTTTCAGGTATCGATGTTTGCATGTTGGGATCTTAGTGGGGTCGATTTGGAATGCTTCCATCACTATAGTGACTTTTTTCAGCTCCATCCGAATGGCATTTCATTGAATCTTCTTTGGTCTTGAGGCACCATAGATGACCTCAAATATATGTCATATCACATCATCATTTAGGACATTGCCGGGTATCTTGTCAACGTTAATGCTTAAATCACATTAATCAACTACAAACTCTTGTCCTATCTCGTCATCTCCGAGGACATTTTCGATCTTCTAGTCGACATCATCAAGGAATTTGTCTCCCTTTTCTCCAAATAATTGCTAAAGTGGTCGCCCTAAGCCAATTCTTTCAGATGAGACTTGATAGCCTTGCAATTATCCATTTTGTTCCCATATTCTTTATGGTACGCGCACATGAGTATGTTATTCCTCTTTGTCAAGTCTCCATAATCCTCTTTTACTTTTTATGGAATTGTTGATCCTTGATTTTACTTAAGATCTTGTAAATTGTTTCCTTAAACATGATATTAATCTCCTGGATAGCCTTGACAGCATCTGCCTTCTCGATCTCCCATTCAGTTTCTTGCCCCCTCTCTTAGGGGCATTCTCCTTATCATTATTTTGGTTATCTTTTATCCACCATTTTCATTATGGATGCTAGTGATTACATCTTCCACCTTTGCATAGTTCTTCATACGTGACATGAGGTCATTGATGGTGATGGCCTCCTTCTTAGTGAGAGGTTGATGCAAAATAAAATTATTGGGCAACCCATCTTAAACGATGCCACAGCGACCTATTCGGAGCAATCTTCAAATTCATTGCAAGTTTTCTAATATCGCCTATCTTAATCTCATAAGGTTGCTATGGATTTTTCCTCATACTGAGGATGAATCTATTTTCTTGGGATAGGCACTACAGGTCATGAACTGATCAGTGAAGGCATCTGCGAGCTGCTTGAAGTAGTTGACCGACCTATGTGGCAGTTTTTTAAACCATTTATTCATGACATATCCCAAAGTGGAAGGGAATATGTGATACATTAGAGGATCATTAAATCTCCACAAGGTCATATTTGGCAGTACTGCCATATGTGGTCAATGAGGATAGTCTTTCTAATAAATTTTTAACATAGGAGTTGTGAACTTCTTGCGAGTCGATATCTCTTTAATTTCCCTTAAAGATAGGACTACATTTGGGTAATGAGGCCCTCTTGGATAATTCCTTGGTGGATCTATCCCTACGGTTAGTAGGGTGTTGATCCATCTCCTTTTTAATGAGATCACAAATATCATGTGAGTGATGTCCTTCCTGATCTTATCTAGTCGGGCGACTTTAATGCTCAGAGTCATCCCGGTCACGACCTGAACTCCTTCCTCGACTGCGAGTTTTACTTAACTGAGGGCTAGGGATTTATCCATGACACTTGTGCTTATCTCCGTGGAGCTCTCACTCTATTTTTTCTAGACGTCGCTGTAAACATGCATTCTCCTCCTATTGGAGGCGTGCGAGCTCCTCTTGGAGGAGTGCGGTCTCCTCTTGATGATGAAGACGTTCTTTGTAAGCGTAGATCAACCGCAAAATATGGATAAATCTAGATTATTCATTACTCTTCTCGGAGGGTTTCTCTCAGAGGCGATAATGTGTAGGGGGCATCTCGACTCCTGGTGGGATAGATTTTTTTCCTTACCCTAAAAGCTAAAGGCCCATTACGATGCTTGTCATTAGATGATATTGGTGCACTATGGAAGTAATACATAATTATTTGTTATTATAATTATCTTAGGAAAAGAAATTCGATTTCCACAGATAACGCCAATTATAGGTGCAAAAATTCCACAATAAATGATCCCGGATAATTAAAAACCAAATAGAATGAACAAGTCTCGCAATCACATAATGCAAGTATTTACGTGGTTAATCAATTCTCTATTTCTTATTACTATGCTCATAATCACAAGAATTACATGCCCCTTTTTTCAAGGGTGTGGGTTACATTATAGAGGTCACAAGAAGACTGTGTCGTGTGGGACTCTAGGAGTTATTAGCTACTGTTGTAGGTCATTTGAGTTTATCAACTTTGAGATTCTAGTTGATGAGATGTTCCCTCATGCTAATACTAAATTGTGAATGCATATCCCTTGATGCATGGACAAATGGCGTTTGCTCCTACTAATTAGGAGTGTTCAGATTATTCCCTCACAATTATTGTTTTTCAAACGTATCCTTTGATCATATTTCTTCTTAGATAATGTTTGAATGAGTAATTTTGTGATTTAACCTACTATTTTTATAAATGCAACTATTAATTTGGTATAGACTAAAAAGAAAAGAACAATTATTAATGTAAAACATAACTAATAATGTGGAACAAAGATAAAAAAATATACTAGAGTTACCCACCTTATAGGTGACTACTCATAAAACAAATGCCATAAAATGATCCAGATAAAAATTCATATATTTACACTTACTTAATGAGTCTTTTGTCCCTTTCATGTAACCAAGTGAGGTGGCCAGCATGGGGGAAGTTAAAAATGATCATATCAAACTTCATTTTCTTTAGGGTTGGGTGCTTGTCCATAACCTTCACATCAACTTCATGCAACACTAGGCATCCTAATCTCTCCAGTTCACTGAGATATGCTTTACTGTTTCGATGCTTAACCACCAACCTCTCTAAAACAAAAACCAACATATTAATATACGAACTTTGAGATTAAAATGATTAAACTTAAATCATAAATCAACCAATGAACATGTTTCATTAGGAGTGGAAATAGTCCAATATTACTCAAAAATTTTGTTCCCAATTTCATAAAGCTTGATCAAGCTTAAGTATGATCATAAATGAATCTTATTCTAATTGTTTTTCTTGTAGTTATTCAATTATTAAATCATCTCATGCACATGTTTCACCAATATTGGAAATAGGCACGCCGAGCTTGAAATTCAATCCAAGTAAATTTAATTAGGACCATAAATCAAGTTAAACGGGCACATCCTTTCAAACCCAACTAGGCCTAGCACAAGTCTCCATTATACACTTATATATTTCTTTATATAACTTTATATATAATAAATTAATAACTGATATGAATACACACACACACTAGAATAAATTATACACTAGAATATCGGATCGGTTCTCCCACGGATTTAGTTAACGGATGTAAATGATGGATTAATATTTTCCACACATTCTTGGGGCCGCTTTGTCTTTTTAGGACCACCTTTTGGGGACCGCAATGTCTTTTATATTCCTTTGTCTTTTTCTAAGTCTTGGGGAATAGGAATTTTTACCCCAATAACTCCTAGCGTCTTTAAGCTTATTTATAATGTCTAAATTAATCTGGGAGTCTAAGAGAAGTTTCAGAGATGATACTTCTCAGACTTCTTCTGTCACTATCGTACTAAATTTCGGAATAGTGAGAATTATCTATATAAATATTTTCTTCAGGGGGCCTGGATTTTATAAGTGGTTTTGAAGAAAAATATTCTAGTCTTAAATACCTTATACGGTATTACGGTTTTATCATTTTAGTTTCTTTATATATCTGATTAACAATATCAATTATATCGTTATTTATAAATTCGTCTAAATTATTATCACCATATGATGACAAAAATCTACGACATGTTCTAGGGGCAGTTGTTTCTACGTTTTTAAGTAGATGACGGATTCCTTCAACTCTAATTAAAATATCTTTGGTTTCTGCTAGCCTTTTTTGTCTAATATATTTTAATATGTCTATACTGTCTTCAAGTAATCTAGTATATTCTTGATATTTTCAAGTCTTGATAGTTCTTCTGCAAAATCTTTAGTTCTTAATTTTTGTCTAAAGAGATTACGGATCCCGTTCTAATTATTTATATTCTAGGTACTTCACGTCCTAACCACTCAATAACCTACTCTATATATTTGAAAGTACCTCCTGCGTATGTTAAAGTAGATTCTATAAGTTCTTTATCTTTAGGGTCTGTAAGAATCCAATCTTGAATTTCTCTAGTTAAGTCTAAATTTGTTTGATTAACAAATGATAAAAAGTCTACAATGATCTGTAGGCTCATGTAAGTTTCTTTTAAAATAATAATATGTAAAGTAGTTAAGGGTTTGGTTCGAGTTATACCTTCCTTCTGGTATGCAATATCTTTATCTTCCTTCCTTTTTCTCTTCAGCTTTGTTACTGTTCTTCTCTGGTCTGGGCCTCATGCAACTCTCTCTTTATATATTGCACCTCAATCCACTAGTTTGGCATTGTACCCATTTCCTGCCTGTACGCCTTTACGCCAAACGCCCACCTGGCTAACGTCTCACGGTAAATCGGCACCTAACGGCGATTTCAACAGTATAACACCTTGCGTGCTACAATAGAGGTTCCATACAATAGTTTTCTATGAACATAAATATGGAGACAGTTTGGAAAATAATTACAACTGAACATAAGAGATTTTTAGACAAGAAAATACTTTTATTGCATAGCATAAGTAATTACAACTTTCTCATCTCCCCTAATTATGAGAGGTTTACTCACTCACGTACATATTACTCTCTACAAGCTTACACACTCTCTCATCTAACATCTGATACTGTAAGCCTTAAACCTGATGCCTTTCAACACAACCCTCACATCCCTTTTATAGCAAAAGGGAGCTTTCATATGACTTACTACTGGAGGCTAAAAGCTAACCCATTAAGAAAAATTACAAATATTTAATGTTTATAGTTTTATCTCTTCATAAAGTAATTCCTCTTCTTTTGGCAGGTCTTTGTCTGAATGGGACCTTCTGATGGCCCATAAGTCTGTCATCTTGTGATAATGCAAGCGAATCTTTTTTTCTTTTTTCAAAATCAAACAGCCAATGTCTTCGTCTTCTTTTTAGTCCGGTGGCCCATGTGGGGCAGAAATCTTTTGCTTTATGGAAAGCAGAGTCTAAACAATTGAGTCTTCAGTCTTCAATAATTCCTCCACTACTGAGGGGCCCTTCTTTATTGTATCTATGTCTTATTTTGTCATCTCCTTGTTTGGGAGAGAATTATTGTTGAAAAATTCATCAATGAGGCCCATAATTCTAAGGTTAGCTGGCAAAGCTATCTCTACCATTTCGTTGGCTTCTTTCTTGAGCCTTCCATTTAATAGCTCATCAGCTTGGATTATTAGGTCTTCTTTATGGTAAGCAGTGTACCATCTGTCTTCTCCTGTCAATAATTTCATGATTTCTATTGTCTCCATAGCTTGATCGATCTGGAGCTAGGACTTATCAACAGTTAGGTCTTTGGTTTCATCTTCAGATAGGATTTCAACATCTTCGAATGAATATTTGGAAAATCTAATGAGTCTAAATCCCTCAACTCTTATTCCTCTACAGTAACTTAGAGCAATCTGATATATCCTGGCAAACAGGGGAAGGAAGTCTTCTTCCTTTTTAATGTACTCGTGGACTATTTTTTTAAGAGCAATAGAGTCTTCAATATCCTTTATCTGAACGAGTCCAATGAACCCATGGTCTGCAAGAGTTATATGAGCCATCTCTGATTTTCTAAAAAGTTATATTTTTAGAACGTCTTTGAAGAAACCTCTAATCATTAAAGCATCTCCATTTATTTCTGATAATAACATATTGAGATGATCAATAATGCTATTAGTTTGTTTTTGAAAGTCTTATCCTAATGGGAGATTATTATGACCAAACGGTATAACAATCTTAGTCTTAAAAGTCTTTTTTCTGATAACAAAAATTATCAGTTGGTTTAATTTTGGAGGACACTCCAAGAGTCTAAGCATAAGTCTGAGTCTGCGGTCTAGGAGTAACAGTCCCACTAAGCTGGGTTACTGCAAGTCTTTGGAGTCTCATGAATCTAGCAACATCTACCAGATTCTTCTTAAATTCTATCCAAAGTCTATTTTTAACATTCTATCAAAGGGCGTCTATGAAAGTATTTTCATCTTCTGAAAATGCTCGTATAAATTTGATCAAGTCTGGATATCTTTTAGCAGGTCTATATAGGGGAAAATACATATTTTCGATAAGTCTATTTTGAGAAACAATCTCAAGTCTAGATTTTTCAAGAGGAACTAAGATATCATCAAAGTTCTCTAGGATTGGTCTTTCTTGAGAGTCTTGAATATGAGTTTGTCTTTTCATTACACCAGCATTTGGCCTTACGCGTCTAAGACAGTCTGCAACGTCTTCTCTGTTCAGTCTACTTGTTCCGGAGGAACTCATGATGTTTAGGTCTTATATTTGCAACATAAAACATGAAATCATATTAGTGTTAGCAAACATTGATTCTCTTTATATAATGTCTGGAATGGTATTTTTACTTCCCTTAATATGTATAACAGAGAAGTCATAACCATTAAGTAATTGTTGCAATCTAATAAGTCTATAAGTACTTGATTTGGACAAGTCTAAATCTCTGAATTTTACTGCATAAGAAGAGTCAGTATACACAGTAAAATATTTAGGTCTAAGAAAAAGCATATATTTTTCTAATACCCTTACTATAACTAAAACTTTTTTTCATGGGTAGTGTATCTTGTTTCTGGGTCTGTAAAGGTTCCAGAACTATATCTACAAAGTTTTTCCTTTTTTTTATGATCAATGGAAAAGTATATTATTCCCCATTATTTATCAGAGGCATATGTTTCTACTATAAATTGGTCTTCTGCATTAGTCAGTTCAAGTAAAGGAATATTCTTGACTATATTTTTAATTTGTCTTATGACTTGAAAATCATCTTTAGACCAATAAAAAGGATTAGTTTTTTCAGTTCCTTTTAATTTGGCAGTTAAGCTTTATCTTTTTTAAGCAAGGTCTTTAATAAAGTCTGCAGCACAATTAAGCAATCCTAAAAATGATTGTAATTATTTTCTATCTTTAAGTTGGTCTGAAAATTCAAGAATCGTTTTAGTTATGTGTTCTGCTAAGGATATTTTTCTTTGTTTATATGCATCCCCACAAAATCTATTTCAATCTGAAATAATTGCATTTTCCTTTCGGAAATAACAATATCATGTTTGTCTAATTCTAAAATAATCTTTTCAAGATGGTCTACATGTTCTATCTCAGTCTTATTGGCCACAAGAATGTCATCTATATAAACAGACAAAATTCTGAATATGGTCTAAATATATTATCCATTCTTCTTTGGAAAACTTGAGGAGCATTCAAGTATCCAAATGGCATTACAAGCCATTCATATTTTTCTTGGGGCACATTAAAGGTTGTCCAAGTAATACTGTCTGGATGCATCTTAATTTTTCAGAAGTCTGATTTTCAATCAAACTAACTGAATATAATTCTATCTTCAATCAAATTGATTAAATTATTCTTGTCTGGTATCTTATAAGAATCAAATTCACAATTCTTATTTAGTTGTCTATAATCTATAACCATACTGTTTTTTCCTCTTTTTCGTTCAGATTCATTTTGAACGTAGAAGGCAAGGACATTATGTCTACTTTTACTTTTCCTAAAGATGCCTAACTTAAGCATTTCATCTATGTCTTTTTTGAATTTTTCCCTCTCTTCTTGTGAATATCCTTTCTTATAGGTTCCACCATTAATAGTGGCGTCTGGGTTAATAGGGATAATTTCACAATAACTTTGGTGTTTATCCTACTTAGCAATGGGATTTTTTTCCTAAAGTAGGCTCTGCTAATTGTCTAATCTTTTCTTTTTCTACCTCTGTATCCATTTTTCTTTGTTTGGATATAGCTTGAACATATAATAAGGTGTGCTGGGCTTGATCTAAAATGTCTTGTTGTATAAGCTTTATTTGCTTATAACACTTTTGGTTTGGACACTTACATTTTTTTTGTAAGGGTTTAGTAATTTTTAGGGCTTCTTATTGGGTTGTAGGTCTAGGTCCACGATGCTCAGCTGAAGAACTCTGATGTTTTATGAGTCTATAATGGGTTTTGACCTGCATAAGGTCAAAGGCAGTTTTGTGATCTATTAGAGGGGATTTAATATTAAATTTATCTTTATCACTAATTAATATCTTATCGTTATACTGAGTATAAGGATGATATTTACTCATAAAGTCTTGTCCTAACATAATATTTCCTGTGAAACTAGGATGAGGATCCATTATCCAAAATCGATGATTAACGGATTTGTTGGTCTGGTTTTCTAATTTGAAATAAATAGGAATAGTCTGAAAATACAAGGTAAATGGTTCTCCATTATCTACCTTACCATAGATTTCTTGATTACTTTCTAGAAAATAATCTTCAAGGAAGGCATTAGCCTTACAGATACTCTGAGAGCATCCTGTGTCTAAAAAAGCTGAAAGTCCTTTAGGATAATCTTTATGTTGTATAAACAATTCTACAAAACAAGCATGTGGTTTAGTAAAAATTCCTAAATTATTCTTTTCTAAAATAGATATTCATTTATGAGGTTTATTTATAAAATCTAATGGTATTAGGTCTTCTGAACTACTATCAGAGCGGTATCCTTCTAAATCATAGGAAATTTATTTTCCTTTTAAGTCTTCATTTTCTTGTAATCTTTTGGCTATATTTTTATCAATGTCATGATAATATGTTTTAATATCTAAGTCTATTTGAGCGTCATACTGGCTAGTATAAATTTCTCTAAATCTAATTCTCCAACAGTTTTCATGGTAGTGTAATTGATAAATAACACAAACCATAAATAATTCTGTTTGTATAGTCTCAAAGCATTCTACACATCTAAAGTTTTTCTTGCTACATTTTATTTCAAATGTGCAATAATGTTTTTCATTAAAGTAACATTTAGGTATATATGTTAGTAACTCAATATTACTAACTGTCCAACTTTTCTTTCAAAAGGGGTTCAATGTATATTTATACCAAGCTTCTTCGATGTCTATATATTCATCATCTAAATATTCTTGATTAGCTTGCATCATATATAAATCTAAAGTATCCTGAGAGTCTTCATACTCATCAGTATCACTATTATAGTCTTCTGAATCACTATCTGTATATGCACTATAGATACTACTATTATCATCATCTTCTATGTCTGATAATTCTATAGCGTATAGGATATCTAATTCTTCTTGATCTGCATTGTCTAATATTATATTAATAATCTTAATACCTTATTTATCTTTCTTATTAGGGAAGTCTTTAGCAAAGTGTCCTTCTTTGCCGCAAGTCCAACATTCTTTGATGGTAGTCTTCGATTAAGCTGCATCTTTTTCTTTCCTATAATTAGGAACATTCTTATACTTACTAGTGTTTTTCTTAAAATATCTTCTTTGCTTAAATATATTTTTCTTAGTCTTAGAGTTTATTTCTCTGAAGGTAGTAGATGGTCTAAATCTATATTTCTTTGGAAATCCTAAAGGTCCAGTCTTAAACTTCCTATATTTCCATTCTAATTTCTTTTTGAATTTCATATATTCACCTCCACATCCCCATTGAATTGGAGTGATGTCTCTTTCATCTTTGATTGTAGGGATCTGTTTGAAAGTTTCTTCTATCAACTTTCCTTAAGTTATATCACGTCTCTTATATATGATATAGTCTTTAGCGAAATCAATTCTTACACCAAGAGAGTTATTCTTAACTCCAGCTACGCCTTAACACTTCCTATACTCATTAATTAGGATTTGTCTTATGGAAGGTATCTTTCTAAAGTATTCATCTTTTAAGGTCTCTCCAAATTCTTTAATTTGGTATTATAGTTGCTCATAATTATTGTTATATTCATTGATCTTATCTAGTTTGCAAATGCTAAGGAGGGTTAACTTAGTTTTTGCTAGGTCTTGTTCATTGATATGAGTTAAATGTCCATCTCCAATGAATTCTGATGTGAATAATTGAATATATTCTTCAATTTATTTTTCTTCTAGGTTTTCCTTCATTTTCTCAATCTTAGCTAAGGAGTCTTCATCTGTAGCCTTTCTCAAACTATCTAAATAGTCTTTCGCAATTCCTCTAATGGACTGCTCAGTTTATTCCTTACGTGAAGTTGCATCCCATTGTTCATTAGACGCAAAACACATGTCCATCTGATTACGCCATTCGTCTAAGGCCTTCTTCTTATCTTAGACATTGCCTAAGTTAAGGTATATCCCAACTAGATTTATATCTAGACTTGTCATGTTCTTAACAGGCGTAAAATTCTTGTCACTAGTTGGAAAGTCTTTTATATAATTAGGTTTAGTCTTAACTATAGTGCTAGAGTATATAGGAATATTTATTCCTATTGGTTTACTAAAAAGTCTATGAGCATCTTCTAGCCTACTACTTCTTCTTATCTCTTGTTTATTAGGACCTACTTGTGTAGATGGAATTAGTCTTTCTTCTCCTTCTTCTATTAGTCTTAAGTTTCTAAGAAGTTCTTTAGTATTCTTATATTCTTTTAATTTTATTATACGCTCTTGAGCTACGATATTTAATCTTTCTCTTTCTTGAAATCTAACAGAATGACTTTTCTTAAGGTGATCATTAAATGTCTTCATGTCCAATTCTGAGGGTTCATGTCCAAAGTTTTGGATCCTAACTTTTTCTTTAACTAAGTCTTTTTGTTCAAATGATCTTCTAGGTCTAAATACCGGGGGTTGTCTTAGTAAACTAGGACTAGTCTTACTACTACATTCTCCTTCTGAAGGATCATTGATTATGGCTTCTCTCATATTCCTAAATCTAATTTTTTAAGTCTGGATATTCTTATTGATAATCTTAGGAGGGCCAAATTGGATAGTAACATTTCTAGTGACATCGTCTTGATTAATAAACAAATGTTTATTTTGTATAGTCTTAGTTTCTTGAAATTCTGGCAATTGCCAAAGGGTCTTATCTTTTTCTTTCATAGGTCCAGTATTCTTAATACTGTAAGTATGATTGTAGTCTGAAATATTGGTTCTACTAAGATTTCTTCATTAAGTCTACCGCTAGGAATTCCCGATTGCATTCCTTCATAAGGAAATTGGGAGAACATCACATAGCTTTGGAATTCTATATTTATATTAGCGTCTGGGATAATATAGTCTTCATAGCCACTAGTATATAAGATTAACTTAAAATGTTTGGTTGTGTCTACGATTACTATAAATGTCGGAATGACATTAAAGTATCCTATATTGTTTGACATTTCTAATTGGGCTATCACAATAAGGCTTTTCTCAAAATCTTTCCATCTGTTATCTACTAAACAACATAATGTATTGATATTATTTTGAGGTTTATGTAATCCTTGGATTCTTGCTTCAAAGAGTCCAAAGGTTAGGAATTGGAACTTCCTATCAGTTCCTTCATATCTAAGCCATTCTGAGTCAAAAACTTAAACCTCGGTGTAGGATTTGTCTAACACGTGATTTCTACAATGATAAGTCATGTTATAATTAGGAGTATTAGGCGTGGCACCTTCCTTAAACAAGTCTATGTATCTAACGGCTGAAAGTTATCCATTATGAATGGAATCTTCATAAATCTTCCAGTCAACTTCACCCCATTCTTTCCATTGGAGAGGATTGGTGAAATTTCTCTCCTTCCACCATGTTCTAACATTGGAGGATGAATCCTTAAGTCTCTAGAGCGTACAATTACTCTGTCCAATATTTGAGATAGAGCTAACTATCTTACTAGTCTTATCTAATCTATCATTTATGATTATTCTAGTTATGGTCTTTCCTTCCTTGGTTCATACATAAGGAGATTCTCTAAATTTATAGGTGGTTACCTGTTTTTGTTCAAGTCTTTTTTCAATCCTTTCTAAAGAGTCTAAATAATATTTTTGTCTTTTTATCTGCCTAAGGATTTCTTCATTAAATGTCTTATTCTTTTTTTTTTTTTTGCATTATTGTTAATATCTTCATTATTTTTAACAAGAGAATTAGCGATCTTATTAATATAGTCATTTACCTCATCTTCTTTTTCTTGTTTATGCACAGATTCGTGTGCCATCCTAGCTTCTATGGTTTCTACAAATTTTTTTCTATTTTATCTAAATGAGTTAAAATAAACGGAGATTCTAATTCGGCTTGGGAGGGTTTATTATATATAAACTTAATTCCCTTCATAATTTTTTCTTATTTTTCTTCTACTTGGACCATGTCTAGTCTAAGTTCATTAATAATACTATCCATTTTGAATAGGTTATGGCTTTCCATATTATTAAGATAATTTGCTAAATTTTGTTAAAATTTAACAAAGTCTGTGTAGAAGATGGTTAATCCTTCTGTCTTAACTTTTAAATCTAATTGTAAGTCTTTAACAAACCTACTGTTATAGTCTTGGACATCTGCTATGGATGTAGAGATTAAATTTAATCTTTCTAATATGAGTCTAGTTGCTTTAGTAGCTTTGGCAATCTCATTTTCATTTATCTTATAATAAAATCTATCATCATTTATCCTTTCTAAAATTCTTTGGTAAAAATCTACTAAGGTCTGAATGGAGAGGTCTCTAGGTACCTCATTCCAGTCTGATCTAACTATCTCCATTAGGTCGATAATTGTCTAATCTAGGAATAATCTTAGCTTATTTTTTGGTAAGTTTAATTAACTCCCTATCTTGATTTTTTATCAAAGTCTTAATTTCTAAAATGTCTTTGTTAAGGACTTATATATGGTTAGTCTTAAGATTTATTTCTTATAGAACTTGTACAAGGTCTATTGGGATTTGGCTATCTACTTTTTGTATTCTTTTAGAGATATTTTTTACCTCTATTTCTAGGGTTTGTGTGTCTTTAATTAATTGTCTTAAAATAAGGTGTACACTTATTTTGGTCTATTATGTTATTGATAGAACTGGCAATAACTTGTCCACTGTCTGCGTGTTTGGCTCGGATGTGTTCAATGTGTGAACAACCGTCTATGTGAGAGGTTAAGCAACCTTCTGGGTCTAAATCAGTTATGGGTATAGGTTGGTAGTCTAGGTTGGTTCCAAAAATATCTTTATAAATGCCAGGGATAAATTCCAAGGGCATTAAAGTCTTTTTACTATAAGTCAAAAAGGAACGTCTTGGCTCTGATACCAGAATTAGGGTTTTGATCGAAATTTGAAAGGTTTCTAAGGCTTTTAAGATCTTGATACAAATTTGGGTCTAAATTATAAAATTTTTATATATATAGTCTTAAAATGAGGTTTTAAAATAAAACAAAAGGGGGACCATATGAAGGAAATAACAAAAAGTCTTTGGGACCACGAGGGGACCACGTGCGGAAAATGACAAAAAATGCGTCAATGCTTTAAGAAATCCGTTCTAGATCATATATATATATATATATATATGTGTGTGTGTGTGTGTGTGTGTGTGTGTGTGTGTGTGTAAATCTTCATAGTATCTAATTGTCTTTTATATGATTTTTAAAAAGGAGTAATAGATAACAAGTCACATTGACTTAGTCAATGATGCAGAAAGACTTTGATTGGATCAATGGTGTCAAAGGTCCTATTTTGACAATTCAACGTATTAAAATGACCAACCTATCCATAAAATATATTTGACAAGTTAACTACCTTATTTTTCACATATCTAATTTTTTTTGACAAAAAATCGAAAACTCCATTTTTCCAAAATAAAAACTTTTTCTTCAGCTCCGGCGTTGGTGCCGCTAGCGCAGACCGCAAAAAGAAAAGAAATAGACGAATGGAGAAAAAAATGAGGAGAGAGAAAGACTCCGGCAAGCATGTCCGGCGGCCTCCGACGAGCTTCTTTGGTGAACTGTTCCGCCAAGTTTCCGGTGAGGTGGGGTTGCTAATGAGATAGATAGAGCGTGTTATGTTTTTGTACAGAGGGAGAAAGTGATTTTAAAATAGATATGTGTGAAGGATACATTTATTTAAATATATGTGCTCTATGATGAAATAAATGAAACAGGACTTGATATATTAAAGAAAAGTCACTCAAATTATATGCACCTTTTACTCAATAAATGAAAGTAGCCATAATAATGTCTTTTTAAAAACATAATGTACAAGTTTCTCTTTAGAGAAAACTATACCAAATTAAATATAGTCAATCAAAAATGTAGAGAGCTTAGAAAACCAACAAAAATGGACCAGTAAAATGTCCCTGGCTCAACTGCCAACCCTGCCGATGGCCGATCCCTGGACTTATAACAGATCAACACCAAATACCACAAGAACATAATGCACCTAGACCGCTCTCATGCACAACCATATAAACCTATGAGTTAAATTAGAAAATATAAAGTGAAAACCCATAAAAGTAGAAAATCAATTTGTGAAGAACTTACCTTCAGAATCGTAACAAGTTGCAACCATGTTAGTAGCATTGTGAAATGCTCTGGCTAAACAAGCTGAAAATGAAAAGTCACCTTCACCAACCAACAGTATCTTCTGAGCACTGTTGTAATGTTGAATCCATCTCACTTTCTTTCTCCTTCTCCTTCTAACTTTAGTCATTTGCTGTCTCCCTTTATATCGCTGTGATCACAGGGTTGGGTATATATATTCCAGAATACTGAAGAGAGGCAGACGACTAAATTGATAACATAATTAATAATTGATACTTCTCATTATATTTCACCGACAATTGAAATCCAGCCTGCATATTAAAGCAGCCGTTCCAAACAATCATCTTGCAGAAATGTGCCTTGGAGTTAAATCATACAACCATGTTAGCCTCTTGCTTTAGTACTTTTCAAAATCCTATTGCTTTAGTACTTTTCGACTTCTGCTAAAGCAGGTTCGGTGGGAATAATTGTACCTTGCTAGCCTGAAATATGAAGTTAAGAATAATTTGATGAGACCGATTTTATTGACACCGTTTTAGTTAAACTTGATATCTTATTGTATTAATCCGTCAAAGAGTATTATTTATGAGTAACAAAATAATCCATCAATGCATTGAAAATACGTCAGGTTGTCCCATCGGGTTTAGTTTTTAATACAAACAAGGAAGTTTGTAATACCTTATGTTTCACCACATGTTTAAAATTATCTCGAATAATCAAAGAGTATAGGTCGATATCAACATTGCTACGTACCAATTTCTAGTTATCTGATCTTTTTTTCTAGAAATTTATTTATACACAAATAGGAAAAATAGCCCCTACAGAGTTCTTACAAGTGCTAGAGAAAATGAAGATTGATAATGAGAGAAACTATCAAAAACTAAATATATGGGAATTTATAGGTATCCCCATTATAAAGATAACATGGGACGAAGAAAATTTATGAGATTTTGATAGAAAACATTAGATTATATTTAAGGGTTGATTTCTCTACATAACTCAAGATCGAAATAGAGTGAAATGATTCATTGGCGGTTTTAATTATACCCTTAGGATTTTGAGCTTCTTGAACCATCATATCTTGACTAGTATTTGATGCATCTTCAATTCATCCTAAAAGATCGAAAAATTGTTGACATGAGTACTGTATGATGGATTAATTTCTATTTTGTGAAAACTATCACACAAACAGGAACATTCATATTGAATTATCAAGAAATATAAATATTGATTTTGTGAAAGCGTACCTGAATCCATGACAGAAAGTTATAATATCTGAGTCTGAGGTCTTATGCTCTTCCAGATCAACACTTTTATTTCCTCTCTAAATTTCTCTCTGACAATGGGAATCAGAAGATTGGTGTTGTGTGATCTGGGGATCATGACCCCTATTTATAACACAATCGTGTCTTTTCATATTTCGTATATTTCTATTTTAACCCATCATAAAAATAGAAATTACGCTTATCTCTACACAATAAAACCCACACTTTAATAATACATTAGGAAGGCCCCAAAACTTAAATTAATCACTTTAATTGGCCTACTTTTATTTGATAGCCTATAATTCATATTTATTTTATGGGAGTTTTGGGAAAAGGTCCTCATAGTACTCAAAGTGTATAAAAATAGGACACTCCATATAATTTTATAAATTTAGTCTCTGTACTAAAAATACAATGGAAAAAGGTGAAAAATAGTGCCGCTGGCGCGGACCAAAAAAATAAAGTTATTGTACCACAGGGACTAGATTTATAAATGTTATTGTATCACAGGGACTAGATTTATAAACTTGAAAAGCATTATCCTAAAAATCCAAATATAGTCGGAACATGACCTTTACCTTAATTTTCTATTATTTTATATATAAGTCCATATATTAAATTTTACTCTAACAATCTCCCACTTGGGCTATATATATATATATATATATATGTAACTTTATAAATTTGAATTATACTTTATGAGCTCATGAGTTTTAGCTATCAAAACTTTATGTATCTTAACAATCTTGTCCATTAATTGCACCAATATAGAATCAAAGCGATCGTCATTACATATTTCGTAAGTAGACCCATCAATGATCACATATATCAATGCAACTAATAACAAAGATCAAGTGTGGATGTGTAGCATAGAAATTTCATGCAATGTGATCTTAACATGTCTATTTTCAACTGGTCCTCCTTAAACCTTAGTGAGATCAAACCATATAAAGTCAGAGTGAATATAAACTTAATACTTTACTGCAGTAAATAACCATACAATATCCATTAAATCAAATATGTCTATGAAAGCATATAAAATACAAACTCCCACTAAACTGACATATCCTGAAAAGAAATTACACCCATATGAGCAGTGTGCTCATGAAAGACCTTGGGTGGTAATCCCTTAGTCAGCGGATCCGGAATCATGGAGTTTGTTCCAATGTGCTCTATAGATATAAGTCCACTCTGAACTCTTTCTTTTACAACTAGGAACTCAATGTCAATAAAATTTGACTTCATAGAACTCTTGTTGTTGTTGGAATACAGTACTGCTGATTTATTGTCACAAAATAACTTAAGTGGTCTTTCAATGCCATCCACAATACACAGCCCCGTGACAAAATTTTGCAACCATATTCCTTGATTGGACGCCTCATAACAGGCTACAAACTCAGCTGCCGTGGTGGAAGAAGCTATAATAGACTGCTTAACACTCTTCCACGATACAGCACCTCCAGCAAGTAAGTAGATATAACCTGAAGTAGATTTCATGCTATCTTGGCATCCAGCAAAATCGCAGTCAGGATATCCGATGATCTCTAACTTTTCTGACTTCCGATAAATGAGCAGGTAGTCTTTTGTTCTCTGTAAGTACCTCATGGCTCGCTTGGCTGCTATCCAATGATCATTTCCAAGATTACTTAAGTATCTTCCCAACATGCCAACAATGTACGTAATATCCGGACGCATAAATACTTTAGCATACATAAGACTTCCTACTGCTGACGCATAAGGAATCTTTTGCATCTCCCGAATCTCAAAATCATTCTTGGGACATTGACTGAGACTAAATTTATCTCCTTTAGCTACAGAGGTGTCACCAGGTTTACAATCATGCATGCCAAATCTTTTAAGAACTTTCTCGATATAGATCTTTTGTGATAAACTAAGCGTACTCCGAGAGCAATCTCGGTGTATTTGTATACCCAACACAAAAGAAGCGTTACCAAGATCTTTTATCTCAAATTTCTTTGAAAGAAATCTCTTGGTTTCGTGCAACATACCTGTATCGTTGGCGACAAGCAAAATGTCATCAACATATAAAACCAAGTAAATATGCTTACTCCCACTGAACTTGTGGTATATACAATCATCAACCAGATTCATCTCAAAACCAAACGAGATGACAACTTGATGAAACTTGTAATACCATTGACGAGAAGTTGCTTAAGCCCAAATGGATTTCTTTAATTTGCAAACTGTTTTCTTTGCATCTCTTGACAGAAAGTTTTCTGGTTGCACGATATATATTGTTTCATCAATGTCACCATTGAGAAACGCAGTCTTAACATCCATCTGATGAAGCTCAAGATCAAAGTGCACCACAAGTGCCATTATTATCCTAAAAGAGTCTTTCGATGAAACCGGAGAGAAAGTCTCTTTATAATCGATGCATTTGTTCTGTGTAAAGCCTTTAGTGACAAGACGGGCTTTGTATCTCTCCACGTCACCTTTCGAATCCCTCTTGGTTTTAAATATCCATTTGCAACCAATGGGTTTTTTTTTTACCTTCAGGTAATGGGACAAGATCCCAAACGTCATTGTCCTTCATGGACTTTATCTCCTCATTCATGGCATCAATCCACTCTTGAGATTTAGAACTTTCCATGGCTTGAAGGAAGGTGATAGGATCATCTTCCACCGCACCAATGTCAAACTCATGTTCTTGGAGAAATACAATGTAATCATCTGGCACAGCACTTCTTCTTTCTCTAGTGGATCTTCTTAATGGCATAGGTTCTAGAGGTGGTAGAGTTTGTTCTTCTAGAATGGGAGATTCTTGGATATTGTTTTGATTAGGGTCTGCTTCTTGAACAATGTCAGGAATTGGATCCTGATCAATGTTAATAACACCTGTGGGAATATCAACATATTCCTCTTCAAAACCAAAATCCTTAACCTTATCCCCCTCGGCAAACTCAACATCCTCAAAGAACCGGGCATTTCCAGTCTCAAAAATTATTTTGGTAGTAGGATCATAAAATTTGTAACCCCTAGATCTTTTAGAGTATCCAACAAAATAGCAACTAACTGTTCTAGAATCCAGTTTCTTTTCATGTGGCCTATAAGGCCTCGCTTCTGTTGGACATCCCCAAATATGAAGGTGCTTCAGACTAGGTTTCTTGCCTGCCCAAAGTTCAAAAGGAGTTTTAGCAGTTGCTTTAGTTGGTACTCTGTTAAGGATATACACTGCAGTCTTTGATGCTTCACCCTGGAGTAAATCTGGTAAGTTAGAGTAACTTATCATACTCCTTACCATGTCTTTAAGCGTTCTGCTTCGCCTTTCAGCAACACCATTCATGCTTGGAGAACCTGGCATGGTGTACTGCGGGACGATACCACACTCCTCTAGGAATTTAGCAAATGGTCTTGGGCATTGTTTACCTGAATCGTCATACCTACCGTAGTATTCACCACGACGATCAGATCTGACGTTTTTAATCCTTTTGCTGAGTTGATTTTCAACTTCAGCCTTGAATGACTTGAATATGTCCAGAGATTGGGACTTTTCATGGATGAGATAAAGGTAGCCATAACGTGAAAATTCATCTATGAATGTGATAAAATATTATTGACCGTTCCATGAAACCGTAGGAAATCGCCCACAAAAATGTATCTTTCACCATCATTTGGCTTTCGGAAACTCAGGCAACCCTTTCTAGACACACTGATGTGAGTGGTTGCACAAGAATCTATCCACCAAGTGTGTTTAGGTACCGAATTCAAATTAACCTCAGAATAAACTAGGTTAAGAAGTGTACCTTTCTTGACACGCCAAGCATGATAGTTGGTACATTGCTTCTTCCTATGTCCCGCATCTCCACAAAAGAAACAACCATCAATAGTTTTTTCTTTATGTTGTTTCTTTGGATATGGAACCACTGCAGCTTCTTTATCCTTCTTTCTTTTCTTCCCCTTGTCCTTGGAAGTACTAGCCAAATGAGCACTTTCTGTCTTATCTTGCTTCAGTCTTTCCTCTTCTTGCACACAATGTGAGATGAGCTCATTAAGAGACCAAGTCTCCTTTTGACAGTTGTAGCTCACCTTAAATTGATTGAATTGTGTGGGAAGAGATATCAGAACCAAATGCACAAGTAAATCCTCAGAGAGATCAAGCTTAAGTGCTCTTAACTTTGAAGCGAGATGAGACATTTCCATAATGTACTCCCTAATGTTCCCGTTACCTTTAGATTTCATTGACTTTAAGATATCGGACACTCTATTAATATTTGATCTTTGGAAAAAATATTAACTTGTAAGTGATATCTTGCCGTAATAATGAAACATTGATAATAAGAACATATTGAATAATAATTCTTCCTTTGGGCTGATTTATTATTCATATGTAAAACTAAATAATTATCACGTGCTTATTATTAAAGTGGCACATCTAATTTTGTTAAAAAAATATTCCTTTGGGCCGATTAATATTCACATAAATTACATGCACATAATTCTTTTTATATTTCAAAATAAAATTATTTTTGAACAAAAGAGGTCACTTTGGTGACATATTGTTTAAATTAAGTTATCTCGAAATATATATATATATATAAATACACCAAAATTTGAATTTAAATATTCAACTTGAAAGGTCATGGGTTCAAAACCCCTTTGGCTCCAGACTTGAAAGGTCATGGGTTCAAAACCTCTTGAGATCCTTCATAATTTTCATCATTTAAGAGGCTTAAATATGAAACGCCAAGAGTCGAACTTTTAACCTTCCACTACCATCAAATCAACCTTTCATATAAAATCAACCGCTAGTCCAAATTTTATGAATCCAAAAATTTCTCATGGAATCGTAATGAAACGAGAATATTTCTGAATCCAAAAATTTTCTGAAGTATTAAACCTTTTTGAAAAAAATTTGCAGCCGAAAATTAATATCAATACCTTCCTAATATTTTCTCAACAATTCAACATGAAATAGCTCTGATACCACATGATGGATTAATTTCTATTTTGTGAAAACTATCACACAAATATGAACATTCATATTGAATTATCAAGAAATGTAAATATTGATTTTGCAGAAGCGTACCTGAATCCATGACAAAAAGTTCAAATATCTGAGTCTGAGGTCTTATGCTCTTCTAGATAAACACTTTTTTTTCCTCTCAAAATTTCTCTCTAACAATGGGAATCAGAAGATTGGTATTGTGTGATCTGGGGACCATGACCCCTATTTATAACACAATCGTGTCTTTTCATATTTCGTATATTTCTATTTTAACCCATCATAAAAATAGAAATTACGCTTGTCTCTACACAATAAAACCCACACTTTAATAATATATTAGTAAGGCCCCAAAACTCAAATTAATCACTTTAATTGGCCTACTTTTATGTGATAGCCTATAATTCATATTTATTTTATATATAAGCCCGTATATTAAATTTCACTCTAACACTGTATATTTGAAACAGTTTTTCTTTCAATTATGTGACCAACTAAGTCTTTGATAAACACATGAGCTTGAGCAGAGCTAGTAGACCTACCCAAATCATAATCAGAATATGAGGTTATATTAGAATTAGGAATCTCAACATATATCTCATTTTTAACCCCACTGCTATTATAACTTCTATCAAACTTTTGGTCAACATTTACGGCTATATCTCTATGCCTTTTTAAATACCCATCAGTTATATCCACGTCACTCACAAAAGAGATCTCAATCCCTTGATTTTGTCCTTGAGATATTCTCTTCTGAGTTTGGGATGTCCTCTAAAGGAGGTATATCATCAAAGTTATTCGGTTCAATCTCATCCACTAATTGATATAAACTCCCTTGATCCGTGGCATTATTCCTTATTACTATTGAAATCACTTGGGATTATGTATGTGTTTTAACAAAGTTGAGATTGATGTGACGAATCTCAAACTATTTCCATAATTATAGGATGTAATACCCCGTACTTTTGGCTATATTTATTTTTGGGATTAATTAATTAAATGCGTATTAATTGGAAATTAATCCGGGTTAAAATACTAACGAGATGCGAGTTGGTATTTGATTATGTGCATACATGTTGTTATATGTATTTGGTATTATAAAATTTGTCGTGAGATTGATATACGGCATTTTAGAAATTTTGTTGTGACGCGTGTGACCGTCGCGCCATGGTATATTGTGTTAATTATAAAAGTGAATTTAAAATCTATAATCCGTATGGTCATTTTGAGTGCTCCAACGCGCCCGGAAGGGTCGAGATAGTCAGAAAACACTAGTCGGGGGTGTAGTTTGGGTCTCGGGGTATTCTTAGGCCATACCGGCAACTTAAAGGGTATTTTGGTAATTTTACATTTTGAGGAATTAAAAGTGACGAAAATTGGGAGTTTTAATCTGATGTGGATTTAACCCATTAAGCAAATTAACCAAACCATATTAACCCTTTAAGCTACGGAGGTTATCATTAGGTTTACAACTTTCCCAAAGAAAACCCTAGCCACCTTAAGCCACCATTGGAGAAGAAGCTTGGAGAGAGAGAATTCTGCAGAAAAACTCTATCAAACCATCATCCAAAATCAGAAATCCAACCAAGGCAAGTGACTTTATTCCATTTAATTTCAGAGAATGTCTTTTCCATGTTAGAAATTGGAGAATTTTAATTGTTCTTGAAAGTTGAATGAAAACCCATGTAGTTTGGAGTTTAGAACTTGAAGATTTTGAAGAGATTTGCATGTAGAATGATAGGTAGATTATTATTCCCATGATAATTGTGATTAGAATAAACAAAAATGGATTTAATTCTGGGATTTGATGATGATATAAATCTAGGGTTCATGTTCTTGATAAAATTGGGGGAAAAGTATAAAATCTTGTGATTTAATGATGTTTAGGATGCATTAATGCCTTAAAAGATGTTAGTATATGACCTTAGCATGTTTTAGTATGATTAGAGGACTTAAAACCCTGTTAGAACGAACTTTGGAGAAGACTTGAGGTGTTAAAAATGGTGAAAACGAGTTTTAGGAAAATCTGGGACGAATCTGGCAGGTCGTTAGAAGCCCCTACCCAGGTCGTTCGAACGAACTCGTTCGAACGAGCTTCTAACGAAATGACCAGTCGTTCTAACGAAAGGGAGCCTCGTTCGATAACTTCGTTCGAACGAAATCTCGTTAGAAGGGACAGTTCGTTCGAACGAACTGGATCTCGTTCGAACAGCCTCGTTCGAACGAGACTTCTAACGAGTTGACAGAGGGATCTCGTTCGAACAGTCTCGTTCGAACGAGACTTCTAACGAGTTGACAGTTTGGTCCTTTTTGGACTGTTTTGATTTTTGGAGTCCCGTAAACTTGTTCGAGGATATAGATATCATTCCGTTGATGTTGTAATGATAGGATTGGGACTTTTGGGTATTTTATGAGAAGGAAATTATATACGAGAGCTATATTAAATGGACGGTTTGGGTTGAGACGTGAGTGTCTACTACGACGTGAGAAGATTAAGGAGCGTATGATTATAAACCGGAGTAGTATAAATTGTGATAATTATAGTTAGTACGAGAATGCGATATGTACTACGATTAAACTACGGTATTACTAAGACGTGTGTTAACTTAGTATTGGTATATGAATTGTGTGTATGACATACCTACCATACTTGCTATCACGGGAGGTTTGCGCTCGCTTAGGGCCCTCTAATCCTTGTGTTGCCCGGATTTAGACTGGTTACCTTGATGAACATAGGTCATAGAAAGACTAATTGGGATATTAATAAGTCCGCTGATCGTAGGAGCGTAGGTATGTGCGTGACCTATGTGATGTGACTGTGTTCGCCTCCATTATTTGTAATGTTGTTATCTGTGAACTATTCCTGAGAGATTCGGAATATGTAATCCTTATGTACGTGATGTACCGGGATGGATAGCAGAGTATGTGTGCACCACAGCTTAGTTCTTGGGGTGCTTATATTGTATATTTATGATGTGAATAATATACACTTAATTAATGGGAACCTTCATGTTAATGCTATGAATATAATTGCGGTATTGTTTCGAGAAATATAACGAGTTAACTGATAGTGATATATATTGTATATTGATTATCTGAGTTTACGTTAAACCCCTACTTAATTACGAGCGTTATGATGTTAATTAGAACCGAGTAATATGGGTAGGACCTATGATAGTCTAGCTAGAGATGATGTCACTTAGCTAGTGGTTTGTGTCGTTATAGATGGGTACTTACGTTAGGAGTGCACAGTTAGACGAGAGGTGAGAATATTATGTGAGTGCACGTCCTAACATGTACTTTGCATTTAATGTTTTAAATGTTTTTGAAGCACTTGCAGGTTTTTAAAATATAACTCCACATTCGGGCTCTGACCCGTTTGCTTTTCAAATCTATTTTCTTTGTAAAACCATTTTAGGTGGCCAGCCACAAGGACACCAAGCATAGGATCCTCATTCAGGTGACGAGCTGTAGCTGTTTGTGGAAGCTACAGGGATTTGCTTGTAGACGCTTCTATCTTTTGGATTCCAGAGTCACTATCTATCAGTTGTAGGGCATGTTGCCCATTTCTATTTAGAGCATCTTTTACATTTCAGTTTTCAGACTTTAGCATGTATTGTTTCAGTATTCAGTTTACTTTTCAGTTGTGGGATTTGTAGTGAGGAGTTTCCCTCTAGACTTTATTTACACTATGTGATGGTTATTCGTTTTACTTCAGTATGGTGAATGGTGTTATTTATTTCTTCATTACACTTGTTGCAAGTTAATCAGACTTTAATTAAAATTTGGCACTTACTTTTTAAATACTAGGTGGTTAGTAACCATAAAAATGTTTTCGACAGTGATGCTATTAACTGGACCAACTTGGCATTTTGAATTAATTTAATAAAGGAGTATCTACCCGGTATTTAATTAGTCGGGGTGTCACAGGTGGTATCAGAGCATCAGGTTCTAGAGTCCTTTAGGATCTGTACGGCTATTATGTTTCCACTACGTTTCTTTGATATAGAGCCCTATATTTTAGGACTGTTGTACTCTTTTTGTGTATGCTACGTTCTTCAGCTATTTTAAGTTTATAACTGCGAACTTATAAACTTCATTCTTATTTCAGATGCCTCCACGACGTGCACGACGAGTTCCCAGGGATGCAACGCCCGAACCCCAGCCCGCTCCAGTTCAGGGCATGATGAACGCCGCTGAGGTTGCAGCTATAGTAGCTCAAGCGGTAATTGCCGCCATTGCCATTGTTCAGCAGGCACCACCTCAGGCGTCGGTTGCCGTGCCAGTACAGGTTAATGCATTCCCGTCTGCTTGGGAGCGTGTACGTGACGCTTTTCAGAAAGCGCATCCGCCAGAGTTTGCAGGAAGCTCAGATGTGGTAGTCTCGAGCCAATGGAGGAAGGACATGCAGAGGCACTTGAGGATGTATGAGTGCACGGACGTCCAGAAGCAGGTGCTAGCTACTTTCAAGCTAGTTGGATCTGCGCTACAGTGGTGGGAGTCTATTACCACCATGGAGGAGAGGGATACTCTCACGATTCAGGAGTTCTGGGTGCGGTTCGACCGCAAGTACTTTCCGTCAGCTGTTCATACGGAAATGAGGAGGAGATTGATGAGTCTGAAGCAGGAAGGTAAGACTGTGGCCGAGTATGAGGCCGAGTTCACGAATCTGTTGAACATCGTTCCAGAAGAGATACCAACAGAGAAGAAGAAAATTGAGAAGTTCACCGACGGGTTGACTTGGAGGATCCGTCAGCATCTGCTAGGGAACCTATCGTTGGCCACTTATTCTGATGTGGTTAACGCTGCATTGTTGCACCGCCAGGACCACCGTATTCATATGGCCGAGGGCAAGAGGTCAGGGGAGTCTAGCCATCAGGGCAGGACTGGAGGACATGGTGCCAGCGGGGCACAATCTGGTCAAGGGCAGAGACAGAATGAGCAGGGCTCCCAGCAGGGGGATAATAAGAGGTTCCGGTCAGGGAACTACAGGCAGGGACAGGGAGGTTTCCGTCAGGGCCATCAGGGTCCAAACGGCCATCAGGGCCAACAGGGGCAGAATGGGCAGCAGTTTCACCAGGGCCAAGGGAGGAACGATAACGGCCACCAGGGCCAGGGACAGCAGGGACAGAGAGGAGGGAACTTCCCAGGGAAGTGCTTTGTTTGTGGCAAGACTGGCCATAAGCGACAGGATTGTCCTGATAGGGGCAGGGCCCCACAGCAGCAGCAGCAGGGTGCTCGCCAGGAGCCACGGAGGCCTATGTTTCCCGCCGCTCTTCCCGCACCGCCACAGATGGCAGCTTTGCCACCCATTCCAGCAGTCCGAGTTCAGCAGGGGCAGCTACAGTATGGACGTGTCTACAACGTCCACCAGGCTGTAGTTCCACAGGCACCGCCCGCGATTGAGGGTAAGTTTCCTATCCATGGCATTATGGGTCGGGTATTATTTGATACGGGTGCTACACACTGTTTTATAGCTACACACTTCGCGAAAGCTTTAGGATTGTTAGCTACGGCAGAGAGCACAGTGACGTGTGTCGACTCACCATTGGGGAGTGGTTCACTTATTTTCTTTATATGCCGGGGAGTGGGGGTAGAGATTGGTGGTTTGGTATTACCTGCAGACATGTTAGTGTTAGACATGGATGTTCACGATGTGATTATCGGTATGGATTGGCTCGTAGCTTATAGGGCCATGATTGATTGATTCAGCGGGAGCATTGTTTTTTGCCATTCCGGGGCAGGAGATGTTTGTAGTGGCGATGCCTCGCCCAGAGGGAGGATCGACCGCTCATCTGTATTACATTGAGGAGGATACTTCTAAGGAGGTAGTGATCCCTTTAGATTCTATCCCAGTTGTCAGGGAGTATTCAGATGTATTTCAGGAGATACCAGGCTTACCACCCAGTCGAGAGATAGACTTTGTTATAGATTTGCTACCGAGTACGAGACCTATAGCACGCGCACCGTACCGTATGGCTCCAGCTGAGATGAGGGAGTTACGGGATCAGATAGAGCAGCTGTTAGGTCAGGGCTTTATTCGCAGGAGTACCTCACCTTGGGACACTCCAGTTCTGTTTGTGAAGAAGAGGGACGGTTCACTGAGATTGTGTGTGGACTACCGAGAGTTGAATAAGGTCACGATACGGAATAAGTATCCGTTGCCTCGAATCGATGACTTATTCGACCAGTTGAGAGGAGTTTCTTTCTTCTCGAAGATTGACTTGAGATCGGGATACCATCAGTTGCGTATCAGGGAGGAGGATGTCTCGAAGACTGCATTCTTGTCAAGATATGGTTCTTACGAGTTTCGGGTTATGCCTTTCGGCTTGACCAACGCTCCAGCTGTGTTTATGGACTTGATGAACAGAGTGTTCAGGGATTTCCTAGACCAGTTTGTCATTGTCTTCATTGATGATATTCTGGTTTACTCCCAGACAGAGGAGGAGCACGCCGAGCATTTGAGGCAGGTTTTGCAGACACTCCGTCAGAACGAGTTGTACGCAAAATATGAGAAGTGCGGGTTTTGGCTGAAGGAAGTCCAGTTTTTGGGGCATATTATTTCCGACCGGGGAATATCTGTTGATCCGGGGAAAGTATCAGCGGTGAGGGAGTGGGGACAGCCCACGACACCAACGGAGATTCATAGTTTCTTGGGTCTAGCAGGATACTACAGGAGGTTTATTCGGGGTTTCTCGGAGATAACAGGTCCTTTGACACATCTGACACGTAAGGGTGTGCCATACATCTGGAGTGATGCCTGTTAGTTGGCATTCGATGAATTGAAGGACAAATTGACCTCAGCACCTGTGTTAGCATTGCCGAGACCGGGAGTTGAGTATTTGGTTTACACCGATGTATCTTTGCAAGGACTGGGAGGTGTATTGCAGCAGGAGAGACAGGCCATAGCTTATGCTTCCCATAAGCTTAAGCTTCATGAGAAGAATTACCCCACGCATAATTTGGAGTTGGCAGCAGTGGTATTTGCCCTACGGATTTGGAGGCACTATCTTTTGGGGGAGAAGTTCCAACTGTTCACGGACCACAAGTCCCTACAGTACCTGTTCACGAAGAAGGAATTGAATATGCGGCAATGTAGGTGGCTTGAATTTGTGAAGGACTACCAGTTCGACATCTAGTACCACCCGGGAAAGGCTAACGTGGTAGCAGACGCGTTGAGCCGTAGGCCAGCAGATGAGGTGGCAGAGGTGTGGAAGGCTAAGTGGAAGGAATTGGGACACCAGGATGCAGTGGCCCGATTTTTCATGTCTGTGATGACCGTTACACCGCAGATTGTCACGAAGGTAGTACGGGCACAGGCCAATGACTCGTTCTGTCAGGAGCAGATAGTTCGATTACTAGCAGAGGGAGCCGAGTCCTATACCGTTAGCTCAGACGGGGGATTACGCTTCAATGGGAGATTGGTAGTTCCGGAAGGGGAGGAATTGTGACACGATGTGATGGCAGAGTCGCACGGCTCACGGTTTGCGATACATCCCGGAGGGGAAAAAATGTACCAAGACATAAGACGCCAGTATTGGTGGAGCGGTATGAAGAGAGATATCGCTGAGTTTGTTTCAAAATGCGCCACTTGTCAGCTTGTAAAAGTGGATCATCAGAGACCGACAGGATTGCTACAGCCATTGGAGGTCCCGGTGTGGATGTGGGAGAGCATATCCATGGACTTTATTACGGGGTTGCCTACGTCGCAGAGGGGTCACGACTCTGTTTGGGTAATTGTGGACAGGTTGTCCAAGGTCGCTCACTTTTTACCCGTAAGGACTGACTACACTACGGGACAGTATGCCCAGCTCTTCATTTCAGAGATTGTGAGACTTCACAGTGTGCCCCTAAATATCGTGTCTGACAGAGACAAGATATTTGTTTCGAGGTTTTGGGAGAGTTTCCAGGAGGCCATGGGCACGGAATTGCGGTTGAGTACGGCTTATCATCCGCAGACCGATGGGCAGACAGAGCGCACAAATCAGAAGTTGGAAGACATGCTACGCATGTGCATTATTGACTTTGGGGGTGGATGGGAGCAGTACCTTCCACTGGTGGAGTTTGCTTACAACAACTCCTATCAGTTCACGATTGGCATGGCTCCGTTTGAGGCATTGTACGGTAGGCCTTGTCGTTCCCCAGCATGTTGGTTAGAGGTGGGGGACAACAAACTGCTTGGGCCGAAAGTGATTCAGGATACTTCGGCAAGGATTGAGTTGATTCGAAGTCGCATTCGGGTAGCTCAAGACAGGCAGAAGAGTTATGCTGATGCAAAGAGGTTTTTCAGAGAGTTCCAAGTAGGTGACCAGGTTTTGCTCAGGGTATCTCCTATGAAGGGGATTATGCGTTTCGGGAAGAAGGGGAAGTTGGCACCGAGGTATGTGGGGCCGTTTCCTATTATTGAGCGGATCGGACCGGTTGCGTATAGACTTGGACTACCGGAGCATTTGCATCGGATTCACGATGTGTTCCATATTTCCTCGCTGAGGAAATACCTTAGAGATAATTTGGCTCACTCTCACATTGCTGTGGGGGACATAGATCTCCGGCCAGATAGCTCCTACGAGGAGGGGCCGATTGCTATTTTGGACCGAAGCGAGAGGAAACTGCGGTCAAAGATAGTTCCGTTAGTGCGTGTTCAGTGGCGACATCACAATGTCGAGGAGTCCACATGGGAGCGCGAGGATGAGATGCGCGAACGTTATCCAGAGCTGTTTTTAGCAGGTACTTTCTAGTTTCGAATTTCGGGACGAAATTCAGTTATTAGGGGGGGAGTATGTAATAGCCCGTACTTTTGGCTATATTTATTTTTGGGATTAATTAATTAAATGCGTATTAATTGGAAATTAATCCGGGTTAAAATACTAACGAGATGCGAGTTGGTATTTGATTATGTGCATACATGTTGTTATATGTATTTGGTATTATAAAATTTGTCGTGAGATTGATATACGGCATTTTAGAAATTTTGTTGTGACGTGTGTGACCGCCGCGTCATGGTATATTGTGTTAATTATAAAAGTGAATTTAAAATCTATAATCCGTATGGTCGTTTTGAGTGCGCCAACGCGTCCGGAAGGGTCGAGATAGTCAGAAAACACTAGTCGGGGGTGTAGTTTGGGTCTCGGGGTATTCTTAGGCCATACCGGCAACTTAAAGGGTATTTTGGTAATTTTACATTTTGAGGAATTAAAAGTGACGAAAATTGGGAGTTTTAATCTGATGTGGATTTAACCCATTAAGCCCATTAACCAAACCATATTAACCCTTTAAGCTACAGAGGTTATCATTAGGTTTACAACTTTCCCAAAGAAAACCCTAGCCACCTTAAGCCACCATTGGAGAAGAAGCTTGGAGAGAGAGAATTCTGCAGAAAAACTCTATCAAACCATCATCCAAAATCAGAAATCCAACCAAGGCAAGTGACTTTATTCCATTTAATTTCAGAGAATGTCTTTTCCATGTTAGAAATTGGAGAATTTTAATTGTTCTTGAAAGTTGAATGAAAACCCATGTAGTTTGGAGTTTAGAACTTGAAGATTTTGAAGAGATTTGCATGTAGAATGATAGGTAGATTATTATTCCCATGATAATTGTGATTAGAATAAACAAAAACGGATTTAATTCTGGGATTTGATGATGATATAAATCTAGGGTTCATGTTCTTGATAAAATTGGGAGAAAAGTATAAAATCTTGTGATTTAATGATGTTTAGGATGCATTAATGTCTTAAAAGATGTTAGTATATGACCTTAGCATGTTTTAGTATGATTAGAGGACTTAAAACCCTGTTAGAACGAACTTTGGAGAAGACTTGAGGTGTTAAAAATGGTGAAAACGAGTTTTAGGAAAATCTGGGACGAATCTGGCAGGTCGTTAGAAGCCCCTACCCAGGTCGTTCGAACGAACTCGTTCGAATGAGCTTCTAACAAAATGACCAGTCGTTCTAACGAAAGGGAGCCTCGTTCGATAACTTCGTTCGAACGAAATCTCGTTAGAAGGGACAGTTCGTTCGAACGAACTGGATCTCGTTCGAACAGCCTCGTTCGAACGAGACTTCTAACGAGTTGACAGAGGGATCTCGTTCGAACAGTCTCGTTCGAACGAGACTTCTAACGAGTTGACAGTTTGGTCCTTTTTGGACTGTTTTGATTTTTGGGGTCCCGTAAACTTGTTCGAGGATATAGATATCATTACGTTGATGTTGTAATGATAGGATTGGGACTTTTGGGTATTTTATGAGAAGGAAATTATATACGAGAGCTATATTAAATGGACGATTTGGGTTGAGACGTGAGTGTCTACTACGACGTGAGAAGATTAAGGCGCGTATGATTATAAACCGGAGTAGTATAAATTGTGATAATTATAGTTAGTACGAGAATGCAATATGTACTATGATTAAACTACGGTATTACTAAGACGTGTGTTAACTTAGTATTGGTATATGAATTGTGTGTATGACATACCTACCATACTTGCTATCACGGGAGGTTTGCGTTCGCTTAGGGCCCTCTAATCCTTGTGTTGCCCGGATTTAGACTGGTTACCTTGATGAACATAGGTCATAGAAAGACTTATTGGGGTATTAATAAGTCCGCTGATCGTAGGAGCGTAGGTATGTGCGTGACCTATGTGATGTGACTGTTTTCGCCTCCATTATTTGTGATGTTGTTATCTGTGAACTATTCCTGAGAGATTCGGAATATGTAATCCTTATGTACGTGATGTACCGGGATGGATAGCAGTGTATGTGTGCACCACAGCTTAGTTCTTGGGGTGCTTATATTGTATATTTATGATGTGAATAATATACACTTAATTAATGGGAACCTTCATGTTAATGCTATGAATATAATTGCGGTATTGTTTCGAGAAATATAACGAGTTAACTGATAGTGATATATATTGTATATTGAGCATCTGAGTTTACGTTAAACCCCTACTTAATTACGAGCATTATGATGTTAATTAGAACCGAGTAATATGGGTAGGACCTATGATAGTCTAGCTAGAGATGATGTCACTTAGCTAGTGGTTTGTGTCGTTATAGATGGGTACTTACGTTAGGAGTTCACAGTTAGACGAGAGGTGAGAATATTATGTGAGTGCACGTCCTAACATGTACTTTGCATTTAATGTTTTAAATGTTTTTGAAGCACTTGCAGGTTTTTAAAATATAACTCCACATTCGGGCTCTGACCCGTTTGCTTTTCAAATCTATTTTCTTTGTAAAACCATTTTAGGTGGCCAGCCACAAGGACACCAAGCATAGGATACTCATTCAGGTGACGAGCTGTAGCTGTTTGTGGAAGCTACTGGGATTTTCTTGTAGACGCTTCTATCTTTTGGATTCCAGAGTCACTATCTATCAGTTGTAGGGCATGTTGCCCATTTCTATTTAGAGCATCTTTTACATTTCAGTTTTCAGACTTTAGCATGTATTATTTCAGTATTCAGTTTACTTTTCAGTTGTGGGATTTGTAGTGAGGAGTTTCCCTCCAGACTTTATTTACACTATGTGATGGTTATTCGTTTTACTTCAGTATGGTGAATGGTGTTATTTATTTCTTCATTACACTTGTTGCATGTTAATCAGACTTTAATTAAAATTTGGCACTTACTTTTTAAATACTAGGTGGTTAGTAACCATAAAAATGTTTTCGGCAGTGATGCTATTAACTGGACCAACTTGGCATTTTGAATTAATTTAATAAAGGAGTAGCTACCCGGTATTTAATTAGTCGGGGTGTCACATAGGATCCATACTTTTTTCAATAGATGGCATCACTTGACCTGAGCATGTATTTTCTTATCCAATATTTACACTTGGGCACATGGATTGATCAGAGCAATTATGTTGAATGTCGACTTTATCATTTACGAAGAGGATTGTTTATTGTAATGCAACCTCATCAGATATCTCGCAAGGCTGTGATTTACTCCCCACTTGATTAACCTACATTTGTTGGACTTCATTGGAAACAACCTCACCCGAATGAAGATTGATCCCATTTTTGGCCAAAAATCGAAACCAGGTAAGATCTTGACTCTTATGCTTCTTACGCTGATGTGTGAAGTTATCTTTAATAGAATTATTAAAACTATCATGGTCTTTTGTTTTTATATTTTTTCAGCCAGCAATTGAATGTCCAATACAACCACAAAAATTACAGTAAGAAAGCATGTCTTCAATGACAATTTTAACGGGGGTTTTCATACCATCATACTCTATAATAATAACTTTAGGCAGTGGGAAAGAAAAATAAATGTCAACATGGACCAGAGAAAATATACCAATATTTAGTTTAATTGTGTCTTGATCAAATCTAATGGGATAACCCACCCCCAAGCAATTTCCAACACCAACCTTAGATGTCAGAATTCATCTGAAAGATCTATGAAGCATACCCAAGCATGAGCTTTGGATTAAACAAAATTTGAAGGACTAAAGTTAGGATTCCAACTCATAGGTTTAAATAAACCTATTGATGAAAGAATAGGGACAAAAACATGTGATGCATGAGAAGACACATTTTTTTAAGAACTTACACATAAGACCTTTGGTCCATGTCCATGATTATAGAAAAATTGTGTTGAAAGAATGTGAGAAAGCAACAGGATATATGGAATGGTTTAAGCAAAAGTTAATTTTTAATTTTTATCAAATTAAATATTAAACTTAAACAGATTACCCAAAAGTAAAACATTTCACTGATTTTAAACAAGTTGTGAATAAACAGATTAACTAATTTTATCTCAACCTTAATATGCATCTAGGTGAGTACAGGATAAAATAAGTAAATCAAACCATAACGTCCAATGTACAAGGAAAACACACACCGAAAAACTTCGGATGGCCTATCCCTATAAATTTACAATGTATGGAATTAGAAATGACGTGACAGAAGGCTTACAACACAGACTTAATGCCCTTGCATGCCTTAACGTTCTTCGTTCCTTCAACATTCGCACAGCGACATGTATCTAGCGAAAAGCTCAGTAACCATCTACAGATCCAAAAACAGAGCCCACTACTTCTTTACTACAACAACACCAATACGGAATCCATCATTTGTAAATAGAAAATACGGAGTCCACTGTATGAAACGATTCTTAACAAATGTAAAGAATTAATCAAAGGTGCCCAAAATAGGATCTTAAAGAATAATGATGAACACGGGGATCCTAAACAACTTGGGGCTAAACTAGGTTTTTAAGAGATTTTTAGAAGAGTTTTGGAACTCAAAACATAAGTTTTTCTCTCCTATAAAACAACTGCTCCGCAATCCTATTTATAGAAAGTTTTCCAAAATCAAGATAAGGATGGGAAACGATTTGAAAATTTTGAATTTATCAAAAATTCACAGGCTCGTTCAAACGATTATGAACCTCGTTCGAACGAAGTATAGGATCTCGTTCGAAAAGATATCCAACGAACTATCAGATGACATTTCAACGAATGCCGAGGATGGTTCATTAGAACCTGTTCTAAAGAGGTACAATATCTCATTTGAATGACATGCCCAATGTCGTTCTAACAGCCTCTCTAAAAAAATATTTTTCTTCTAAAAAATATTCAAATTAGATAAAATCAATGTAAGCATTTTAAAAATAATTTTGTGAAATAATAACACCCAAATGTAAAATCTCCAAGGATCAAAATATTTACTCATTCATAACTAAGAATTCTTCCGAATGTGAAGACGAAAAAGAGAACGAAACACGACACGATGATGTAGATCTTCTAACTTGGCTGTTACGTCTTACAAAATCATGTCATAGTTAACGCACTCAAGTCCTATCCTATGACACAAAGAGTTTTGTGCAAACACGAAATAAGCCAAAAATATATAAATAGACATTATTCATAAATTTGTCCCTAAAAATATCCTCCTTTGGCTATTTTAGGAAAAAATGAAAACTCCTATGGGCCATTAAGCTCATCTAAGACTCAATTTTCAACTCCAAAAGGAAAAAGTACAACTTGACCAACTCATAAACCTTGAGTAGGTTTACTAGCTTTAACTTTGTCGTGTGTTTCAAACATGCACACTCAAGCACATATTCAAATGCAAACATAATATATCAATATAAATCTTCATAAGAATAAAACTCCCCCTATGTCTAACAATCCCCACCTAGGTAAGACGTCTCCCCTTAAGATAAAGATCTCCTCCTAAAAATAAAGTGAAAGATACCATTTCTCCCTTTTTCGTTCAGGAATAGACAAAGAAATAATGCATAATAAACCATTTCTCCCCATAAACCATATCTCCGCCAAAAAGTGAGAACATGTGATATCAGTTGATAATATAAAGGAAAGAGTGATATCATGCAATGGTACAACATGATAACACAAACATAAATAATCCAAACAATTATCAATTAATACCAATTTTGATGCAAAAATGATACCAACTTGAACACACAATAAGTATGAGATAACAATACAAACAAGCAACAAGATATACCAATATGATGGTAAAGTACATGGAAAACCTGATTTAGTTTCAAACACAACGACTAAAAAATAAGCGATGCCATATATATATATATATATATATATATAGCTGCAAAATGACACAAGACACATAAGCATTACACACTAGCATAGTATGGATGTATGTAAACATGTGGGATGGAGTGAAGGGGCTTGAGCTAAAAATAAAAGAATTATGACCAAATCATCTAAAAATGTCAAAGGAGTTCTATTTGACCGTATTAACTTTATCAAATAAAAATCTAACCTTATAGAGACAGATAAAGTGAACTCATAATGAAAAAACAAACACAGTGCACACTAGCCTAGAAAATATTGATGATTCTCAAATTAATAGCATCAAACATGAAATAACTAGGACTCATTGTGCAAATCCATTGATCTTCAACCTATAACACCCTTAAAATTATGTATGTATCAATTATTTCACTCTTATATTTGAACATACCAATTTAATTGAAGAAATAATGAAATAAAATTTGGTCTTGGTAATATATATATATTTTTTTTTTCTTCTTAATTTTTTAGGCTTTTGCCAACGGTGGCCTTTGATGTAAGGAAGAGTTCTCCATTCGTAGCCCTTTCTCTTGCGCACTCGTATTTTTAATAAAAATGCTAAATCACGGGTAATGGCTCTTACATGCACAAATCTCCCAATCAAATATATTTTTTATAGTGACAAGACTATTAGGAGAACACCTCACTTAAATCATGCCACATATGAAGTTAATATCCAAGAGACCTCGTGCATGTGTGTGAGGAGGCATATGCAAAGTGAATCTATTAAGCAAGTTATCTGGGAACTACTCCACGCAAACATGATTATGAGCAATCTAAGCATTGAAAATCATAACCAAATGTTCTAGCCATATGAAAACATGGAATAAAGTGTATTCAAACACACCAATATGCCACAAAAATTGTGAAAAACTAAACTATACATAAACCAAAAATATTTTTGAGTTTTTAATAATTTTTTAAAATACACGATATAAAAACAAAACTCAAAGGGCAAATCAATTTTTTTTGTATTTGTTAATAAGACTGAAGAAAAGTATTTTGTATGAAAATATTATTTCAAAGACTCGTCAATCAAAAATTCCTTTGAACCTATAAAATACACGTATAGGGCAAGTTAGGGATATCAATAAAACTTCTTAATGAGGCCAAGAGAAAAATGAAGAAAAGTATAATTTTACAAATAGTTTTCAAGGGACAATTAGTCTAATAAACTAAATGGCAAGAAATTTAAACTAAACTAACTAATTAAAACTAAAATAAGAGATGCGCGAGGTGAATAAACAGGAGAACAAACAAGGGATGGGACTACACCACATATACTGGTTATTTTAATTAACTAGTCTATTTATTTAAAATATCCCAAGATAATATTAAAATTACAAGTCAACTCTCGTCACAAATGTAATTCTAATAATAACCTTTTGAAAAATTAAAACAAAAGCCTTCGAAACTCTCAAAAATTAGATTTAAACTCCTTTTAATAAATCACTCGCTAGGATCAACCTATTAGAATTTATTCAAACCTTCAAAATAACAATTTAGAGCTGAAATTTAAGATTTACACTACACTAAAAACAGTCATCTAGCACGGTTTTAAACTGTGTGCCAGAATTTTCTGTTCCAAATTGGCCTTTTTTTGACACGTTTTAAAAGTGTGTCAGATTTGGCTAAACAGGAATACTTCTAGCGCATTTTAAAATCGTTGCAGAATTTGATATTTCTGGCACACTTTATGATTGTTCCAGATTGAGTACATTTTGGTACACTTTTTGCATAGCGAAAATCGTGCCGAAATTTGATACGGTTTTGAACTGTGCTAAATTTTTTTATCAAAGAAAATATTAGTTATCAATAATATTACCCAAAAATAAATCAGCAATATTTTCACCATTTTTCCTGCCTATTTTAGAATAATAAAAATTCAGTAATAATATAAAACCAACATGGAAAACATAGTACAACAACAATACAAACAGTCTGCAACAACACTAATATACATCCGGACAATAAGCCCACTAAAAATTAATGGCTCAAATTCCATTAATAGAAAATTCATGTCAATACATATGAAATTGATCTCAATACATGAGGAAATTTGAATTTTATCTTAATTCATGTCAATACATATTAAATTCATGTCAATACAAATGAAATTCATCTCAAATTCCATGGTCTTCCCTTCAAGAAGCACTAATATGTTTAACTCCTCATTTATCAAGCAACACTGGTTCGCCTATACATGCACAACGATCGAACCTTCAATGAGTTCCAACCTTTAAAATAATCAAATAAAAAAGAGTAATTAATTCTTATCATTTGACAAGATTGAAAGCCAACAATTTAATAGAGACTAACATATATTCTTTCAATGACACAAGATCTGAAATCTAGTGCACATTACAAAATGCTATGGACAATGGTACCTATATCTTTTTTTGATAAACAGATGTCAAACATATAGTATATCATAACAGTAAAAGATTTTAACCACCAAACATCCCATTTTACAACACTACCATGGTAGGAAAATGAAAGGCAAGATAGCAAACGATTTCTAATATTTTCTAATATCATAACAATAAAAGAGATGCAGGGTTTCACCCACAAATAAAAACTGTTAATTCCAGTTTCAACAGACAATTTAGGCTCATTTTAAAGCCCACGCAATATAATCATCATAAGGATTAAAAAAATTATTTTACCTGATCAGTAGATTCATATATCACATTCATATAATATATGTGCATCGAAGACCTAAACAAACAAAATCTCTACCTTTATACTCTGCTTATTGTGCCTTTTTGGCCTAGTGTGTCGATGAATAAACTGGAACTGAAAAATGGATGTTAAAATTGGAGAATGTTTTTGTTAATCAACAAATATTAATTACCAATAGCTAGGAGATTAACATTGGAGAGTGTTCAAGTTTGTATTCCACCGATTAACATTGGTGACTGCAACAATAGCTAAGAGATTAGCATTTACCTTGGTAACTGAAACTGAGTGTTCAAAAGTTTGTTCCAGAAATGCATTTTGAGATCTTTCATATCAATAACATTAGCGGATAACATCTCCTCTTAAATAATGTTTTGGGATTCATGAACTCCAGAAGTTCCTTCATCTTTTCACTTATCTTTGGGCACATCTTGTTTAAAGAAACAAGCACAGCAAAACATACAATTTGGACATTACGCACACGTCCATGAGCAACGCGTTGTACATCTCTACTGCAATAAGAGGAAAATTCATAGATAATTGTAGAGAACTTAAAAAAATTATCAAACTGCATTCCCAAAATAAAATCATTTCAACGTGAACATGGTGGAAAAATTGATTGAAAATGTTATTAAGGCATTTTTTCAAACACTTAGTGGACGTAGTCATGAAATTGAAATGGTAATCATACTCGTTTGGTGGAGCACCCATTTGTACCAACAAATGTCAATCTAACATAAAATGATACAACAACCAATTCAGTATTTCAATAGAACAAAACAATCACACGTACAAGAAGTATTCAATGTGGGCAATTTTTGTGAAAGGTATGATCATGACTATTGTAAAATGGGTGGAAATGAGAGGGTTAACAAATGGCCTTAAAATGTAGTTTTGGCATTTTTCCAAACACTTGGTGTAAGCCAAAAAAATTACAATAGCAGCTCATTTGATTTGAAGGAAATCCAATTTTTTGTTCAGCAACACAATCAACCAAACCTTAATTCATTCAACCCAGTCAACCAAACCATAAATCCAAGGCATACATACACATTTTATAGGATGTATAGTGGTCAGAAATGTTCATCGCAATTCAGTCCGGTAACATTTGATTTTAATGAACATCAGGTGTTATAATTTATGAGTTATTGGATGAAATAGAAACATTAGTTGAGGGGATGCTTGATTCAAGAATTTAAGAAGGAATGCACAAGCATTAAAAAAAGCTCTGATACCAATTTGAGAAGGTATGCACTCGCTTTTAAAAAAGCTCGGATACTAATTTAAAAAAAGTGTTTGTGATAAAGATTCAAATGAACTGAGAAAGATTATTTTACCCAACAAGATATGAATGAAAACTTAAATTTTTGAGAGATTTGGATAATCTTGTATCCACCCTAACCATTCAGAACCAAAATTTATAAGAAACTAGTGCAACCAGAGTGGGGTCTAAATCATAGAGATGGACTTTTTTCAAGAGCAACATCTAAATATCAATGAAACTGAAGACAAAATTATAAAGGAAATTACTATGATACAGGACTCTATGATGAATCATATTTTGGACATTACTCTTTATGATCCAAAAAGGAAAGCGATGAAGGTAAATTCAACAGAATGTTAGATAATACCACCAGTGGGCACTTTATTATACCACTTACCAGATCTCAGAAGAGAAATCTGAGGAAAATAATGGCAAGGAAGCCAGAGATGAATGATAACCCACACAAAGAAGTGGTCTAAACTTTTAGCCATGAAGGCACTCCACTAGAATGATAGGGGTGTTAGGAGTAGATACAAGAAGAGAATTGTCTAATGTATGTAAATCCTATCACCCAAATTTGGTTATCATAGCTACGCACATGGTATGTTTTCTTGATATACTACCCGCTTTTGGACATAACATTTTATCCCTTAATCATAGAGATAATATGGATCCAAATTTATGGATTTTTTTTATCATATGGCTACTCCTGATTTCTAATAATACCCAAGAAGTTATAATCAGATGCCAACTTGATGCCACGTTATGTGGAGTTTACTGTAATAAAAAAAATTATCATAGTGAGTGGGTGATTTAATGAAATTTTGGGAGCTCATGAAAGACAGGAAGGGAGGCTCCCTTATAAAATCTCTTGTATGGAATTCCAATCCATGATTTATGATTACAATTTAACACATATCCCTACTATTGGTTTATCTCTGACATGGTCTAATGAATGGGATGTTATAGGCCGCATGCAAGAGAGAATTAATAGAAGCCTATGTAATGAGAAGTAGTTATATGATTGGAATGTCAGTAAATGTGAAATATATCCCAGATTCTTCTTAGATCATTCCCATTTTGCTTGTTATTGTTGAAAACATGCCTAAAAGAGGTCCTTCCCCTTTTAGTTTTCAATCCATATGGCTCAACCAGCCTACTTTTAAGGAAGTGGTTGTTGTTTGCTGCTTGAATACTAAAGATTATGGATGTCAAAGATTATGGATGTCATATGTATAAATAGCTTTCAAATTAAAACTTTTGAATGTTTGCCTAAAAGAGTGGAATAAAATGTGATAGGTAATGTCTTTGATAGTGTGAATAAATCTAAAAATGATATGTCTAATATTCAAAAAGAGATATAAAATTATAGTCTTAGTGCTAACATGAAAGATAAGGAAATCAATGCAAAGATTCTACTCAAATGATCTCTGGAGGATTAAGAATATTATTGGAGAGACAAAGCTAGAATTCAGTGGTACATGGAACGTGATAGATGTATTGTCTTTTATCAAATCTATGCCAAAATCAAGAATGTCAAATCTAAAATTGTTTTCCTCAAAATATATAGAGAAATGATACATTATCAAAAGAAAATATAGAAGCATATTATAGCCTATACACTGGAAGCCCTCAAGCTGAAGTAGATTGTGACAACCCGTTTATCAAAATAAGAGGTGGCCAGCCCGATACTCCGATAATAATAGGAATCATAGGTGGAACATTCTTAGCATCACACTAATATAATAAGTATATGGGTGTTGATACCAAAATTAATATGCTGACATGGACGAATAGTATGAAGACACGTGTCGATCTACGTGGCACAATAACAGCGAGGAAGATCATTTACTGAACAACCATGGTTGGTACCGAGCAACGAGAATACACCGAGGAGCTCTATCATGCCGAGGAACTCCATCCGAGGAACTCTTTCATCCCGAGATACTCTAAGTACTCCGAGGAACTCTTGATCGACGAGCAACTAAGGCGGTCCGAACTGCACCTCGGCCGTATCATCAATTATCAGACGGACAACTGTTCAACTATTCATTAGATTCTTGACGCACACGCCGCATTAAATATATTACCCATTCATATGTATATCATTTAATGTAGTAGACCTTTCATGAACAGCCTTGAGGCTATAAATACCTTGTATCAATCCCATTCAAGGGGACCGGAATTTCTTGAGAGAACTTGTAATCAAGAATTCCACAAACACTCAGCAATAACATAACAGTGGACGTAGGCTTTATTCCTAGCCGAACCACTTTAAAAATCTTTGTCTTATTTATTTATCTGTGATTGAATAATTAGAGCGATCTAGTTTTTTACATCAACAATGGGATAACCACCCAATATTTCAGAAAAGGGGTTGCCAAAAATTTTGTTTTATAAGTTAAAGAAAGCATTTAGATAACCCAATTTGAAAAGGAGGTGGATAAAATCTACAGAATAAAACTGAACAGTATGTATATAACACAATAACCGAATAAGCTGTCGGTTAACAGTCTCTTACAACGTATATTCAACAATTAAATTAAGTTACATAATGCATTACAGTGGGCAAGTACAAAAGCTTGGGACACACGCCCAAATAAATGACCCGATCATAACAAGAATACAAAAATGAATACGTCTATAACAAAATATCCCGCAACATCCGCAAAGTGTTGCAGCCCCAAGACACCGAAGTGGGGAAGTCAATACAGGCTCCCTTGCGGCGGAGAACCTGAGCAAAAATAAGATTCATGCACAACAAGAAATATGAACGGGTCAGGGCCCGATTTTATGTGATCCCCAGATGAATAAATTGTATGACAGTTATAAACAGTTAATCATTATTGATAATGATAAGAATCTAACTACTCAATCTGAGAGCATAAACTAAAACAATTATAATGACCAATTTTTAATTCAATTATACCATAGGATATGAATAAATATTATTAACTAAAAATAACCAACCTTTATACACAGTTTCATAGCACCGTTCCCAAATATCATTGGGAAATGTATTCAAAGTCATTTGCTTTTTTTAGAGCACTTTATCATAAATCAAGTCCCACTTGAATAAGAATAGTTATATTCAACCATATATAACGATTCTAAGACTGTCCTTCCGAGTTTCCCCACTGGACGCGCCCCTAAATAGCTATCATCTTCCAGGGCCTGTCAAATGAGACAACCTGGGCATCCTACAACGCAACGTCGGGAAGTGGCTATATACCTTCGACAGTGAGTCATAACCACACCCGAAATTACCTCACTTCGAACAATAAATACACAATACATAATAACCAGTCATATGGCCGAGGACTATATTCACCTTGCATTCACTAGCCAGGGGACTTCACCTCATGCGCCTACTTCCCTTATCATAGCATTTAGAGAGGTGTGTTTATGTAAATTATCATTCACAATTTTAAATCTCATTATAATATATACATTACGTTATAACCGGAACCATAATCATTTAACGTTATCATCGTAACCTCAACATTTAATAATTTCTCGATTTAGTCTCCAAGAAATAATGACTTTTCTAAAAGCCACCAAGTCTAGTATACCTCGGTCAAGTCTCTAAAATTCTCCAATATACGATCATACATCTCCTACTCTCCATCTAATTTGAAAAAGGGAGAAAACACCTTATCATATATCTAGTAATCCCTGAAATAAGCCCCCTTTATTCCCTTTCTAACCTAGGGTAGTTACCTTACTAATGTAGAACTCTAGGACACTAAGTTTACTTAATAAGAGAAGGTTCCTAAGTCCTAAGCCTAACAGAAAAGGGTCAAAATTGAGTTTGAAAAATAACTCAAAACAACAGGATTTCGAATCGATTCGCCCTGGGGCCGAATCGATTCGCCCCAAGCAGCGAATCGATTCGCCCAAAAGCGAATCGATTCGGATGGAGAAACCAACATTATGTCTCCTACCAAATCGATTCGGCCTTAACCCGAATCGATTTATATTCCCAGACCTGTAACGTCCCCCTTAGCGAATCGATTCGCAATAAGGGCGAATCGATTCGCCCTGGCAAATTTTCAAAAAATGGGGCTACGGGTTATGAACCCTAGTTTTTCCCAAATCCCATTTATACTCCATTTCTACACACATCAACCACCATTAAGCTAACCAAAACCATCCTACATGAATACAAACTCCTATTTTCTACACAACATCTATTTAAACTATGATTAATGGGCTCAAACACCACAAAATCCTTAAATTCCCCATTTGTTCAAATGATACCCATACATAACTATCAATAAATTTATTCATCTCAAATCATATATTATCAAGTAAGAAGCTTGCCTTAAACTTAAATCTCAGATGCTTGGAAGATGAATGCAAAAATCAAATCCCAAATCTTCAATTCTTTTCCTTTCTCTTCTTTTCTCCATAATTATTTTCTTCTCTCTTTCTCTCTAGGTTTAGTAAATACTCACTTAAGAAAATAAAAGTGAGGTGCAAGACTTAAACGTGCCTCTATCCTTAATTACCATCTTTAAAATGACTCGTAACTACATATCTAAGTCATAACCAGTCAAAAGTGCCCGAAACCCAAAAATACATTATGGCACTTATTTTGACTATCTCGCATATTTCAGGACTAACTACGCCCTTTAAATTAGTATCCAGAAATATTTAAATCATTTCAAGTCTCGGCTACATTTATACCATAAATGTCGTTTAAAGCACACGACACTATAAAACGTAATATGATGATATTTACATACACGTAACAGTAAATATGCAACAATCTAGTAATTATTCTTTATTAACTCACTTAATTGATATTTACTCCATCATCCATTATTTTATATAATTACTTCACACTGTAAATTAGTATAAAATAAATTTCTCCAAAGTAAGGGTTGTTACATAGATATGACATCCAAGATTTGTCATGTTATCCCTCAACTTTTGAATAAAAAACATAATAACTTTTTTATTGCTTTGCCTAGTGATTTGGAGATCAAACAAGTGGTTTTCAACATGGGTGGTAGTAAATCACCTGATCCAGATGGTTTTAGAGGAAATTCTTATCAAAACTATTAGGATATTATTGGTAATGATGGAGTCTTGTGCGCGAGTTAGTTCTTTGAACGTGGTTGGATTCTTCCAAACATGAACTCAAACCTACTAGCTCTAATTCCAAAAATTCCAAGTGCTAATGAGGTGACCCAATACAAGCCTATAGCTATGGAAAATTTCCAAACAAAATAATTCTAAAAACTTGTAGATGGGTTGGGGAATATTGTTAATAAAATGGTCTCCCCTCGGCATGTGGCCTTTATTCAAAATAGAAGCAATGTTGATTGCATTACTACAATCTCAAAAAATTCCAATGTGTTATAGAAATATCTTTGGATGAAATGTATGTATCAAGGTGGATAGGGACAAGTCTTTCAATATTATGAGCTGGAGCTTTCTTCTAATTGTGTTGAATAGATTTGGGCTGGGATTACTTAAAAATTCATCAATTGGATAGACACTCTTCTGAAATCTGCAAGACTCTCTATCATGATCAGTATATCTCCAAAAGTTTTTCGATTATAGCAGGGGAGTGAGGCAATAATATACCCTTCCCCCTATTTTCCTGCTTAGTCGAAGTAGTTTTAAGTAAAAATGTTTCTTCTCAGTTCCTTAATGAACAAATAAAGCCAACATACTCCCCTGGATACTGCACCCATATCACCCACTCACTTTTTGCAGATGGCATTTTTATTTTTTACAGAGCTGATATAAATTCTCTTTAAAATTTGATGCATTTATTCGATAAATATATAATAGTCTCAGGTTAAGTAGTTAACAAAAGCAAAAGCATTTTTCCTAGAAGATACATAGCTAACAGAAGTTCTGACATCTCTAGGCATCTTGGGGTGAGTGAAGTACACGCTCCCTTAATCTATTTAGGAGTTCCTATATTCAAAGGCAGGCCTAGAAAAAGACATCTTCAATCTATTGCAGATAAGGCCAAGGAAAAATTGGCAGCATGGAAATAAAAAAAAAAAACTCTCTAAATAGTTAGAAGATCTCAATTGATTCAATTAGAGTACCAAAATGTGCTTATGCCACTTCAGAATTTACAAATGGACAAAATCTCTTATTTTTTACCTTTCTAAATGGGCCAAAAAATTCAATGGTGTGGAGAAGTTGGTACAAATATAATAGTTAGATTCCTACATAAGATGGTTTTCAGACCTGGGGATAGAGGGTGCTTGGTTTGAGTAGTTCAACATACTCGAATAAAGAAATTATAGAAAAAAGGCAGTGGGATATTCTTAGAGGTGATAATTATATATGTTGTTTTCGTAAGAACATGTATAAAATCATATGTAGAAGTTACATTAATTCTACAATAACATCATATGTATGGGGTTGTATGAAAGGAAGCACAACTTTTTCTCTAAATAGTTAGTTAGATATGGTACAAAAATCTCTCTTTGGTATGAGAATTGGTTAGGCACCTCCATAGTTATTAGACTCAATTGCAGCACTAATAGTTTAAATCTCAAAGCTAAGGTATTAGACCTTATCGTGGATAGAAAAAGGGAAATTCTCACTCAATTATCAATTGCTTTCTTAGTAAAGTACATGAATTTAGTAGAGTAATCCTACCCATCTCCCCTAACTCCTAATAAGTTGATATCATAGTTTTAAGCACGCCCTAAAAGAGGGATACATAGAAAACAGTTCTCCCATCCCAGTTAACCCTGGATTTAAACTACTTATAGTGCGTAAACATTCTTTCAAAGGTTTCTCTTCTAGCTTGGAGAATCATATACAATATATTACCTGCATATGAAAATCTACAAACTAAAGGAATTCATGTGGTCTAAACTTATTTGATGTGCACCCTTCTCGCACTCAAGAAGATGTGATTCACCTCTTCTTTATCTGCTCTTTTGCTTAATAACTTTGACATTGGGTGGCTTTCATTTTCTAAATAAGCTTCCCTCATTGTGGTGAACTGGTTGATTTTTGGAATGCCTTTCACACAATGTCTTTTAACTCTCCGTTAGTTCATTTATGGAATACAACTTATCTACATTTTCTTATGGCCATATGTAAACCTAGGAATAGTCTTAAATTTAAAGATCAAAGACCAAGTAGGTGGAGAATTTGTAATAACTTTGTGACCAACGTCATCATTTAAAGGATTAAAGGACATAGATTTCATAGAGGTGCTAATGAGAGGGTTATTTTGAATAAATTAGGCATAACACCCAAATCTTTTACGGTCGCCTCCTCTTGTACTATGTTATGTAATCCCCCAATTAGTGGATGGATCAAAATAAATACATATGACATGTCTTATGGTGGAGTATTCAGGGATAATCTAGGCAGATTTTTGGGAGGCTACAGTTGCAACAAAGGCCATCACACAACATCCCTTGATGATATCCAAGCTATAATTATTATTGTAGATTTGGTCATAGTGCATACTAGAAATTCATATAGTTAGAATCATATTTGATCAGTCTCAACCAAATTTTTCTCTATTCTATTTTCTATCCCATTGGCAATTAATGAGTTCTTGGCATTATCACAAGGAACATCTCAAATCCATAAGTTTTAAAATTAGTCATATTTTCATATAACGTAATAGATTAGCAGAAAAGTTGCCCAACATGGGAATAAGTTATCCTACCAGGCAAAGTTAGAACACCCCTCCCCAGGAAATTAAAGGACTTTTACCGCTGGACACACTTGGTGTTCCAAATTACATATTTAAACGAGGTTTAATTATTGTTATTTTGTCTACTTATTTGTTTTGTATAGTTTATTTCGGGTCATGATAGTTCAATAAACCATCTCTTTTTACATGCCACTGTGGGGAGGATATTTCTCCCACTTTTTTCTTTATTTTATACATATCTATCTAGTTGGGAAATCCCCACTAGAGTTTGCTTAAAACACACAATAACACACCATAAATCAAAGGTGTAATCATAATTGGATAGAAAATTGAACATTCTACAAGATAAAACCTAGTTAATTAAACTTAACTGGATTAAATAGTTATTTGTTCATGTGAGTGTTGAGTTGAACAATTCAAGTATGTTTTTGTCAATTAAAATCATTATCACGCTTATTTAAAGAAAAATCTAATGGATTAAAATATGTTTTCAAGATATTTTTGGAAATCTAGCTTGTTAAATGTAAAATTGGTATAGTTTATTTCAAATGTCATTTAATCATATTCACCCTCCTCTAGGAATTATTAGCTTGTTAATAACCCATAATCCATAATTGGTTTGCGTTGGTATTAGAGCGGTTTATTCTTCAAAGTACTCACGTGCTAGAATATAGATCTTGGATTTGTGTTTTTTTTATTGCTTTGTGAACGTTTTAGATATTTTGTTTCACATATATATTCTCTTGATCTTAGTATGTTTTAGAAATATTCCAAGATAATCATGGATATATTAAGAGTTGGAGGTTTCATAAATATTCCACCACACTTTGATTGCTCAAACTATTGTCGTTGGAAAGTGAGAATGAGAGATCATGTGAGATTGAAGCATGATAGCGTTTGGATGATAATTAAGGAAGGTTGCCTCACGAGAGAGGTTATAGAGTGTTTGAGATAAAACCTATAGCTGGTGAAGTGATGTTGAATTTTCAGTTTGCACTTATAACACCATTTCTTTAAACTTTTTGTTTGTGTTGGTTAGCACCTAAGAATATAACTCCATTTTGAATTGAAAAATTGCTAAGGAATCGTGGGACATCCTTATTATCACACATGAGGTAAAAAGTCAATCCTGAAAAGTTACAAGTTACAAAGTCTTGCAATATCCTTCCAAATGATGCAGATTAAAGAAGAAGAATCGTTTGAAGAGTATTATACTAGGTTCAACAAGGTTGATCCTTTGTAAAATTTCGAAAAAAGAATATAGGAAGTAGGATTATGAAGAAGTTTTTAAGATCCTTAGCTTCAAGGTTAACTACCAAAGTAAATTTTCTCAATGAGATTTTATATACCGATTCGTGGAAGTTAGAATATTTGGTAGGATCCCCTTAAACCTCTAAGCAAGAGAAGTCTCAAGTTCCCAAAACCACAAGAGGAATAGAATTTCAAGTCGACGCGACTCAAAAGGTTTTTATGATTAAAGAAGAAAATAAACCTAGTTCTAAGGGTGAATAAGACACGACTCTATTTGTGAAAAGGTTTAGTATGTTTTATAAAATCAACAAGAAAGATTTCAAAGGAGAAAATTATTTTAAGACAAAATCAAAGTTCTTTTAACATGAATGCAAATGTACAATTGATAAGAACTCTTCTAGTTTCAAGAGAAGAAACAAAAAAGATGAATATAAATGCTTTGAAAGTGGAGGGCTTTGGATATCAAATAAATGTTTGCCCAAATTTATTACAAGGAAGCCTAGAAAGCTATTTTGAGCGATTTGGAAAGGGAATCCTCTTCGAATTCTTTAAGTGATGACTTAACACCCCCCCCCCCCCCCACACACACACACACACACTTTACTAATACCCCCCTCTAATAAGGGGTTATGTCAAATATTGATTAAAAATAAGGGATTAAGTCAAAGGATTCATTTGACTTTGCATCCTATTTATAATTTAAAATTAGACTTAACCCTCTATAGTGGGGCTAAATTCAAAAAATTATGAAAATGATGGGTTAAGTCAAATCAAGCATTTAAATTTGAGGGTTAAGTAAAAATGACCCTTAATTTAATAGCAAAACTACATGAGGGGGAGTATAGTTAGACCACCACTACCTGCTCATTTGAATTCAAATAAGCCTGTTGCTACAAATAAGGAGCTGACCTTTTCAAACACGTATGTATAGTGATTGTATATTTCATTTTCAAAATACATTAGTTTCCTTGTATGTAGGACTACTTCGTAATCTATCGTAACTGATGTATCAATATAAATACATGTAGCAATCGGGGTGTGGGATGTGAAAAAACTCAAAAGGAAAATTTGTTGTGTACTTAGTTTTACATGGTATCAGAGCCTACTATCTTACGATATTCCATTGATCCTATTTTTTCTTTACCTTTCTCTTTAGACATGGCCATCACTGCTGATAATAACAATATCAACAACCCACCACCTGTTAACTCTTCTACTCTTTCAAACAATCCAGCGGATGATTGTCCTGATTAATATCAAGCTTGACCAATCCAACTACCCATTGTGGTTGGCTCAGATTATTCCCATTCTCAAAAGCCAAGACCTCATGATTTTTGTTGACGAAACTCATGTTTGTTCCCCCAAACACCTTTCTGTTACTACCACAGTTCAACCCGCATATTCCCTTTGGGTTCATCAGGATCAACTGATCCTTAGTTGGATCAATAGCTCCTTATCTCCTTCTATTTTGTCAACTGTGCCGAGAAATTAAAATTCTTGTACTACCTGGTTGGCTCTTGAGAGGAGATATGCTTCAACCTCTCAAAGCAGGATTCTCCATCTACGCAATGAGTTGTTGCGTACTGTGAAAGGAGACTTAAGTGTTTCAGATTATCTTGATCGCATGAATGCAATTGCAGATAACCTCGCCCTAGCTGGACAATCGATCAATGATGATGAATTAGTGCAGATCATTATGAATAATATTGGAACTACATATGAGATGATTGTGAGTGTGGTCCAAGCTCGTGATACACCTATCACATATGACACCCTTGAACGCTTGTTGTTGACTGCTGAAAGAAGATTGGCTGAACAAGCAATTCCGGTGGTGGAAAATGGCTCCAATGTTTATGCATTAGTTGTAGCTCGTGGACGTGGTGCTCGTCCTAGAGGTTCTGGGAAAAGTGTTTTTCAGTCCAATCGTGGAGGACTGATGAATCAGTGAGGTGGTGTTGCTCGCGGTGGTCGTACTAATTTTTATACTCCTGCCAACATTGGGGAGTCTTCTAATGGTTACAACACAAGATTGGTTTGTCAAATTTGTGATAAACCATGTCATCCAGTGCTTGATTGTTACCAACGCATGAATGTTACATACGAAGGAAGAATTCTATCCAAATAACTCACTGCAATAGCGTCTTCTCCAACCACTTTGACGCATCAGAAGAATGGTGCCTGGCTCCTTGATACGGGAGAAAATATACACATCACTCCTGAACTTCAGAATCTTTCCAATCCCAAAGAGTACACTGGTAATGATCATATTGGTGGTATAGGTAGTGACCCTGGATTTTCCATTTCTCATTATGGATCAAATATTATGCACACTGATTCTTGGTCGTTTAATCTCAATAATATTCTACATTGTGATTCTGCTTCCACTAATCTTATTTCTGCATATCGTTTTACTAATGACAACCACTGTTACATACTAATCTTCCCTGATCGTTTTATTGTCAAGGACCTCAAGACACGGATGACGCTTTTCCAAGGGAAATGTGAGAATGGATTATATCCATTTTACTTTGGCAATGTACCTTCTTGCAAATCATTTTCGGCATTCATAGGCACTCGAGATTCTTCTCAAAAATGGCACTCGCGTCTTGGGCATCCAGCTAGAGTTGTTGTTCAGTTTCTAATTTCTAAGAAATAAGTGTCAATTAGTGTCTCTTCTAATGTATTATTTTGTCATTCCTGTCCTTTAGGTAAAAGCACAAAGTTGGTTTTCAATAAATCTAATTCAATTTCCCATTTTCCATTAGAACGTGTACACTCTGATGTGTGGAGTTCTCCAGTAGTTTCGGTGCAAGTATTTTGATATTATTTACTTTTCGTTGATGATTGGTCTCATTATACTTGGTCGTTTCCAATGAAACATAAATCTGAAGTATTTCAGTTATTCATTCGTTTTAAGAAGCATGTTGAAAATTTATTTTCTTCTTCAATTAAAGCATTGCAATGTGATGAGGGTGGTGAATATACTAAGAATGCTTTCCAACATTACTTATCATCTAACGGTATTGCTCAACGATTTTCTTGCCCTAAACATCCTGAACAAAATGGTTTAGCGGAGAGAAAACATCGCCATGTAGTTGAAACTGGAATTGTATTACTTTCTCATGCTCATATTCCGTCCCAATACTGGACTGATGCCTTCCAAATTGCCACTTATATCATATATAGGCTGCCTACTAAAGTTTTGAATAATCAGTCTCCTTTTAAAAAGATTTTTTGTAAAAAATCTAATTATGATATGTTTAAGGTTTTTAGTTCAACTTTCTTTCCTTGGTTAACTCCTTATGCTACACATAAACTTCAGTCAAAATCCAAGACTTGTGTCTTTCCCGGTTACTAATTGAACCATCGAAGGTATTGTTGTTTAGACTTGACCTCTAGACGGATTTATCTATCACGCCATGTCCTATTTAATGAGGACTCTTTTCCTTTTAAAGAAATCACATCTCCAGGAACTGCGTCTACACTGGGTCACATTTCTTCACCAGAAATCTTATTTGTAGTTCCTAATCATTCAGTGTCATGCTCATCCTGTACTTTATTGCCATTACAAACTAATTATATACCTCAAGACACCCATACTCAAATACCTGTCATGTCTGAACCTTCTCTTTTGCCCTCATCTTCACGTCCTGATCAAGAATCAGATGCACAAACTTCTACTGATTCGATAATTGAAATTGACATGCCTCAGTATACTAATCATCCTATGCTAACGAGATCAAAAGCAGGCACCAAGAAACCAAATCCCAAATATGCTTTAAATGTTGTGATTAACACCAAATATTTTGAACCAACATGTTTTAGTCAGTCAATTAAGCATGAAGAATGGCGTAGTGCTATGATGCAGGAGTTTAATGCTTTGCAGCGCTGTGGCACATGTACTCTTGTGCCTTATGATTCTCGTATGAATCTACTTCTAAATAAGTGGGTGTATCACATCAAAAGAAAATTAGATGGCTCAATTGAGCATTTTAAGGCCAGACTTATTGCGAATGGTTTTCATCAGAAACAAGGGGTAGATTACACAGAAACGTTTAGTCCTGTTGTCAAACACAATACTATTCGATTGGTGCTTAGTCTTGCTGTTAAAAATAAGTGGACCGTTAGATAGCTTGATATGTAAAATACGTTTTTGCATGGCTATTTGACTGAAGATGTATACATGGCAGCCTTCAGGCTTTGTGGATCAACAGTATCCGAATTATGTATGCAAATTACAACGAAGCTTGTATGGTTTAAAGCAAGCGCCAAGATCTTGGTTTCATCTATTTTCAGAGTACTTGCTTCAACTTAGATTCCATGAATCTAAATGTGATTACTCACTGTTTGTCTATAGTAAGCATGGAGTGTACTTAATTTTGCTAATTTATGTAGATGATATCTTAGTCACAGGTAATAATCCAACTCAAGTTTCTCATCTCATCAATCATCTAAGCCACTTATTTTCCATGAAAGATTTAGGACCACTACACTACTTTCTCAGAATTGAGGTGGTTTATGATGGTGATTCAATGCATTTAACACAAGAAAAATATGCTCTAGACTTGTTGTCTCGTACTAAATTCACCGAAGCTAAGCATGTTTCAACTCCTGGTGCAAGTGGTCATAAATTATCAGCTTATGCTGGGGAAACTCATCCGGATCCCGTCACTTACAGAAGTGTTGTAGGTGCCTTGCAGTATCTCACCATTACAAGACCAGATCTTTCTTATGCAGTTAATCAAGTCTGCCAATTCATGCACTCTCCTACCTCCATACATTGGCTAGCCATTAAGAGAATTTTGCGTTATATAAAGCTTACATTTTCTCACGGTCTAATTTATAAACCAAGTGATCTCCAACTTAATGTATTTTCAGATGTTGATTATGCTGGAGATCCTGATTCTCGACATTCAACTGGTGGCTTTTGTATCTATTTGGGTCATAATCTTATTTCATCGAGCTCTAAGAAACAAAAGATTGTTTCGAGATCAAGCACTGAAGCTGAGTACAGACAGCCTGCATACACTGCTGCGGAGATCTCTTGGTTGCGTTCAATTTTCAAGGACTTAAAACTTTATCTCACTTGTCCCACCATCTGGTGTGATAATGTTTCTTCAATTGCTTTGGCATCCAATCCTGTATTCCATTCAAGAATAAAGAATCTAGAAGTTGATTATCATTATGTACGGGAGAAAGTGATTCGTGGTGAGTTACTGGTTCAGTTTGTGTGCTCATATGATCAGATAGCTTATTTTTTCACCAAAGGTTTGTCTACAACGAGATTCAAGTATCTACTATCCAAGCTTCCAGTTATATCACCACCTGTCAGCTTACGGGGGGATGCTAGACCACCATTACCTGCTCATTTGAATTCAAATAAGTCTGTTGCTACAAATAAGGAGCTGACCTTTTCAAACACGTGCTGTATAGTGATTGTATATTTTGTTTTCAAAATAAATTAGTTTCCTTGTATATAGGACTCATTAGTAATCTATTGTAACTGATGTATCAATATAAATACATGTAGCCATCGGGGTGTGGGGTGTGAAAAACCTCAAAAGGAAAATCTACTGTGTCCTTAGTTTTACAGTTTATGTGTTACTAAAGTGAGTGATTCTCAAATAAAGAATGTGTGTTAGAGTACTTTTGATCTAGTTAGAGACCCTTGCACGTTAAAAGTGATTTATCTAGCATTTCTTCACCTGATGATATTGTCTTTATTTATAGTGTAAATTATCATACTTCTTGTTATATATATCATCTTGTGGATGTGATAACATTTTTAATGATGAAATCATAGGACAAGCCTCTAATAATATTTATCAAGAATCATTAAATTTGGAAAGATTTAATATTAAGCTTCCCTCGAAGTTCAACATTTTTTAAGTTCAAAAGGAAAATAACTTTTAAAAATTTGAACTTTAAAATTGTGAATCAGTAGAGTTGATTGATATCTTGAATGTTGAATTTTTTCAATTAGAAAGGACAATGAGATTATCAAGAAAGAGAACTATAATATTGAGTTGTAAAACGAAGTTCTCAAATTGGGTTTCTAGAATATGTCGATTGAGTCAAAAGAAGTCTAACTGCTTGAAATATGACCTTGATCAAAGGTCTTTTAAACTTGATAAAAAATAACATGGTCAAGTAAAGAATGAAAATCATTAGATGAAAAAAAGGTATGAATCTCACCATAAGACTAAGTTTTGTTATTTCTACTATTTAATTAATACAAAAGTACAGAATTACGAAATATTATTAATTACATAAATAAAATGAAATTACAGAAATTAAAAGAACTTACTTGAATCTGCAGAGAAATAATAAAATTAGAAAAAGAATCTGAGCCCTGTGGTATCACACAGTGTCCTTAAGACAAATTAATTCCCTCTATAGTGCTTTAAGGCTTGAATTATTGTCTTCCAAGATAGAACGGATTTCGAGTCAAATCAAGAAGCAATGCTATGAATTGATTCCATCGAACTCAATTCTGAGTCTTTTCTCAAACCATAAACTGGACAAGATGAACAGTGAATGCATAAAACATTTTTGGTTTTTATGGAATGCAGGAGGGAACTTTCGTTTGGTTTTTCATTTGTTTAAAAAGGAGGGAGGCAGGAATATCTATAGCCAAGTGACTGATTATTGGGATTAACTGTTTGACAGTTAATTTTGTTTTTAACTACTGACTGTTGGCATTAACTGTCAATAGTTTATTAATTAATTTTCGTAATTAATTAATTCCATCCCAGAAAGTTAATTAATTTTCGGCCCAAAAATTTAAAATTTTTATAAGCCCGAGCCGAGCCGACCGAAAGACACGCGCGCATGTGGGCTTTTGGGCCAAGCCCAACACATGTATAGTGTAGGCCATCTCCCCTTTAAAGAGTTGGGATACCCCAAGGCATCCAAGCCTTAGTCCATACTTGGGGTGTTATTAACTCATCAGTTTTTTACTACTCTTCCAATGTGGGAGAAGAGTTAAAACATACCCAATTCATTAACTTTCATTATTTTTTGAGTCACTTTGGGGACATATTTATCATTCATAACTTAATAGAATTGGACATGTGAATATACTATGTTAATCTCCTTGCGGAGGATAACGCGTTCGTATATAGTCCCACAATTATCGGGGTGTGGGTCCCAGCTTAATTTGAGCTTAAAGTTGCTCAGAAATTGTTATCTTAAAGTTGCTCAGAAATTGTTGTCTTAAAGTTGCTCAGAAATTGTTGTCCAAATATCCAATTTCAATAATCCCCCACATGAATGATATATTACTATATATATATACAGATATGTATGATGCAGATGCAGACACAGGTTTGAGTAAAACTGAAAATTTATTGTATCGGGAGAAGTAGCCTAGTGGCCTTGAACTTTCCTTAGTGATATACTATCGAATTTACTTGGTTAATCAGTAGACTTCACATATTTGAACCGTCAACCATTTTTGTAAACCTAGACAACAGTATTTACATAATAATTCTTCAACACAGTTGATTCTCACGTTTGTGTTCATTTTGGCCATGAACACCACTTGGTTCCGTGAGTATTTTAGAGAATTTGCCTTACATTATTCTCATAGAAGTGTCCCCCTTCTTACTCACGTAGGTGACTTTCATAAAGAGTATCCTGCAATACCCCACTTAGACATACTAAGATATGGATGTCATTAAAAGCATAACTTATCCTAATTTCGTGACAGATGTGCATTGTCTCATCTTTAAAATGGATAGGATTAAATATCCTCCATTGCTTACTGAATACAATGTAGTTTTTGTTTACCCATTGAAACTAGATCTTGGGATCTCCAGTCAGCTAGGTTGGGTTGCCACTATATTGATTCTAATTTATTTATAGGCTTTAGACCCATCCCTCTCGATGATCTTTCAACTTACTCTCGGTTTAAACCTTTCGTTAGTAGATCCGCTATATTATCTTTTGACCTTACATAGTCAATTGAGATGATTCCATTTAAGAGAAATTGTCTAACAGTATTATTTCGATGATAAATATGTCATGACTTTCCATTATACATATGATTTTATGCCCTTCCAATCACCGATTGACTCTCACAATGTATACATATTACGGGCAAGGGTTTTGACCAATTTGGAACATCTTCTAAGAAATTTCGAAGCCATTCAGCTTCTTCTCCAGCTTTGTCTAGTGCAATGAATTCGGATTCCATTATCGATCTAGCAATGCACGTTTGTTTTGAGGATTTTTAAGATATGGCTGGACCTCCAAGGGTAAACACATACCCACTCATAGATTTGGAGTCTTTTGTATCGGATATCTAATTTTCATCGCAATGTCCTTCAAGAATAACTGGATATCTTCAGTAATGTAGTCCATAGTTTTGAGTATATTTCAAATAACCCAAAACTCTCAATATTGCCTTCGAGTGATCTCTCCCTGGATTACTCGTAAATTGACTTAGCTTACTTATGGAGTATGCTATATATGGTCATGTACAGTTCATGATATACATTAAAATGTCGATAATACGAGAGTACTCTAGTTGAGATATGCTTTCACCATTATTTCTTGCAAGATGTAAATTTACATCTATCGGTGTCTTGGTAGGACTAATATCATACTTCTTGAATTTTTCAAGTACTTGTTCTATATAATGAGATTGAGATAATATAAGTCCATCCGATGTTTTAGAAATTTTAATTCCTAATATAACATCGGCGATACCCATATCTTTCATGTCAAATGGACTACTTAACATTTGTTTTGTAGTTTTGACAATTTTCACCATTTTTAATGTATTTAAAATAAACACATTTATCGCATTCATTAATTTTGAAGTCGTTTGATAACATTGCATTATCAAATTTTGCATGCCATTGCTTAGGTGCTTGTTTTAATCCGTAAAGTGATTTAACAAGCTTACATACTTTTTCTTCTTGTCCGTGAGCCTTGAACCCTTCAGGTTGCACCATATAAATTTTCTCATCAAGTTCACCGTTTAAGAATGCGGTTTTTACATCCATTTGATGTATTTCAAGTCCATTAATAGCAACTATTGCTATTAACATCTGAATGAACGTAATTCTTGTTACCGGTTAATATGTGTCGAAGTAATCCAACCCTTCCTTTTGTCTATAGCCTTTAGTTACAAGTCTAGCTTTATATTTATCAACTGATCCATCGGTCTTCAACTTCTTTTTGAAGATCCATTTATAACCTAACGGTTTTGAACCTGGTGGAAGATCCACTACTTCCCATGTTTTATTTTGTAATATGGATTCAATTTCACTATTAATTGCTTATTTCCAATTAGAAGCATGGAGTAAGGATATGGCTTATTTGTACGATTGAGGTTCATTTTCTAGCAGATATGTTAGAAAATCCGGATCGAAAGAAGTCGAGGTTCTTGCTCTTTTACTACGTCTTGGTTTATCCTCTATTGGTTCCATAGGTTGATGAGTACCATTTGTAGTATCTTTATTTGTCCTTTTAGAAGGACCAGATTCTCGGGTCATGTTATACGGGAATTCATTTTCGAAAAATGAAACATCCCTCGATTCAATAACCATATTTACATGAATATCTGAAATCTCAGATTTACAAACTAAGAAATAATATGCACTACTATTAGTAGCATAATCGATGAATACATAGTTAACGATCTTTGGTCCTATTTTTACCTTTTTAGGTTTAAGAACCATCACTTTGGCTAAGCACCCCCACACTCGTAAATATTTATAGCAAGGTCTTCGACCTTTCCATAACTCATAAGGCATTTTATGAGTTTTCTTGTGTGGTACTTTGTTAAGAATATAATTAGCAGATAATAAGGCTTCCCCCCACAAGTTCTGTGGAGCTCCTGAACTTATTAACATAGAGCTCATCATTTCCTTCAATGAACGATTTTTGCGTTCATCAATGCCATTCTATTAAGGAGAATAAGGAGCGGTGGTTTAATGAATAATTCCATTTTCGGAACAAAATTCCTCAAACTGATATTCATATTCACCTCCTCTATCACTCCTAATAGGCTTTATCTTTTTGCTTAATTGATTCCCAACTTCATTCTTATATTGTTTAAATTTATTAATAGCCTCATCTTTACTATGTAGTAAATATACATAGCAATATGTTGTGCAATTGTCAATAATAGTAATAAAATACTTTTTTTCACCTCTAGTTTGTACAAATTTTAAATCACAAATATTCGTGTGAAATAAATCTAGTGGTTCGGTTATCCTTTCAATAAAATGAAAATGTAATCTAGCTAATTTTGATTCCATGCAAATATCACATTTATGATTTTTATCAATATTGAATTTTGGCGAAAATTCCAAGTTAATTAATCTACGCAAGGTATCAAAATTAACATGTCCTAATCTAGCATGACAAATATTATAAGGCTTAATCAAATAAGTAGAACTAAGAATTTCATTCATAGGGGATGCCTTAGGCATCAAAGTCATTACAATCATTTTAAAGAGCCCCTCAGACAGGTATCCCTTTCCTATATACACATCATTTTTAGATAATACAAATTTATCAGAAACAAACACAAGCTTAAATCCATTCTTGCTTAGAAGTGATCCGAAAATCAGATTTTTCCGGATATCAGGCACATGCAACACATTGTTTAGGGTAAGCTCTTTTGTCGAGGTCATCTTAAGAATAATCTTTCCTTATCCCACAACTTTAGAACTCGAATAATTTCCATTAAAGAGAGTCTCATCTTTTTCCAAAGCCTTATTATTAGTGAACATCCATTTGTTTGCACAAATATTACGAGTAGCCCCAGTATCCACCCACTATTCCGTGGTATTTTCTACCAAGTTGCATTCAGAGATAAGTAGCAGAAAGATTTAAGTCTACGATACCATCAGAAATGTTCTCACCTTCCGTGACATTTGTTTGAGCATTATGCTTTTTAGCGTTCTTTGGTCTGCGACACTCACTTGAGCGGTGTACTGGCTTGCCGCAATTGTAGCATTTGCCTTTGAACTTCTTTATTTTCTTAGATATTCCTTCCCCGTCAAGCTTACGTTTGGATTTAGGAGATTCAACCACATAAGACTCGAACTCCATGATGTGCTTCCCACTTTTCTTTTGAGACTCACGGTTGTCTTCTTCAATCCGCAGTCGAACTACCAATTCTTCAACATTCATCTCCTTTCATTTGTGCTTGAGATAGTTTGTGAACAAATTCCAAGGTGGAGGCAATTTTTCAATTATTATCGCCACGTGAAAAGTGTCACTGACTGACATTCCTTTAGCATGAATGTCATGAAGAATAACCTGAAGTTCTTGAACTTGTGAAATAACCGGCTTGGAGTCAACCATTTTGAAGTCTAGAAAACGGCCCATGATGAATTTCTTCATACCTGCGTCTTCAGTTTTATATTTCTTCTCCAAAGAATTTCATAATTCTTTTGCGGTTTTCATAGTGTTGTACATGTGTACACGTGGTACAATGTCTTGTCCAAGTACGTCAGGATGTAGTTACGACACAGATAATTAGAATGTTTCCATGCTTCAACAGCAGAAAATTTTTCAGTCTCATCTCCTACTTTCAAAGGTGGACAATCCTCATACACGAACCTTGCCAATTGGAAATTTGTGAGGTAAAAGTACATTTGACCTTCCCAACGTTTGAAATTAGCCCCGGTAAATTTTTTCGATTTCTCCCCATGTGGCATGGTTACAGGAGCAACAACAGGAGTATGTGTCACATTCACGATAGGTGGAATGTTCACGGTAGGTGGTGGAACTGTGATTGCATTTTCTGATTCCATTTCAGTTACAAAAACAGAATTTTTATCAATGATAGTATTCATTTGTAATGAAATTATCAAAACATAATACAAAATTATGTACACCAATTACTCCAAATATAATTAAGATTAATTGAATTCTAAAAAAAAATCTAAATAATTTTTGAATTATATAATATAGAATTAAAGCAAAAATTCTAAACAATATTCAGAATTCTATGTTACAAAATTAAACTAAACTATAAAACACAAGTTTTTTCCAGTCTAAATTAATAAAATCTGTGTCAAACTGTTTTTACTTTTTTTAAATGAAAATAGATTTAATAAAAATTGGCACAAATTTTTATTTCATTGGCACAAACTGTTTATAATACAAATTAAAAAATCTATACAAAATAGATTAAAATAACAAATCGGAACAAGTTTATAATTTCTATAAAAATAAAATAGACTAAACTGTTTTTATTAAATTTCTGTAATAAAACAATACTTCAATTCTAATTTTTTGTAAAACAGATTTGTTTTATACAAATAAAGTTTTTGTAATTAAGAAAAAATTTGTACACAATATAAACAGTAACACAAATTTAATTTGTCTTAAGATTTTTATTTCTACTATTTAATTAATACAAAAGTACAGAATTACGAAATATTAATAATTGTAGAAATAAAATGAAATTACATAAATTAAAAGAACTTACTTGAATCCGCAGAGAAGTAATACAATTAGAAAAAGAATCCGAGCACTATGGTATCACACAGTTTTCTTAAGACAAATTAATTCCCTCTATAATACTTAAAGGCTTGAATTATTGTCTCTCAAGATAGAACGAATTTCGAATCAAATCAATAAGCATTGTTATGAATTGATTCCATCGAACTCAATTCTGTGTCTTTTCTCAAACGATAAACTCGACAGGATGAACAGTGAATGCAGAAAATGTTTTTGGTTTTCCTGGAATGCGTGAGGGAATTTTCGTTTGGTTTTTCATTTTTTAAAAAAGGAGGGAGACGGAAATTTAACAGCTTGAGAGTTGGATTAATTTTTGTAATCCCATAAATTCAATTAATTTTCGGCCCAAAAATTTAAGATTTTTATAAGCCCGAGCCGAGCCGGCGCGCGCGCGCATATGTGGGCTTTTGGGCCATGCTCAGCACATGCATAGTGTAGGTCATCTCCCCTTCAAAGAGTTGGGATACCCCAAGGCATCCAAGCCTTATTCCATACTTGGGGTGTTATTAACTCATCAATTTTTCACTACTCTTCCAATGTGGGACAAGAGTTAAAACATACCCAATTCATTAACTTTCAATATTTTTTTGAGTCACTTTGGAGACATATTTATCATTCATAACTTAATGGAATTGGACATGTGAATATACTACGTTAATCTTCTTACGGAGGAAAACGTGTTCGTATATGGTCCCACAATTATCGAGGTGTGGGTCCCACGTTAATTTGAGCTTAAAGTTGCTCAAAAATTATTATCTTAAAGTTGCTTAGAAATTGTTGTCCAAATATCCAATTCCAACAAGTTTTGTCAGGAGAGCTTCAAAAAACTCAACTCCCGAGAGCAACAAAAAATTTGGAAGTTATTTCTTTATATTTACCTAAGATTGAGAAAGTTTTTATCCTAGACTTAAAAACATTATCAAAATTCTTTTATGACTTCTTGTTGATCCTTTGTGGTAAGAAAAAATAAAATTCATTATTTTTCTTTAATCAGAAGAAGTATGAAAAGAAAAATAGGATGAATTTGTGCAACCAATACCTAAATATAAAAAGATTATGCCATGTTGTTCTTATTGTAAGTCAGTACGACATACAGTTCAAACTTGTAAAAGGTTGGTTGGTAGACATACTAGGATTGTTTAAAGAAGGGGAGATCCCCTTAAAGAAATAAGTAATGAATTGAATATAATTGTGGGGAAGCTTGACATGGTGATCAATAAATATGAGAGTAAAAGATAAGACATGATTTTGAGGGATAGAGTTCCATTTTGGAATGACAGAGGGATATCTATGATAACATCCATCTACATAGTCAAACAGGTGTCCACCATCAAGGCAAACAGATGTGCACAATTCAAGCTAACGAGTGATCCATATTTGTGGATGTACGATCTTGTAATGTAGGAGCTGGTTCCTTTTCTTCTCTCATATCAAAACCTCTCGAGGTTGTTATGAGTTGTACAAAGGTTAGGTAATGAGGCTTTCCAATCATGATTGTACGAAAAGTTTTATATTTAGCTCCAAACCCTTGGACAAAACTGATGACTTTTGAATCTTTATCTAAAGGTTTGTTGGTGGACATTAATCCATCACAAATTTCTTTGAATATTTTGATATATCCATCAATGGTTTTTCCGTCCATTTGATATTTTACGTAATTGTTCCTTGAGGGAAAATTCTTTTTCTTTAAAAACATGAAGATATTAATCTTCAAGGGTCTTTCATATTTGTTTGGCAGTATTACATCTAACTATCAATTACATTGATTCATCACTTATAGTGCCTGAGGTTCAGCTCCTGAGAAGGCAGTCATTTTCTTCCCAAACAACCATGTCTACTTTTTTATTCTTGACATTAGTGGGATGCATGGGTGCTCATCGTAGAGAATAGGAGTCACTTTTAAAGACCGGATGAGTTGCAACATTTGGGTTCTCCAAATGAGATAATTACTAGGTTTGAGCTCAACCCGCGTAAATTTTTGGGGTATTTTCAAAAATAGAGAAAAAATAAAGTTTTTGATAAAATTATTTTTCTTACTCAAATATGTTGAATTTTATTTTTAAAGACGATAATTTCAAACGGTTTCTAAATCGGAGTTAAAACGGACTTTTAATGAATTTTCAAATATTTGTCCCTTATAAGTTTTTAAGCAAAACTAGTAGATTTCCTGGGCAATCGATCGATCGACGCCAGGGGTCGATCGATTGACCCCAATAGAAATCGTGCGCTGTAAGTTTTTTTGAGAGTTTGTTTTGGTTTAAACTCTTATCTTTTTGCCTGATTTAACAGGGTCGTGGGTGACCATTTTTGAAGTATCTTTTGGCACAAAAATATATAGCAAACATATTTTTATTCCTCTATTTTTATACACAAACAGTACCCTTTTAATTATGTTTTCAACCCTAATTTTTGGAGGTGTTCTTGGGGCTATTTTGGTGTTGACAATTGGAGATGATTTGTGGATCTTTGTGGACTGATTTTAATGGTGTAATTTGAGTTTCTGGGCAGATTTATGTTGGATTCTTTTGATGGTTATGGAATTTTACACAATATGCTCATTAATCTCGCGAGTGTTATTCCCGTTGTTTTCTTGTGATCATTGACTTATATTTGAATTGCTAAATTCAATTGGAAATCTGAAAATTTTTATTGGAATCTAATTTTAATTCATGTGGTATTATTATTGGTGTTGAGCATATTGTCATGAGATTTTAATATGGCACTGAGGTTGGGCACCTGCCAATAATCTTGTTTCGGCTACTTGATAAAGTATGGTGCGGTATGGTGAGGCCTGGTGACTCGAATTAATGTGTTGTTGAGAAATTATATTGATAAAATGCTATTGAGATTTGCATTTGATTTGAATCTCCGTACTCGTATTGTTGGTACGCATTATTCACCGCTAATATTTGTTGAGCATCTTTCCTGTCGTATTGTGTACTTCCCCATATTTTCTTTAAGTGGCAGATTAGCACGGATTTTGGGGCTTTATGGAGTTGATTTTTTATCTTGGATATTTTGGAAAGAATATTCGAGAATACAAGATGAGAAGATTGTATTGATTTTGATGTATAGACCATTTTATTTCGAGATAGATAGTTGTATTATTTAGAGAGATTATTGGTTGTATTTAATTTGGAGAAATTTGTGATTAGTGGTTTCTTTTATATTATATTGTGGGAATGGTTTTAAATGCTTTATACCTTGTTCATATTGTGTATTTAGTCAGTTGTATCGACAGTAGCGCGCCGCCATGCTCTCCCCGGGCGCGGGTGGGGTGTTACACAATTGATGAAGAAAACTCAAGGAAAGAATCAACCAGGTGTGACACCACAACTAATTAAATACCGGGTAGCTACTCCTTTATTAAATTAATACAAAATATCAAGTTGGTTCAATCTTAGCATCACTATCAAAAATATTTAGTTAATTACTAGCCACCTAATATATATAATAGAGAGATGTCAAATTTTATTAATTAAGTTAACAATTAACCAAGTAATTAAATCATTATACATCAATCACATAAACAATCTCATATGAATAACCAACGAAATGTAATAAACTGAGTTTGGAATAAACACTCCAATAATAATAATACCAGAGTAAATAAAATCCCAATACAAGAGTCTGAATAAATAAACCAACATCTGAAATAATGAAAGTCTGTATCTACAATCTCTAAATAACAATGAGCAACATGCCCTAACTGCTCTGAATAACTCTGAAGGAACCAGGGATAAATGTGGAAGCGTCTAATAGTGAGATCATGTAGCTTCCACATAAGCTACAGCACATCATCATAATGGAACTCCTATCCTTAGCGTCCCTGTGGCTAGGCATCTAAAAGGTTTTTATTAAACAAAATAGATTTGGAGGAAAATGGGTCAGAGCCCGAGGTGAAAACAGTTTAAAAATAGCAAGTGTTTAATTGCATTGAATAGTAAATATTATATACATGTTAGTTGCGTACTCTCACATGAGTTTCTCACCCCTCAACTAATGTGCACGCCTAATGTATACCCTTAGCCCATTCTAGTTATGCCACTATCTAACTAGTCGGTACTAACTCCTACTTTCGCATTCTAATATAGGGTGCCTCCTCGTATTACCTAAACAGGTCATATTTATATCCCACATCCAAATACATTAAATTACTTATCTCAAGTGTTATTTAGACTTTTACAATGCTAACCCATTTACATATCTTAGTTACTCACATCTACCAAGCAACAGTGAAATATTCACAAGTATATATATATAACTCACTAGCATAATATATATACAAATCGGCACCCCAAAAGGCTGAAACCTGCGGTGCACACATACTCTGCTATCATTCCCGATACATCACGCACGTAAGGATTTATAAGTTCCGAATCACTCAAGAAGCGTATCAATACAATTCACACATATTAGAGGCGAACATAGTTCACATACCCATGGGTCACGCACATACCTATGCTCCCATGGTCAGCTGACTTATCAACTCACAGATAAGCCATTCAAAGTCCTATGTCCTTAAGGTACCAATCTAAATTCCCCAGAAGGCACATAAAGATAAGATGGTCCTTTTTTCGAAAACCAACCTCCCGTGATAGCAAGCATGGTAGGTATGTCATACACAGAATCATCCATATACTAGGCAATCACACCACCTAAGTATTTATCAACATTAATATAGGTACTCTCTATCATATATTACGAGTCACATACACATTTTAATGTCACCCCAAATATTCTACGTAATACGTGTAGCGCGACAACTCTCTCGTCGTATAAATCCGAATACTCAAACCTATCTCAAAGGTTACTAAGTCACCCATTTGCTTCTAAAATTATTTCATTAATTAAAATTCTCTCTTCTACTTCTCCTAAACTTAAATTAACATTCATCCAATTTCTATCCCAATTTTAAAAAATTTCTAACCGTACCTCACTCGGTAAACACTCGTAAGTATCCCATTCAATCCCAAAAGGTATAACATTATCCGGACATAAACTACAACCTTACTGTCCTTAACCAAGTCCCACAATATTCTATTAAAACCCCTAAGAATTCTTTCAAGATTGGGATTTGTCAAACCTTAAAGGGAAATAATCTACAAAATCAAGAGGAGTTGATCGATCGACGCAAAGGGGTCAATCGATCGATCGGCATTTATGGGTCGATCGATCGATCAAACAGGTATTATGATTACGCATAATTTTGCCTACGGGTTTCATCAAACTTAACCCTCAAATCCTCTACTATAATGTTCCAAACTCCCAAATATTTAATCCTAACATCATACCAACATAAATACATAAGTTCCAACATTTTACAATCATCAAATCATAATAGGAAATCAATTTCTTGGATCAAATCGTATAATTTTCACAAAAACCCTAGTTCTCCTATTATCTTCAAGAACATTATATAACTCAATACAAAATTCATAATTCTCTACATATGGATCATAATTTCGTGGATGCTATATTCTCAGAAGTTAAACTACATGCAAAACCTACCCAGATTACGATTTTAATTCTTCAAATCCATTCATTCATTATTTTTCAAGGTTATTCTCCAATTCTAAACTAACATGGATGATATATGCACTGAATTTTTGCAAGTTAAATTATTTTCCTGGAAATAGAGGTTCTGATCCTTTGGAGAAGACGATACGGGAGTAATCCTCTCTTCTCTATATATCCAATGGTGGTGAGGGTGGTGCAAAAAGCCTAAAGGTGGTGGTTTCCCTTTGGTAACTTCCTCCACTTCTTCTCTAATGGTCGTATGTGAAATTTGATGATGGAAACCCTAAGTATCCTAAGTTTTAGCTGATATAATTCACTTAAAATTCGTGGGTCACTATTCCTCAAATAATAAAAATGACTAAAATGCCCTTTTGGGCTGTCGGTTAGGCTTAAAATGCCCCGAGATCCAAACTAAACCCCCGACTAGTATTTTCTGACTATCTAGACCCTTCCGGACACGTTCATGCACTCAAAATGATCATACGGATGACATAAAAATAAATTACTTTTAAATCCCTTAAATTGGGTCCCGACACGACTGATACACATGTCCCAACTTAATTACTGAAACTGTCATATTTTCAACCCGCGACAATATTAATAAATCCATAATCATATATTACTACACTCACTCAGTAATATTCAACATAATTATCATAATCAAATACTAACTCTTGTCTCGCTAGCATTTAAATTTGAATTAATTTCTAAATAATTTCCTAATTTTAATTTAATTAATTCATAATTAAAAGCCATAAAAATATGGGGTATTACATACTTCCCCCTTAATAAAGGAATTTCATCCCAAAATTCGGAAAATTAAGGCATACCTGGTAAAAATAGGTATCCTCCAGTACTCAAAACAAAATTCAAAGTAAGGCTCGATCACTATAGCCCCCGCTTCACAGCAAGCTTATTTAACACGCTCTATACTTTATCAGTTTTAGGGTCACACCTCAATAAAGGCACCTCACCTTGTGCTCTTACTAAACAACATTCGAATAAAAATAGCATATACATCATTGGCCGCATTATCTTAATATTATCGAGAGGCCACACCTCACTTCATATCAATTCTCGTGTTTATCTACACAAAACTCTCATCCTGGGAGAAACCATATGAACATCTGACTACTCTTGTCCATTCTTCGAATCTCTGTTCCCGGTGGTGTAACTTTTATGAAAGGCAAAAGTCACCTAAGACGGTTTGTGGTTATCCCATTATAGTCTTCAGACTCTAACTTCTGACAAATCCAAAACTATGATTATCCGCTCACTTCTAGACATCCAGAGGAAGGATAGTAAGGTTTATCTACACAAAACCTCAAATAGCACCTTGTCCACGATAAATAGGTACTTGTTTTCACACAACTCTGCCATTAAGTAATATCCTCTCCCATTACCGTATTATACTTCACTTACTAGCTACATCCGTTATGGGAATGAAATGATCGCAACGAGTCCAAAATTACTTTCATATAGTTCCACCAGTCGTTAATTACCTTGTACCTACTCCTTGGGCTATAGGTAATACAACCTGCTCAAAACGAAACGTTATCCTCACTACTTCTTGAAATTTCATATTGAAGGTGAGGTTCAAGGATCTCATCCTAGTTCAGAATAATAATGGGTCACACTCACACTATTTAATAGCGTAAATCACCCAAAGTTACAACAATTACTTTCCTTTTGGTCATCTTGTTCCATAAATTCTAAGGAACTCTTGACTCATCTTTAGATTGGCAACCCATCGAAGAAATTTACCAACTTAACTCTTCTATTACTGGGATCGTCGGCTTGATACAAAATTTTCTGGCTGATTATCTTACTCCAACCGATTTATATCTATGAGTGATACACGTGGAGACTACTTACTATGTACTGCTCAACATCGACTTTCACATACAGTTCCTCCCATTAAGTGGTACTTAATAATCCTCTTTTTCCCTCGGCGTATAGCAAAAGTTTCGACCCGTGCACTTTTCGCCACGATGTGCACTTCTGGACTCTTTATACTTTATTGACATCATCATTCTATTTATGCGCAAGTCACTCTCAACATTCGACTGGGTAGAACTATGCTCCAAATTGTCCATAATAGTTAAATATTTGTCTTCTCAAGGGAAACCCCATTTTTAAATGGCTTCCCACTGCCTTTCAACCAAGTTCGGGCGTGCTACTCTCATTTCACATGAATATATGGAGTATCATCCTTCTCTCACGACGCTTAATGCACTCTACCACTTCCATTTTGTCATATTAGTCCCCCAAGCATAATTTTCACCCATCTATTTCCATGTCTCTTTTTTCGGCGATTCTGACATCAGCAAACCAAGGTGTCCACACACCTTATAAATCGTGCATACGGGTTTAAACATCATATACGCTTCATACATATGCCTAATTATTTATTTCCCCTGTATTCGCAACGTGGCTATACCACTTGGGCATTCTCAATCACCCCAGAATTTGAAATTTTAAATCCTCCTTAACATCGTCCCATCCTTCAACCCGCCGTAATAAAATAAAGTTTTTCAATACTCCCTCACCACACAACTGGCTTTACTGGCCTTATATTGTAATTTAACTTTCAACTTACAGCTATAACCACATACCTCAATAATGACCGAGGTACCGAACTCATGGACGAATGGCCAAACATCTCCCTACTACCAACCTTACGCTAAGTTTCATGCGTGGGATGTCTCGCAAAGCAAAATCCAAATAAGGAACCCCCCCGATACACTACTACCTAGCATTGTCGATCATCAAAATTTGTTAGGCCCTCAGTCCATAACATGTACCCCTATATTCTCGTCTCTTGACACACAAGTTATATCTCTTTTCGCAATTACACTTAAACAAGGAACTTCCTCCGAAAGACAATGTCACATAACATTGGTGGTTGTCACATTCCATAAACATCGTGTACATATAATCGGGGCTCTTGAAATCCTTTCCCCAAACATAAAACTATGAGTCTTAACTCCCACGTCTCTAAAAGGGGTGATATAATAATGAACTCTTCCTATTACCAAGTCCTGAGTGTTAAACATAATAACAAGCTAAATATTTCCGCTGAACAGTAAACCCAATACACTCCGAATCATATATATATATATATATGTGTGTGTGTGTGTGTGTGTGTGTGTGTGTGTGTGTATAAATGCGAGCCCGACCCTCTTGTAGGTGAGGTTTCGCCATAACAAAACATCCTACACTGATGTAGTAACCCCGATAGACTTGCAATATTCTCTCACTATCGGTCTAATCATTACTATAAAATCATAATCATGATAATATCATACCCATATAACACATTACTGAAACGAGTAATTTTAATAAAGTATATACCACTATCGATGCACCCATTCATCCTCCGCGGATATCACTAAAGGTAACCCCGCTATACCAGGGAAAATTCACATAGTAATAACGTCGTCGATATACGCACTAAACTCGTCTCACGTGCGAATCTAGCAATAAAAAAAATGTAGTGACTCGTTCGTGTCACATACAATACACCTCATTTTTTGAGGATAAAACGCATGCTTCTACCTTGCCAATCGCCCTGGATGCTTAAATGGTTCTTGGACATAACACGCCTGTCCAAACCAAATCGAAAATCACGTTAACTATTGCCCTTACTAGGCACCATACCCTTATCCCTTTACTCACTTCGAGAAAATTTAACACATGGGGATTTACTCTCCCCAAAATGCCTCTACACATAATCCACTTATATCCGGTCATGTTGACTATGTTAGGGTTGTCCTTCTCTCGGACTTTGGTAGTCTCGATTCTTATGGCTACCCCCGTTGTTCTCTTAGCTTTGTTGGCCCTAATGAATATGCTACTGGTTTCAACAGCCCTTACTGAATTCACCATCGCTCAGTAAAAATTCAACTATCTAAATTATTTATGGGTCTCCTTATGGGTCTCCCCCTTGTGGTGCTTCACCAACACCGTATCACCCAGTCTTACTCTCTGACTAAATTCCTCGATTCTTGTAGCTCCCCACACAAGGAAGCTTTAACATCCATATTGACAAAATGCAATATTGTTATCATCTGCTTTAACCACCCAAGGAGAATTCCCCAGAAGTGCTAGCAATTCTTCTTATGAGTTAATTTCCCACTTTAAAATCCTCTTCTCCAATGTACCTAATTCATCCGGTGCAAGATTTACTAATTAATTAAATTCATTTTCACAAAGGGACCTTTATCCGACCCTCTTGTGTGAGTTCAGAACAACGTTCGCATCTTATCCTAAATATCTTATGAAGGAACTTGCGATTAAAATGTACCTAAGATCCTTCCATTGACACAACATTCCACTTATAAATGTGGTGGTTGACTCCTACCTTTATTACTATTCTCCGACAAGTCAAGAAAAATTATTACCCCAAATTTCACTTTCGATTAGCCAAACTCCGACATATGCCCAAGCCTTTGGATATTTTACCTTCGTTGGCTAGCACACACCATTTTCGCATTTCTAGAATTTCCACTGATGGTTCTCTTCAATGTTTAGTTTGACTTTCTCCCAATCCAACCTTGTTAGGTGAGTCTAATTTGACTCCACTTTCTACTATAGCGGTACCTAAAAGTCATACGTTGTGCCCTAGACGTCTTTACCATCCTGGCTTTTCGTACCATAATAGGGGTGACCTCAACTACGATCATCATTCTTGAATATACCCTATAATCTCAATGGAGCTTTGCCTCCTGTTGTCCGCCCAACTGCCCTCGCCTAACATACTGAATGGTTTGGTACACGAACACACCCGAATGCAAATAAGATTCACTACCATATACATTATAGCAGGAGAACGAAATCTCACTAAAGAAATCAACAATCCTAAACATAAGGCTCTATATCAAAGAAAGCTACGCTTGAATCATAATAAGCCGCACAGATCCTAAAGGACACTAGAACCTGATACTCTGATACCACCTGTGACACCCCGGCTAATTAAATACCGGGTAGCTACTCCTTTATTAAATTAATACAGAATATCAAGTTCGTTCAGTTATAGCATCACTGTCGAAAATATTTAGTTAATTACTAGCCACCTAATATTTAAAATAGGGAGATGTGAAATTTTATTAATTAAGTTAAAAATTAACCAAATAATAAAATCATCACCCATCAATCACATAAACAGTCTCATATGAATAACCAACGAAATGTAATAAACTGAGTTTGGCGTAAAAACTCCAATAATAATAATACCAGAGTAAATAAAATCCCAGTACAAGAGTCTGAATAAATAAACCAACATCTGAAATAATGAAAGTCTGTATCTACAATCTCTAAATAACAATGAGCAACATGCCCTAACTGCTCTGAATGACTCTGAAGGAACCAAGGATAAATGTGGAAGCGTCTAATACTGAGATCGTGTAGCTTCCATATAAGCTACAGCACATCATCATAATGGAACTCCTATACTTGACATCCATGTGGCTGGGCACCTAAAAGGTTTTTACAAAACAAAATAGATTTGGAGGAAAACGGGTCAGACACCGAGGTGAAAACAGTTTAAAACTAGCAAGTGCTTAATTGCATTAAACAGTAAATATTATATACATGTTAGTTGCGTACTCTCACATGAGTTTCTCACCCCTCAACTAATGTAAACGCCTAATGTATACCCTTAACCCATCCTAGTTATGTCATTATCTAACTAGTCCGTACTAACTACTTCTTTCACATTCTAATATAGGGTGCCTACTCGTATTACCCAAACAAGTCATATTTATATCCCACATTCACACTCATTAAATTACTTATCTCAAGTGTTATTTAGATTTTCACAATATTAACCCATTTACACATCTTAGTTACTCACATCTACTAAGCAACAGTGAAATAATCACAAGTATATATACATATATATAACTCACTAGCATAATATATTTACAAATTCGGCACCCCAAAAGGCTGGAACCTGTAGTGCACACATACTCTGCTATCAATCTCGATACATCACGCACGTAAGGATTTACAAGTTTCGAATCACTCAAGAACCGTATCAATACAATTCACACATATTGAGGAGAACATAGTTCACATACCCATGGGTCACCCACATACCTACGCTCCCATGGTCAGCTGACTTATCAACTCACAGATAAGCCATTCAAAGTCCTATGTCCTTAAGGTACCAATCTAAATCCCCCAGAAGGCACATAAAGATAAGATGGTCCTTTTTTCGAAAACCAACCTCCCGAGATAGCAAGCATGGTAGGTATGTCATACACAGAATCATCCATATACTAGGCAATCACACCACCTAAGTATTTATCAACATTAATATAGGTACTCTCTATCATATATTATGAGTCGCATACACATTTTAATGTCACCCAAAATATTCTACGTAATACGTGTAGCGCGACAACTCTCTCGTCGTATAAATCCGAATACTCAAACCTATCTCAAAGGTTACTAAGTCACCCATTTGCTTCTAAAATTATTTCATTAATTAAAATTCTCTCTTCTACTTCTCCTAAACTTAAATTAACATTCATCCAATTTCTATCCCAATTTTAAAAAATTTCTAACCGTACCTCACTCGGTAAACACTCGTAAGTATCCCATTCAATCCCAAAAGGTATAACATTATCCGGACATAAACTACAACCCTACTGTCCTTAACCAAGTCCCCCGATATTCTATTAAACCCCCTAAGAGTTCTTACAAGATTGGGATTTGTCAAACCTTAAAGGAAAATAATCTATAAAAATCAGGAGGAGTCTATCGATCGAGGCAAAGGGGTCAATCGATCGATCGACATTCATGGGTCGATCGATCGATCAAACAGGTATTGTGAGTCTGCATATCCTCTACTATAATGTCCCAAACTCCTAAATATTTATATCTAACATCATACCAATATAAACACATAAGTTCCAACACTTTAGAATCCTTAAATCATAATGGGAAATCAATTTCTGGATCAAATCGTATAATTTTTACAAAAACCCTAGTTCTCCTATTTTCTTCAAGAACATTATATAGCTCAATACAAAATTCATAATTATCTACACATGGATCATAATTTCATGGCTTCTATAATCCTAGAAGTTAAACTACATGCAAAACCTACCCATATTACGATTTTAATTCTTCAAATCCATTCATTCATTATTTTTCAAGGTTATTCTTCAATTCTAAATTAACATGGATGATATATGCACTGAATTTTTTTCAAGTTAAATCACTTGCATGGAAATAGAAGTTCTGATCTCGATCTATCCGATGGTGGTGACGGTGGTGCAAAAAGCCTAAAAGTGGTGGTTTTCCTTTGGTAACTTCCTCCACTTCTTCTCTAATGGTCGTCTGTGAATTTTGGTGATGGAAACCTTAAGGATCCTAAGTGTTCGCTGATATAATTCACTTAAAATTCGTGGGTCACTATTCTTCAAATAATAAAAATGACTAAAAGGCCCTCTCGGGCTGCCGGTTAGGTCTAAAATGCCCCGGGATCCAAACTAAACCCCCGGCTAGTGTTTTCTGAGTATCTAGACCCTTTGGGATACCTTGGCGCACTCAAAATGATCATACGAATGATATAAAAATAAATTACTTTTAAATCTCTTAAATTTGATCCTGACACGACTAACATGCGCGTCCCAACTTAATTACTGAAAGTGTCTTATTTTCAACCCGCAACAATATTAATAAATCCAGAATCATATATTACTATACTCACTCAGTAATATTTAACATAATTATCATAATCAAATACTAACTCTCGTCTCGATAGCATTTAAATTCGGATTAATTTCTAAATAATTTTTCAATTTTAATTTAATTAATTCATAATTAAAAGTCATAAAAATACGGGATATTTGACCGTGATGAAGTCATTTGAATAGAGCTACCAAGCTCCGATACTATGATAACTTTTGTATATAAAGAACAGAAGCACCTGTTGTAAAAAGTTACAAATAGTAAAATGAACGAACAGGTATGTAAGTATGGAAAACTGAATATTTTCTATTCTCTATCATTGAGTATGATGGGTAAACATGTATATGCAATCATAATATTAACGATGGAGAGCTTAGTTTTATTTACATGAAGATAACCGCTGGCAGCCTTCCTATAAACTTGGAAGTGAGTTGAATAAATTGTTGGCAACCTTGACTTCCTATACACTTGGAAGTGTGTTGGACATTTCAAAATCATTTCTTCTTGAGATAATCACATGGAGAATTCTGTAGCTTGAATTGTGAACATATGCTTGCCTTGATGGTGGACACCTGTTTGACTATGGAGATGGTTGTTATCAATTTCAACCCCATACGCACAGTATCCATTAGACTCTTCAATTGCCCAAGTTCGGCCATATAATCTCATTTGATATTTATTTGGTCATTTATCATTTATCTTTATTTAAAATCTCTCGGGTGTACAAAAATCCCTTTCAAACCATTTTCCATCATCAAATCGTGTTTTTGTCATCGATTGGGTTTGAATTACAGGGCTTTGTCACTTTGAAACCTAAATGCCATTTTTTGTTATTTCTTTTATCTACACACGATAAGTGATTTCTCTAGTATTTGTTTGATTTCTCTTACTCATAGTGTTACTAGTAGGGATGGGTATCGGTCGGTTTGGTCGATAAATAGAGTGTACAAATACCATACTTGCTAATACCAAGATTACCAATATTATCGTTCGGTACAAGGAAACTTTAACCAAGGAAACTTTAACCGGAACCAAACCACGCTGTTTGCTGTAAAATTGATTTTTTTCGGTAATTACCAAATGTTTTTATATAAGAGAATTATTTTTAAAAAATCTTTAGGGCTGCTCATTACAGCATAGCTAACTCGTGTGACTATATATTAATAATTCACTTAAAAATCAAAAAACATACTAACGTTACATCATTATTATTTTATCACTTTTTTTGACAAAATTAATGATGTTAAATGAAAAAATATTAAACTCGGAGATAGTTGGCGCTCAATATAGCTGGCCTACTTGAAAGGAGTGTTGGCATTGGAAGGCAATTTATAGAAAGGTATAAGAAGCATAAAGCCTCTCCAAACCGATGTGGGACTTTAATATAATAGAACATCACTTGCATGAATATCCCCTGATTGCATAATAGCCTCTGATTGCATAAGCCCCTTGTAGCAATGTAACCTCGGATTGCATATAACCCCTAATTGCATATAGCCTCTCATTGCATATCAAGCCTTAAATTCTTGATTTTTTCATTTACATTAAATTCTTCATTTCTTGATTTTGTTAAGAAAGATATTGGGTCAGATTGAGAATAGTTTAAAATACATAAAACTGATAAAAAAATTCTAATTTAGTATTTTTGGGTTATAATATTGGTATATTATTGCGGTAATTTTGGTATTTTAGGTTTCGATATATTTGATACAGTAATTTCGGTAAATCAGTTTTAAAATGTTTAAACCAAAACCAACCAAAAAAATTCGATAATTTCGGTTTCGGTAGTTTCGATTTTCGGTAAGTAAAAAATATAAATCATTACCACTTTTTTTTTTGTACGAAATGGTACGGTGCGGGTTTTTACCGTACCGCGAATACCCCTAGTTACTAGAGTTGTTTATAGATATTAATTGTACATATTTTCATTGTTTGATCCATCTTATATGTTTCACACACCTAGGGTATTTTTAGCACTTGTTCAAGATTAAAGTGTGTTTTTTGCTTAATGTGTGATATTTTTGTGTTATCATATCCCATTACATGCATATGGTCGTATATATGTTTATTTGATCATTTGATTTGATTATTCCTGTACGTACATTGTTATGTTCATTTGTTCTCTCTCGATGACTCGATAGATGAAAATCACTCTCATTAGGGGTGGACTCAGTGGTTCCAGAGACATTTCAGATGCTCGAGCATGTCAGTACATCTGTGTACTTCTACGAGATGTTATTCCTCCCACGCCCATGAGCGTCATAGAGCAGTCCATCGTTGAGCGTGCCTCAATTCGCATTTTTTATAATGGAAGACATCTTCATGGTACCTTTGCAAATCACGTCATCCATACCTAGAGATATGTTTTCTTATCTCACCTGGAGAGGACTCCAGAGATTATTTTTAAGTATATATCATATCTGACATCTTTCGTCATCTTAATGTGCAATTTTTTTGCGAGTTCCACCAGAATATGACTATTTCATCAGAAGACCCTCAAAGTTTGGATTCATTTGTTCAATGTTATGAGATCACTCTAACTAAGGATATTATTTGTTTTCATCTATTCCTAGAGTGTGAAAATGATCCACAATTTTATCCACATTTTGAGTGTGGGATTTCACCTGATCGCCTCACTACATTCTTGTATGGGACACAGATGACCTGGACTGGTGGTCGTTTTCTTGAAGCATGACTAGTCACCTATATATCACATCTTTCATATTGTTGTCATCTATTGTTTTCATCCTCATCGTAGGAAACATGACTTTAGTTACGAGGTTGGTCGTTTAATTCACGCAATTATTGAGTGTCACAACATGGATCTCCCATTTATCATACTGTATTTCATCCATTCTAGTTCAATGGATTCTTACATTAATGATCTTCCTTTCAAGCGCAAGATTAGTATCTATTTATATTCTCTTGGCACACCCAAGATCATTGATGATATCTTGGGTAGTTATAATGTCCCGATCATAAGCACATTTGTGTCTCGTTCTAATGACCACCCGTCCATGCACCTCATGTAATTGGACCTTTACACGATCTAGTCTCAATGGAAGAAAATCAAGTTTATACACCAACACCTTTTCCAGCACCAACAATTATTTTTTCACCAGCTCCTACTCTTTCTCATATTCTTTCTCGTGTACATCTTCCATGGCGAGCATATCTTAATCATTAGTTATCTAACTAAAATTCCAAAATTTGTGTTGCCTAGAATACCATCACGAGGCTCAATTCAGTGCAACTATGAACTATGTTTACAAAAAATCTCTAAAATAATGACACATCAATATGATAAAAATGGAAACTTTTGTACCAAGTTTAAACTCGTTAACAATTCTTTTTTTCCAAAATAAAGTATAAATGAACAGCTAGCAAAAACCTATGAATGTATACCGTATAAGCTATTCAAAATGATCGAATGTATCAACTAACAACAGATTTCTTTTCTTAGTTTGGTATTTTTTATTATTCCCTTACGTTCTCATATTTGTCAACTATTTTTGTTTATATCATACCTATTGATTAAGTAAACAACTTTTCAAAATAATGTTTTGTAGAACCCTAATCTCCAATTTTTATACTTTCAAGGGAAATATTATACCAAATATAAGTAGCGATGTGCATTTTGTTGATTCAAACACTCCACGTGTTATAATCTCATGGTCTTCTTAATCAAAAGGCATAATTTGGAAAGCTCAAAAAAATAACATGTTAAGGAAGATGGAAACTTGAAGCTAATGCTAGTTTTAACTGAATTTCCACATGTGTAATACAATCCGTAGATACAAACCCTTTTAAATCTTTTTTTGAACAAATATATGCTCCAAGTTTGTCCCGAATTATATTGATCCTCCGTTAGACATATGGCTTAGTAAGAAAACGTTAGTCCTCTGCAACTAAATTAGTTGAATTGTATAATTTTGAAGACATGTCAACTATCAAATTCAAATGATGAAGAATAAGATTAATGAATGATTTAACCATGTAATAAAAAGGATGAGAACAGTTTTTGCTTGGGAAAAAATATATTATATCAATATAATAAGAGGAGATGGATTCTATTGTTTCTATATACAGTGTTATGAATATCTATAAGTAGTTGCAAAGTTACTAAAAATTGATATGTTGTAGTTTAAGGAGTCTTGGAAATCTCTTCTTCTTCAGTTTGAATCTTAATCATCAAGTGAAGGCCTGGATCAAAACATTAAAGCAGTTAAGTCAATTGAAACCTTAGGCTTGTATAATTTATATATAGACAATATGGTTACTAATGGATTAATGTATATGACTTAAAAAAGTTGATTGGATTTGATTTGGGGAAAAAACTCAGAATATTAGAAGAACAAATTTCAACTGATGGTTAAATTTTAGAATTTGGGTTTGCAACATTCATCCCAACCCTCAAATCTTTTAACCAAACAAAATTTAGGATCCGTTTGATAGCACAAAAATTCCAAGGCAAATTCCCAAAAGCTAGAAAATTCTGGTCTTTTTCAATTTTTAAGTTGTTTGATAGGTTTAATTTGCCTTGAAATTTGTTTTCTATGTACAACATCTCTTAAGCACAATTTGTCATCCTATGGTGGAATTCAATTCTTTGGGGGGCAGGTTTTTGTTTGCCATCTTTGGGTGGCAAATCACTTAAAACCAATTTTTTTTCATAACTCTATATATTTCATAAATATATAAATATATATTGTTAATAAATATATAAAAATATATATTTCGTATATTTTAATATATATTCGTATATTTTATATATTTTAGCACATATATGTATATTTCGTATATTTATATATATTTTATATATTTATGTATTTCGTATATTTATATAATTCATATATTTTAATATATATTTATATTTCGTAAATTTTGTATATTTCATATATGTAATATATTCCTTATATTTATATATTTCGTACATTTAATATATTCGGTATACTCATATATTACGTATGATTAATATATTTCATATATTTCGTATAGTTTTTTAAAACTAATTCATTTATTTCTTATATATAATATATATTATATATATACTGAATATGTATTATTACAGAATACACACACACACACACACACATATATATATATATATATATATATATATATATATATATATATATATATATATATATATATATATTATTTACAAAATATATACATATATATGGAATATATATTTACTTATTTATAGAATATAATATTTTGTATATATGTACATATATATTCTATATATATGTATATATTCTGTAAATAATATATATTTAGTATATTCAGTATATAATAGAATATATATTCATGAATATATATACAAAATATATGAATATATATTATATTATTTCTGAAATATATATATTTCGCAAATAATATAATATATATTCATATATTCATATATTAAATATACAAAATATATAATATATATTATATTATTTGCGAAATATATATATTCCGTAAATAATATATATATTTTGTAAATATGCGAAATATATATATTCCGTAAATAATATATATTTCGTAAATATGCGAAATATATATTTCGTAAATAATATATATATTTCATAAATAATAGAATATATATTATTATATATTCATATAATTTGTATAATATATAATAATATATATTCATATATTTTGTATATTCATATATATTATTACTATAATATATATATATATATATATATATATATATATATATATATATATATATATATATATATATATATATATATATATTCATATATTATGTATAATAATATATTCATATATATAATAATATATTTTGTATTCATATATTTTCTATACTCATATATTCATATATATAATAATATATATATTCATATATATTTTGTATATTCATATATTCATATATTCATATATACATATATATATTTTGTATATTCATATATATATATATATATATTATTATATATTATACAAAATATATGAATATATAATCATTTATATTTTATTATTTACGGAATATATATATTATTTATGGAAGATATATATTCTGCAAATAATGTAAATTTTGTATAATATAAATTTTACATAAGATATATATTCCGCAAATAATATAATATATATTTAATAATATAAATTTAGTATATGTATATATTCCGTAAACAAATTTTTCACATTTATATAGATTTTCCAGCTTTTGCGTTTGATAGAAAATGTGAAAAATTGATGATTTTCCAACTTGTATCAAACAGACACAAGTTGAAAAATATTCATTTGCCTTGGAATCAAATGTCCTGGAGGAATCATTTGCATTTTTCCAGTTTTCTATCAAACGGACCCTTATACATGTTATCAACCACCTGACAAACCACTTGTGTAAAGATACGTACACTCACAAAGAGAGATATTACCTTCTTGAGTATTTTTTTTTTTTGTTTACACCAGGGTATCCACTAGCGACTTAGTGACTAATCCCTTTGCTGATTTGTAGGCACCTCGATGGGTGGGACAGCTGGCTCAGGGATTTAAGGCTGCTCCATGCCCAAGCCGGGGATCGAACCCCCGACATTTGGTTAAGAGAGGAAGAGCCCCTTACGCTCTACCACACCCCCTGGGTTGCCTTCTTGAGTATTAATTAAAACAAAAACCCTTGTAAGTACAAATTTGAATTTTTGAAACAAAATAGTAACGAAAAGGGAATTTATTTGTGAAAAAAAAAAACTAACCGGAAATGGTTGATGAGAGCAACCAAAGGTACACTACTTTATGTTCTGGGTGTTGATGTAAAAAATTAGATCGCTCTAATTATTCAATCACAGATAAATAAATAAGACAGAGATTTTTAAAGTGGTTCGGCTAGGAATAAAGCCTACGTCCACTGTTATGTTATTGCTGAGTGTTTGCAGAATTCTTGATTACAAGTTCTTTCAAGAAATTCCGGTCCCCCTTGAATGAGGATGATACAAGGTATTTATAGCCCTTAGGCTGTACATGAAAGGGTCGATACATTAAATGATATACATATGAAAGGGTAATACATTTAATGCAGCGTGTGCGTCAAGAATATAAACATTCAATGAATAGTTGAGCTGTTGATTATCTGGCAATTAATGATATGACCGAGGTGCAGCTCGGACCGCCATAGTTGCTTGCTGATCAGGAGTTCCTCGGAGCACTAGAGTACCTCGGAGCACTAGAGTACCTCGGAGGGCTAGAGTTCCTCGGTGCGCAAGAGCTCCTCGGTGTATCCTCGTTGCTCGGAAAGAATCATGGTTGGTCGGGAAATGAACTTCCTCTCTGCTATTGTGCCGCGTAGATTGACACGTGTCTTCGTATTATTCGTCCACATCAGCATATTAATTTTGGTATCAACAGAAGCCCCCAATGTTTCATATTTCGAATTTTGAGGAGTATGGAACATTCTTTCTCGGTATATGGCAATATTAAATGACCTTCCCGGGTTTCAGGAACATTGTATTCAAATTTCCTTCTCATTTCGCAGTTTCCGCCTTTTTTATAAGCGCTTCAATCTTCGTGCAATTTTTGTCCTTTTAGCCGCCGGAAGTTCAGTAGTTTCTTTTTGGTAATCATTTCTTTCACCGCTTTCCAATGCAAAGTATTTAAACTTCTTTGGTAACCATACCGTCGTCCACGTTTTTCCAATTTTCTGCATTCAAACTTTCTATTCTCTTCTTCTCTCTTGTGCGTTCATCCTTGTTTCTGTTCGTTGTCAACATTCCTCCTTTCTTCCTGTAAGATCTTCTTCCTTTCTTCTGTATCTCTTCTATTCAATATGGTTTATATTGTGGAGTCTGTTGAGAAATTTCGTTATGATTTTTCCATTCCTTCCTGGGTAACTTTAGAGGTTCTTTCTGAGCCTTTAGATTATTTTCGATTGGCTGAGGGACATTGGTTCCCCAGTCTTTTCATTGCTGAATGTGGTTTTTCCTTTCCACCAAACCCATTATGTCTTGAGTTTTGTCAATATTTTGATCTTGTCCCTGCAAAAATAGCCCCCAATTCATGGAGAATAATTAATGGGGTACACAAATTAAATCTAACTCATGGGACTCGTATTGGGATCCCTGAGATTATGTATTACTATAAGTGGGCTACTCTAGATAATATTTATTACTTAAAAACTAGGTTTCTGAATAGGGCTCTTGTAGTTAACCTCCCTGACTCAAATAGAGATTATTTTGAACATGGGTTGGTTATAAAAAATTGGCAATATGCCCCTTTAACTGGAGATGAAGTGTACAACGGTCCCAGATGCCCCCCATATGGCAATGGGATAGGTTTATTTTTCATTTTAATTTACTTATAAAATTATGCTTTCCTCATGTTTGACAAAATGTATGACTGATATCTCATTACGTATTTATTTGCAGTTGATAGCAAAAGAAGAACTCCAAAAGAATCAGAGGTTAATATCAAGCATCTGAAACTTATCTGGGGTTTGCACAAGAACATTGTAGACGAACACATCAGGTCTGCCTCATATCTGCTACAGTATAAGAGTTACACAACCTCTTATACTGTTCGCCCTGTTGAACCAGCTTCAACTCCAGAAGGTTCATCTTCAGATTCTCATCTTCCTTTAAGTCAAAGGATGGGTAAGAAAAGAGCTCCTCCTGCTCTCTTTGATGATGTTACTTCTATTGCTGGGACCAAGAAAAGCAAAACTGATGCCCCAGAGGGGACTAAAAAAGCGGATGCTGGGTCTTCTAAAGCTACCGAGAAGCCCCCAATGGTTCCGAGCAAGAAAAATGCTCCTCTAGATGTAATTACAATCTCTCCGACCAAGACCTCTTTGGTTGAAGGTTCTGACCGCCCGTTGAAGAGATGGAGGAAATCATCCTTAGTTACTCCGGCTGAAACTGCCTCCTCCCTACCTGCTGGTGGTACTGATGTTCCAAACATCATTCTTCCAAGTTCTGCAATGAGCTCGGTCGTACCCGAGGTCCATGGTATTGATGAAAGAATTCCTAGGGATATGCTGACATCCCTAGCTGCTCGTCACCTTGCTTCAGTAAGTTTCTCATACTTCTAGTTTTTCTTTCTTTCTCTGAAAGCTTGCATTTTGTATTGACTTTGCTATTTTTCTCATCTTTCAGTTGGTGAACTGTTTTAATAATATTGTGAAGAAGGATGAAGCTATTAAAGCTTCAAGCTCCTCGTCAGGTGTAGAGGATGCTCTGTTGGGTTTGACCCAGTCTTTAAAGGAATCTCGTCAACAGTATGTTGATGAAAAAGCTGTTTGGGAGAAGAAATTAGCTGTGGCTGAAGCTGAGAAGGTGAAAATGGCCGAAATCTCCAAGAATTTGGAGGAGAAAGTAAAAGGTTTAGAGGTTAAACATCAGGAATATGATGGCCAGCTGAAAAAGGCAGAGGAAGAGTTATCTACCCTGCGAGATATCAAGGTCAAAAAAGAGGAATTGGATGTGAAGCTCTCCTCAGAGAAGTTGAGGAGAAAGGTCGCAATCAAGAAGCATTTCAGTGCTGGTTGGGAGAAAGGATGGGATAAAGGGATTGCTGCCATGACATCCCAAGTCCAATATGGGAAGTTGAAATACTTCCATGATGGTTGGGTAGCTGCTCTGCAAGAGTTGAAGGTCAAAAACGATTCTGATCTATTCCAACGACATCTCCCTGGTCCTCCTCCAGCAATTGTGGAAGAAGAAGAAGATGAGCCTGTCTCAGATGAGTCTTCTATGGCTATGGGTGACCCAGTCTCTGCTTCTCAACCCTCTGTCGTCGAGGACGTTTCTTCTATGCCTCCTCCTGCCGAGAAGATTCCTGCTGATCAAACTGTTGTTACCACCGAGCAACCGAGCTCCTCGTCCCAGCCTCCCGAGAAAGTCTTGGGGGACAAAGAAAAGGTGTGAAGTTATTCGGTATCATTTCTATATTTCATTACTTGTAATCGAACACTGTAATCCTTTTGTGATCTAATAAAATACATCTTTGCTCATCTCTGTTGTTGATGATTTGTTTTTGTTGATTGTTGTCTTTTTCTCGTCCTTAGTTTGTTGCTAGAATGGAATTGATCTCTTCACATGATACCGAACTGATGCAGCAATGTCACCAATACTATAAGGCTGGTCATACAGTCCTTAGTACATCAGAAATTGCTGATATCCTTGGCCATGGTGCCTCATAACAGGCAATTGAGGCTTATCAGTACTTGAAAGCTTTACTCGACCGAGCAGTGGCCAACAATGTCGCTTACTATGACTTGATTGAAGAGCTTCATGGTTCCATAGAGGATCTTCAAAATCAACACAATGAATCAATGGCTTCGTTGCATAAGGATTATGAAAATAGATATCAGCAGCTCTCTTCTGAAATAGGTCATAAGAAAATCATTGCTGGATATGATATTAGGGAAAGGACCCTAAAAGGTGAAGTTGAAGCTTGTAGGCAGATTGCCGAGATCCTGGAACAAGAAAATAATAATCTGCAGAAGAAGTTGGCTCAATATGAATCTGCTGCCTCATCTTCCATTGCATTAGTTCCAGTTACTGATGAAGGTTTCTCGTTCTTAGAAGTCGAAAACGCCAAATTAAGGCAAGAACTGGATGACTTAAGAAGATCTGCCATTTCTGGGACTGCTCGGGGATGAGGAAGAGGTTCTCGGGGATGAGGAAGAATTGTCGAGGAGCAAAGTTCTCCAGTTGCTTCTCGGAGCCGATCAAGAGTTCTTAGCCGCAATGTTGAAGAAGCTCGTACCCAATCTACTCTGGAAACTCAAGCGTTCCAACTTAAGGCTAAGGATCGTGCTCTGTCTGAGTTGTCCAAGAAAAACTTATCTTTAGAAGATCAACTGGCTGCGACAAAGTCTGCTCTTCATACTAAGGATCTTTTTGCCAAAAACCTTCTCGAGCAATTGGATAGATTAACCTTTCAATTTCACAAACAACCCAGGGAATTCTGGATGGCAGGATATAATGAAGCTCTTGTTCATCTGGATGCTCGTATTGAACATGCCAACAATGAAGGTTACAAGCAGGGATGGTTGAACGCACTGGGTGTGTTAAAATTGGAGCAAGGGCATTTCTTATGGGATTATCATGCTCCTGGGCTACTTGACTTGCCTGTGCCACCTTTCAAATTGGACATGGCCTGGATCCCAGCTTGTTCCATTCCACGCAGCTTAATTTCAAAATACCTCGGTGATTATAGCCTTCATTCCCAAGTTGAATTATCTCGTCCTGAGCATCTTTTGGATACACCTTCTGTGATGAACGTCAGAATGCTCAGAGATGTTAATTTCATTAATTCTCCTCTTTGCCTAGAGGATCCTCCTACTGGCGAGGAGCCTGTTTCAAAGAATAAAGGAAAGAAACCAATAGAATAGGTTTTCAATGTAACAGTTAGTACATTCATGTAACTTGTAATTTATTCTGGATTTTTAATGAAAAGACTTTCATTTTCTGTTTGCCAATTTTGCTATTGTCTTGTGTTTATCAAACACCTTTATATTTGTGCTTATGTATCTATGTATCTGTTAAAAAGATAACGATATTGTGCTGTCCATCAACTTAAAAATTTCCAAGTATCAAGGTTGCTCAATCACTTAATAATAAAGTAATGAGTATAAATTGTTCAAACTGTTTCCAACCAGCCAAGGTGGATAAATAATGTTTGTCGACCAACTACAGTTGATGGATTTTCATTTCCGACCAGCCATACTTGGTTCAATTTCAAATATAAAAATGTGTCCGACCAACTAAGGTCAATAATTTGTCCTCGTCGACCAACTACAGTTAATGGGTCTTTATCCCCGACCAACTATACTTGGTGTATTTTGGAATATTTTTTTTTTCCTAACCAAAGGAGTAGTTTTTGGCTCCTTAGAGCTTTTGGCTCCTTAGAGCATTTTTTAGCTCCTTAGAGCTTTTGGCTCCTTAGAGCACTTTTTGCTCCTTAGAGCACTTTTTGTCTCCTTAGAGCACTTTTGGATCCTTAGAGCACTTTTTGTCTCCTTAGAGCACTTTTGGCTCCTTAGAGCACTTTTGGTGACATTACTGATAATACTTGCGTAGGTGTTCAGCATTCCACGCATTCTTAAATTCTTCTCCTTCTAGAGTTGCTATTCTGTAAGTTCCTGAACGAACAATCTCTGTAACTCGGTAAGGTCCATGCCAGTTTGCTTCCAACTTATTTTTCTTCTGAATGACTCTCTTTAGCACATAATCCCCTTCTTTTAAGTCACATTTCTTCACCCTTTTATTATAAAACAGAGTTGTACGTTGTTGGTAAGCAGCATTCCTAATGGCTGCCTCTTCTCTAACCTCCTCGAGCATATCCAAATCCAATCTTCTCATCAAATCGCTGACCGGGGAATTAAAATTCAGTACTCTATGCGTTGGGAGACCCAACTCGGTAGGTATCACAACCTCACTTCCAAATGCTAGCATATATGGTGATTCTCCAGTTGCTACTCGGGGAGTTGTTCGGTAAGCCCATAGTACGGATTGGATCTCATTAATCCAATTTGCTTTAGCTTCACTTAACCTCTTCTTCAAACCATTTAGTAATGTTCTGTTCGTCACTTCAGTCTGTCCATTGCTCTGGGGATGGCCTGGTGCTGAATGATACTTCAAAATGTTTGACTGATGACAATAAGCAGCAAATTCTTCATTATCGAATTGTGTTCCATGGTCTGTAATGAAAGCATGGGGGAGACCATATCGACAAATGATGTTTTTCCAAATAAACTGATATACTTTCTCATACGTCATATCAATTAGTGGTTCAGCTTCCACCCACTTAGTAAAATAATCTACTGCCACGACGAGATACTTGAATCTTCCTCGAGTCGTCGGCAGTGGTCCAACCAGATCAACCCCCCACATGGAAAATGGCCAAGGTGAAGTTATGGGTGTCAACAATGCTTGTGGAGTTCTTCGGATGGAGGAGAAACGTTGGCACTTGTCACACTTCTTAGCATAGGCTATACAATCAGCCTTCATCGTCGGCCAGTAATATCCCTGTGTCATTACCCTTTGCAAAAGTGTCCGACCCGCTACATGAGCTCCACAAGATCCTTCATGGATTTCTTCAATCAATTCTTTGACTTCTGATGGATGCACACATCTCTGTAAACCTGCCATAATTCCTCGTCTATATAAAACACCATTAGTTAACACATATCGAGCAACTTTATACTTCAATTTCTTGGTAACTAGTTTGTCCTCCGGTAATTCTCCTTCTTCAATGTATGCCCTGATAGGATCCATCCAAGATGGTCCTAAATCAAGGGTAATAATCTTCACCGTCAGGTCTTCTTCTATGCTCCGACTTTCTAATACTTCAATTTGTATTGTTCTTCGCAGCTCGGTGCGCGTAGCTGACGCTAATCGGGCCAATGCGTCTGCTCTAGCATTCTCCATTCTTGGTATCCTCACCAATTGAATAGCATCAAATTTTGTCAATAACTCCATCACCTTTGCATGGTACTTCACCATTAACTCTCCCTTCACTGCATATATTCCCATCATTTGATTCACAATTAATTGAGAATCACTGAAAACAATTACTTGCCGGGCCTCCATGACTTTTGCCAAATGAAAACCTGCTATCATAGCCTCATATTCAGCCTCATTATTGGAAGCTTTGAATTGGAATCTCAAGGCATAATCCATGTCAATATCATCTGGGGTGTTTAAAACAATCCCTGCTCCACAACCAGCTGTGCAAGATGATCCATCTACATATAATCTCCATGTAGGTATTTCATCTTCAAATTTCTTATCTGTCAGAGTTCCTCGGTAAAATATCTGCTGTTTTCTTCCATCATCCCCTGGTATCTTTCGCTCCTCGTCGATCATCTGTTCGCACCCTTTTACCAACCTTAGTTGGTCTGGGTTTGAATATGATGATTTTTCTACATCCATAAGTCCTTTTACCAACCTTGGTTGGTCTGGACCTGTTTTTATTGATCCTGTATCGTTCACAGGTAAGTCAGCAAGCACCTTTTGCTCCTCGGGGGTATCAGGGTATGTGAACTCTGCTATAAAATCTGCTACAGCTTGCCCCTTCAATGATGATCTGGGTTCATACACAATATCATATTCACCGAGTTCTATTGCCCAATACATCAATCTTCCTGATTTTTCTGGCTTGTGAAGGGCTTGTCTTAATGGCATGTCAGTATATACAATGATTGTATGGGCCTGGAAGTATAGCCTCATTCTTCTACTTGCTTCAATTAATGCCAATGCCAATTTTTCTAACTTTGGGTACCTGATTTCTGCACCTCGGAAAGCCTTACTTGTGTAATAAATTGGCTTCTGGACTCCACTCTCCAATCTGATCAACGCTGAGCTAACTGCATTCTCTGATACTGCCAAATACAAATACAGCTTTTCTCCAGTTATTGGCCTGGACAACAATGGTGGTGATCCCAAATACTTTTTCAAGTCTTGAAAAGCTTTCTCACATTCATTAGTCCACTCAAAACTTTTTCGCAGTGTTTTGAAGAATGGGAGGCATTTATCAGTTGCTCGGGATACAAATCTGTTGAGCGCTGCAACTCGTCCGGTAAGACTCTGTACTTCTTTCCTCGTCGTTGGGGATCGCAGCCCTAAAAGAGCTTTGATCTTTTCTGGATTTGCCTCAATACCTCGTTGATTGACGATGTATCCGAGGAACATTCCTTCTCGTACTCCAAAGGTACACTTCGTCGGGTTGAGCTTCATTTGGTATTTGTCCAGTTGATCAAAGGTCTGGCCTAAGTCAACTAGATGATTAGTAGCTCTCTTGCTTTTGGTGAGCATGTCGTCGACATAGACTTCCATATTGCAACTGATTTGTTCGGCAAAAACCTTGTTCATCAGCCGCTGATATGTTGCACCTGCATTTTTTAAACCAAAAGGCATAACATTATAACAATAAGTTCCCCTTGGGGTAATAAAAGAAGTACTTTCCCTGTCTTCAGGTTTCATTTTGATCTGGTTGTAGCCAGAATATGCATCCATGAAGCTGAGCAGCTCATGTCCCGAGGTAGCATCCACTAGCTGGTCGATTCTGGGCAATGGAAAATGATTTTTTGGGCATGCTTTATTGAGATCCGTGAAATCAACGCACATTCTCCATTTGTTGTTCTTCTTCTTTACCATCACCACATTTGCCAACCAATCTGGATATTTCACATCTTCAATGAATTGGGCTTTCTGAAGTTTCTCGACCTCCTCTTGTATGGCCTGGTTCTTCTCGGGAAACACTCTTCTTCTCTGCTTCACAGGCTTGATCTCCTTATTCACATTGAGTTCATGACATAAGAAGTTTGGATCTATTCCTGGCATGTCTTCATGACTCCAAGCAAAAGTATTCTTCCTGTTCTTCAAGAAAGTTATCAACTCCTGTTTTATTGAAACATCCAACGACGCTCCTATCTGGGTTACTCGTTCAGGATGCTCGTCGTCCAGAATAACACTTTCTGTAGATTCCATCACTTGTCCTTTTACAAGTTGAGATTCATCCCTAGGGTCAAGAGTTTCAATTTCTGTACCCTCCTCCACTTGATAAGTAGTAGTCTTTTTCCTTGATTCTTCAAGTTCTTCTTGCTCGGCAGACGAATAGTAGCATTCCCGAGCTACTTTTTGATCACCTTTCATAATTTCGACTCCAAAATTCGTTGGGAATTTCAAACACTGATGTACTGTAGATGGAACTGCTTCGAACTTCTTTAATCCAACTCTTCCCATGATGATGTTGTAGGCTGACTGCACATTCTTATCCATCACAAAGAAGCGTATTCTTTCTGTTCGACAAGCAGGCCAAGTTCCAATGAGTATATCCAACTTGATCGTCCCAAGTGGAAAAACTTTCTCGCCAGCAAAATCCAGAAGGGGTCTGTGATAAGGTTCCAGTTGAGATAATTTCAAATTCAAGCTATCAAAACATGAATAGTACATGATGTCTGCCGAACTACCATTGTCTACTAACACCCTTGAAATGACCACATCCTTCATCCTCATTTTGATCACCAAAGGATCATCATGAGGGTAAAGAACACCTGTCAGGTCATTTTTTGAAAAACCAATCACTAGCTTCTCTTTGTTTACCTTCCTCGGACGATCATCCTCGGCCAGGTTTATTCGTTGAATATATGAACAAGCTTGAGCCTCTCCGAGGTAAGCTTTTCTTTCTGCAGTAAGGTCTCCTCCTCCTGCATCTCCTCCTGTAATAACATTACAATCAAATGACCCAAAACGTATGGAAAATACCTCTCGTTCAGGCTGCCTTGGCTTTTTGGGAAGATCAGGGTCATCATCTGGATCATCTTCATAGTCCCTCTTCTTTTTCTCCTCTGCACGACGAGGAGATCTAGATCTCTCTCTAGTTCTGTCATCATTCTTCCTTTCACCTCTACGATCTACATACTTTGACAACTTTCCTCTTCGGATGAGTGTTTCAATCTCGTTCTGAAGGGCTATGCAATTTTTGGTCATATGGCCATGATCTTTGTGAAACTCGCAATATTTGGCCTTATTCCTCAGATCGGGATTTGTCTTCAGTTTCTCTGGCCACTTGATTTCCTCGCTATTCTTGATTTCTTCCAAAACATGATTAATACCCATTTTCAATGGGGTATAATTATCGTACTTCTTTAGGATTTCCAACGTTGTCCTATTATTCCTGTAATGCTTGTCACCACCATTTCCTTTCTGATCTTTCTTCTTAGACTTGTCGACCTCCACTTTTACTTCTTTATCCATATTCTTCTTCGCAGTCATAGCCTCCTCGGCATTCATAATTTTGGTTGCTTTTGCCATCAACTCGGACATAGTTTTAGGTGGATCTTTGGCCAAGGTGTAGTACAGCTTATTAGGCAGCAAACCACTCATCAAAGCAGTGATTGCTGTCTTTTCTTCGTAATCTACGACTTTCAACTTTTTGTTATTAAAACGAGTTATGTAATCTCTAGTACTTTCACCTGATTTTTGTCTAACGCTTAACAAATGTGCTACTCGATTTACCGGCTTCGCCCCAAAACAAAAATTTCCAATGAACAACTCGGCTAATTGAATAAAAGTTGAAATCTTACCTCGAGGAAGATTGTTATACCATATCTGTGCAGATCCGGTAAGAGTTCCCGAGAATGCTCTACACCTCATCTCGTCGGGGACGGCATATATGTCGGCAGCAGCTTGGTATTGTTCTATATGAAGTACAGGATCTGTCTTTCCATCGTACTTAGGGGTCACTACAGGTGCTTTGAATTTTGATGGTGTAGGGAAATCCACAATGGCTTGCACAAAAGGTGTCCCTTGAACAAAAGTTCTCTGTAAGGGGTTCCTCGCCTTAGCCATTTCTCCCAATCTATCCTCCAACCATTGAATGGAACCTTTCCATGCTTCATTCCCTTCCTCAGGTCGCCTAGTCCGAACAATTGATTGTTCTGACATAGCTTCCTGAGATTTATCTCGACGAGTAGCTGGTCGTGATTGTGCTGATCCTTCTCTTAAACCTGATGGTGTCCGTAAACTTCTCGATGGAGCTCTAGGTGGACTCATATTCCTCCTTGGTCCTAATCGACTGAAAGGAGACACCCTGCTTAATCTTTCTAAAGCGCTAGTTCTCTCCGGGGAGAGAGTGATACGTTGATCTGTATCTGTAGCTCGTATTGATGAAGTTCGCCCAGGTTGATAAGAAGAATCATTAGATTCCTCATTGCGATATGACCCAGTTCGTCTGGATCGCGATTGCCTATGATCACTCCTTTGCCCTGAATAGGTAGGTGCACCGCCTTGAAGAGTTTGAATGAGTTGCCTCATAGATTCTTGCATGGCGGTTTGTCCTTGAGCCAGATTCGTCATAATTCCGGCCAGATCTGGAGATGCAGATGGATTTGGAGGACTTCCAATATTTCCAGCATTTCGATTACTGGATTCTGGATTATCTGCCATTGATGATGAAGGATTTTTGGTAAAAAACGATAATAACAGTCGCTTCCCACAGACGGCGCCAATCTGTTGATGTAAAAAATTAGATCGCTCTAATTATTCAATCACAGATAAATAAATAAGACAGAGATTTTTAAAGTGGTTCGGCTAGGAATAAAGCCTACGTCCACTGTTATGTTATTGCCGAGTGTTTGCAGAATTCTTGATTACAAGTTCTTTCAAGAAATTCCGGTCCCCCTTGAATGAGGATGATACAAGGTATTTATATCCCTTAGGCTGTACATGAAAGGGTCAATACATTAAATGATATACATATGAAAGGGTAATACATTTAATGCAGCGTGTGCATCAAGAATATAAACATTCAATGAATAGTTGAGCTGTTGATTATCTGGCAATTAATGATATGACCGAGGTGCAGCTCGGACCGCCATAGTTGCTTGCTGATCAGGAGTTCCTCGGAGCACTAGAGTACCTCGGAGCACTAGAGTACCTCGGAGGGCTAGAGTTCCTCGGTGCGCAAGAGCTCCTCGGTGTATCCTCGTTGCTCGGAAAGAATCATGGTTGGTCGGGAAATGAACTTCCTCTCTGCTATTGTGCCACGTAGATTGACACATGTCTTCGTATTATTCGTCCACATCAGCATATTAATTTTGGTATCAACACTGGGCAATAAAGGTTATAGATCTGTTTTACATGCATTCTAGCCAATTTTTTATTTCAAATTTATATGATTTACATTGAACTCCAAATTATGTAATTGGAACTTCCATCTCAGTCTTCCATGAATAGAATAATCCTCAAATTCATATATAAGGTTAAAAATGAGCAGTCCTTAACTGCACACCAAAAATTCCAAATTTTCGTGGTTCATATTTTTATTTATCATATATTTGATATACTATAATTGTAGATTAAACGCTTAGTAATTTTTTAAGAGTATCAAGATCTTACTACTACAACTTCAAAACATCCCAATTAAAATTAAAATCTACCCAAAATCCCAAAACTCACCTATTGAGAGAGGTATACCAAAATGGATCTACAATTCTCCCTTCTAAAATGCAGTCGAGGTGGGAAAAAAGTTGTTCAAGCATATCATAGAAAAATTAGAGAGGGAGAAGATGATGAAGGTGCTCTGAGAGGGAGACACGGAGAGGGCAACAGAAGAGAACACGTTGTGCAATTCTTATATAGATACAAAGAATAATCGAGAGAAAGACTACTCAAATTCTTAAAGGTCCTAACAGAAATTCCAAAAGCCTTCATTTGATAGAGAGGAGAGAGAAATTAATGGACGAATATTAACGGGAGTTGATCTTTGGAGTTAGCAGTCTTATATTAATTGAGTGAGATAGGTGTCAAGCTCCAAATTGGAGCTTCAGTTTTTAAAGATATAATATATGTAAAGGAATAGCACGAAAGAACGAAAAGGGGATATGCAAAAAGAAAAATAAGAAAATACATCGAGTTACCTTGAATGTGCAGAAGTTTGTTGAACCAAAATTCTGAGAATAATAAAATGAATTGAAATGTAAATCGAGTAAAGTGTTCAATGGAACAAAGTAGAATAAAAATGAAAACTAAGAAACAAAAGATGTCATGCATCTGTAACGATTGAAAAGAGGGAATACATACTAAGATATCTTTTTCGGTTCATATAGAAGTATTTGTGGAAGATGGATAGTAAATTGATGGAGAGAAAATGTTTCACTTAAGAGTGCTCTTTGTTACATCAATTAAGAGTGCTCTTTGTTTAGAATGTCCACGTAAGATTTTTGTATTCAATTCACCTGTCCCATCATTTCTTCCGTCTCAACTTCTTGAAAAAATAACCTAGTAATTTTATATTCTCCCCTCCTTCCTATCATGACTGTCATTCTCTTTCCTCAATTTATTTATATGAAATCCACTTTGTCTTCTATCAACTCCTCTATATTACTCGACTCATCTTCTCTCTTTATTGGAGCTTAAATATCATTTACATGAAATCTAACTATTCATATTTCCTTTTCTATGGGGGCTCTCTTCCCTCATATTCCCAAACTCACTTCTCTCATAAACACAATTAGTCTCTCGCCCTTTTCTCATTGTTCTAACTCAGAATTTTTAACTTTTTTATAGTTCTATGTCTTTTAGATTATTTTATAGGTCATTTACTATTTTTGGTACATTTGTAATAATATTTTTTCCTTGGGTAAGCTAATTTGTGTTATAATTATATGGGTGTTATTTTAACGGCTGATGTCAACCCCCGTTTAACAAGTCTCAAACATTATCCACCCAAAAAATTGTTTCCCACCTCTTTGACTCTCTCTCCTCCTCTATAAGGGCATCCATAAAATGCTCTCTTACATGACACACAAATACATAAGCAAATACTCATACACAAACACATCGATATCGGGCCTCAGATGTTCTTGAGTTTTAGGAAGTTTTCTTGCTCGATTTTATATCGGGCCAATGGTGTTGGCGGTGGTGGAGGGGTGATTGGTATTTTTTATTTGGAATTTTCTAGATTAATCCATAGATGGTGATGTTTCCAGATCTTGCAATTGGTTTCAAAACCAAGCATGTGTTTTCTTGCTCATGATGGTTAGAGAAGAAATTAATTTGTTCAAGACACCCAGTACTTTGCTATGAGGTTTGTTTTTGATCGGAGGTTTGTTTGGTTGATTTGTTTTTCGTGGATTTGGTGTTCGATTTGTTCTACTTTAGCCGGAGGTTTGTTTTTGGGTGGAGGTTTGTTGGGTTGCTACCTATTTTGGCAGGAGTTTTTTTGTAGTTAGAAATAATTTTCTGTGTGAATTTTTTTTCTTTTGCTAAAAATTATTTTTTTTGTGGAAAATATTTTTTTTCCTGAAAATAATTTTTTAAACTGAAATCGATATTATTTACATATTCTTTTGCTGGAAAATATTTATTTTGTAATTGGAAATCATTTTTTGGGTAGAAAATCATGGTTTAATATTTTTAAACCATTTTAATCTTTATGCTGGAATTTATTTATTTTTATTTTTGTTTTGTTTATGGAAATATATATATATATATATATATATATATATATATATATATATATATATATATATATATATATATATATATATATATATATATATAGAGAGAGAGAGAGAGAGAGAGAGAGAGAGAGGCAGGCTCCTGTGCACACTAAGTTTGCACACTAAGTTTGCACATTACCTTTTATATATAGTAAAAAAAATATTTTTGAGTTGTTTTTTTTGTGTGATATTTAAAGATTTCAAGGAACCCATATAGGGGTGTAAACGGGTCGGGTCTGGATCGGGTCTGGGTATATCCAGATCCGATCCGGGTATATTTTTAGCGGATCGGGTCTTACCCGATTACCCGACGGGTCTCAAAAAATGGATCCAGACCCGGATCCGTTAAGGACCCGGAGACCCGACCCGATTATCCGACCCGAATATATATATATATATATATATATATATATATATATATATATATATATATATATATATATATATATAAAACTGTTTTTATAATAAAAAACTATTTTTATAAAACTGTTTTTTTATTTATATATAACTTATATATATATAAGTTATATACTGTTTTTATAATAAAAAACTATTTTTATAAAACTGTTTTTTTATTTATATATAACTTATATATATGTAAGTTATATACTGTTTCTAACTTATATATATATATATACTGTTTTTATAATATATAACTTATATACTGTTTTTTTATATATAACTTATATATATATATACTGTTTTTTTATATATAACTTATATATATATATACTGTTTTTTATTTATTACTTTTATACTGTTTTTACATAAATATATATAAGTTATATATTACATACATATTGTTTTTACATAAATATATATAAGTTATATATTACATACATATTTACATACATATATATATATATATATATATATATATATATATAAGTTAGTTATATATATATTTAGTAACAATATGTAAGACTATATATATATAATATTATATATAAATATATATTTATTATATTATATATATATACACATTCGGGTCGGGTCCTTATCGGATCGGAGTCATGTATATCCAGATCCGATCCGTTAACTAATCGGGTAATCGGGTAATCGGGTAATCGGATAATCGGGTCTATAAAATTTGCTCAGATCCGTTAATTTAGGTCGGGTCCGGATCGGGTCCGGGTCTAGATCCGGTCCATTGACAGCCCTAAACCCATATAAAAGAAATCAGCTCAAAAAAACTTTTTTTTCTATTTTTAAAAAATCGGTCAAACTTTCGCAGTTTTTAAGCCCTTTAAAAACTGCAAAAGTTTGACCGATTTTTTAAAAATAGCAAAAAAAGTTTTTTTGAGCTAATTTTTTTTATATGGGTTCCTTGAAATGTTTAAATATCACATAAAAAAATTGGTGTGCGCCAGCACTAAGTTTGCACACTTTTAAAAGGTAATGTGCAAACTTAGTGTGCACAGGAGCCTGCCTTTATATATATATATATATATATATATATATATATATATATATATATATATATATATATATATATATATATATATATATATATATATATATACACAGTTTAATAATTTTAACAACTTTTTTAACTGTTTTTTTTAAATATAGTTTTTAACTGAAATCATTTTTATTTTTTTAACTGAAATCGTTTTTATTTTTAACTGAAATATATGTTCTTTTGTTGAAAATCATTTTTTTAAATTTGTTTTTAAAATCATTTTTTTCTGGGAGGTATTTTGAACTCAGTTTTTTTAATCATTTTATAAACAATGTTTTTTTAACTAAAAATCATTTTTAAACATTATAAACAGTTTTTTAACATTTTTTAAACATTATTATAAAACATATTTTATAAATGAATATACTTTTATAACATATTTTGTTGAAAATCTTTTTATGTTGTTGAATATACTTTTTATTATAAAGCATATTTTATAACATTATTATACAACATATTTTGTTGAAAATCATTTTATTTGGTGCAGAATACTTTTTATTTTGTTTTCTTGAAAAAAAAATTTGAAAATCTTTTTAATTGGTGGAAAATGTTTTTTTCGGAAATTATTTTTAACAAATTTAACAATTGTTTTAACAATTTTTGGAAATTATTTTTTAACAATTTTTAACAACTTTTTTAAATTTTTTTTCTAAATATTTTTAACAAATCTTTAGGGAAATTAAGACCATTCTTTGGCCCCTTTCATCCCTAAGGGAATGTTAAGATACCAAGAAATAACCATTGCATCAAGCCTAGCTTTAGAAAGTACAAATTTAACCAACATAGGGGCAATTGGGCACTAACCAAAGTTTCAAAATTTATTCTAATGGTTAAGGGTGTACCTGACTAGTTTGTGGCTCAAGACCTAAAGGTCAGTAAGCAATTCAATGATATGCTAAGGAAACCAAAGGCATTCAAACCTAAGCAAGTGGCCCTTGACATGTGACATGTGGTGCATTATCCTAAATCAAAGAGAGGGAGAGAGAAGTGGTGATCTATTGAACTCGGCAAAAAAGGATCCAAAGAAAGTACATGGCCTGATAAGAAGGATCTAAGTTGGTTCGAAATAATAGATTATAAGGCTTTGATTCTTCATCCTCAAAGCCAAATCCAAGGTTTCATAAGGAGACATAGGGGAGTGAAACCTCTTGCAACCTGTTAGCATAAAGACTGAAGGAATTGGAGAAGACTATTGGCATTGATGAAGATAGTTCATCTGGGGAAAGCTCTTCAAATGAAGAATTGAAAGGATAAATGATGGCAGTTGATGCCACAACACTTATTCAAGAGGTTGAATAACAAAAATTTATACATTTTGTCTCTCTATCTTGGCAAGTTCCAATCAATATGGTTGTTATCCTTCCTGAGAGGTTCGAAACTGAGGATACAAAGAGGTACATGATATGAAAGTGGATGGAGAAGATGAATCAAAGGTAGACAATTTTAATTTATTTATCTCTGTAATTAACAATATATATGGATATGAAGAACCTACTAAACATATGAATCACCACATATAGTCTTTATTTATAAAAAGCTTGAATAAATGATGTTCTCGTTAATAAAATATTAGTAGATAATGGTCCAAATGTCAACCTAATGCAATTTTCCATGTTATCCAAAATTAACAAACAAAATACTAAATTGGTACAAACTTATATTATTATCTCTAGTTTGTTTAGAGATAAGAAGTCTACCAAAGGTGTACTGCCAGTTGACATTGAAGTAGGCAGCAGCAAGTCTAAAATCGCTTTCTTTATTATTAATGGCAAACCAAACGTTAATGCATTACTAGGTAGAGATTGGATCAATTCTAATGAATTCATTCCTTCTTATATGCATCAAAAATTACTTTTGATGAAGGAGGATGGGCCTATAAAAGAAGTGGAAGTTGATCCATTACCTTTTCATGATAGTTCTAATTAACTATATTGAAGTAGGGCTCTACCAAGAGATGTGGTCTAATAGAAGAAGAGGCTTTAGTGCTAGACGCATCAAAAGGATTAATCTTTGAGGATAATTGGAATGATCTGGGTTTTGTCCTAATGGGGCGAACTAAAGAAAGCAAAAATGTTTTCTAAGGGTTGATACACCCATTGACATTCACCAGGACAATGAAAACTTGGCCATTATTCTATATAGGCTTAGAGATTTGGAGTTGAGCGTTTTAGTGAAGAAAATATTACAAACTGGGTTGATTATGTCTTCAAAAAGGATGTAAAGAATGAAACTTATCAAGACAATGGTGAATTAGCAAGTTCACCAATAGAGTATGAAGAACTTATGGTAAATCAACCAGGTCCATTGATTAAAGTCAATTTAGGGACAGGGAAAAATAAAAGAATAACTTATATAAGTGCAAATCTCAACAAAGAAGACTAGTAATTAGTCATAGACCTTATACACTATTACAAAGATTCATTTACTTGGGTATATAATAAAATACCTAGCCTATATAGAAACCTAGTGGAGCACAGACTGCCAATCAAAGAAGGCTACAAACTTGTGGAACAAGTGTCGAGGCAAATGACTCCATAGACTACAACCAAAATCAAAGAAGAAATATAAAGGCTTATAAAAGTTGGATTCATTTGAACATCCAGGTATGTATAATGGCTCTCTAATATAGTGCCACTACTTCAAAAGAATGTAAAATTAAGAGCGTGTATTGATTTCAGAAACCTAAATGCAATCTTTAATGCTAGTAGTAGATCTATTGGTTAATAGGTTAGTGGGTCATGTTATCATGTCTATAATGCATTTCAGCTATAATTAAGTATACATAACTAAGGAAGATGTGCATAAGACTGCATTCAGGTGTCCTGGTAATTTAGGTATCTTCGAATGAATCGAAATTTCATTTGTATTAATGAATGCATGGGCCATATACCAAAGGGTAATGAATAATATTTTCCAAAATAAGGTTGTCAACTTTTTAGAGTGTTATATTGATGACATCATTGTGAAGTCAACATCTAATCATATAGCATATCGAAAGGAATCTTTCGAAAGAATGAGGTTGTATTAATTTAAAATAAACCCTTTAAAATGTGCCTTTGGAGTTTATGGGGGACATTCATTGGATATTTGGTGCATTAAAAAGGAATTCATGTTAATTAAAACAACACTAAAGCTATTATTGAAAGAGAATTCCAAAGAAACAAAAAATAATTACAAAGTTTTTTTAATCAAGTTAATTTTCTTAAAAGATTTATTTTTAATGCTACAAGAAAGACTAAAGGTACTCTACTTTCTTGAAGCTAAAGACCAACAAGAGTTGAACTGGAAAAAGGAATATGAACAAGATTTCCAAACCCTCAAGAGGTACACGGTCAAGCCAACTTTGTTTGTGCCACCAAGGGAAGACAAGCCATTGAAATTATACATTTTAGCCTTTTATGCATCCATTGGAGTTTTATTGGCTCGAGACTGTGAAGATCACAAGGAGAAAGTTATTTATTATCTTAGTATGTTTTTAAATGACTCCGAATGTAGATATTCTGCAATGAAAAAAGTATATTTAACCTTGTACTTTGTTGTTATGAAATTAAGTTTCTATTTTTTGCCTAAAGAAGTTTTTGTCATTTCAAAGTTTAATCCGATTAAATACATGCTAAAAAAGCATATTTTAAGAAATAGAATTGGAAAATAGGTGTTAACTGTATCTGAATTATATTTTCATTATGTGCCTCAAAAGGCAATAAAAGGACAAGCCTTAGCTGATGTCCTAGCAGGTCATCCATGTGAGGATGAATTGGATGGGTAATATGAGATAGATTATGTATCTTTAAACCTTTGGAAGCTATGGTTTGATGGTTAGAAGATTGAAATTATATCAGGTATAAGGGTAGTTGTTGAATCCCCAGAACACATTAAAACAAAATGGAAAAAACACTTTGTTCGAATAACCAAGTGGAGTATGAGGTTATAATAATGGGATTGGAAATCCTTTAAATTGATAATGCTTCGGTTTTTGAAATCTTTGGTGATTCGCAACTGGTTATAAGACAATTAATTGGTAAAAATAAATGTTTACATGAGGGTTTGACTCTATATAACCAAGTGGCATTAAATTTGTTATCCAAATTTGATGAAGTCACTTTATATTATATTCCTAAGATTTTAAATGAGGAATCTTATGGAATGGCTCAAAAGGCATCGGGTTTTACACTTGATAATGACTTCCAAGTCAAATTAAAAATCAAAGCTATTAATGTATTCTTACCACTTCTACATAAAAGATGTCGCATGGTGGAAATTAAAAATATTGATGTTTGGGAAAATTGGAGAAAACCAATTATGGAATATCTAAATTATCCAAGTATTAAAACCAATTGGGCTGTGAGGTCGAGAGCAACCAACTACGTTATGTATACTAATAAATTATTCAAAAGAGATACCGATGGGATAATCCTAGAGTGCTTAAGTAAAACTGAAGGCTTAATAACTATAGAACAAGTCCATGAATGCCTTTGTGGGGCCCATCAGGTTAGGCCAAAGATGATATGGTTGTTAAGGAGGCATAGATGTTATACATTTTAAATTATTGCATTGAATTTTTAAGAGGATGCCAAAAGTGTGAACAACGTGCCCCTTTAAAACGTATACATGCAGATGACTTACAATATGTGGTCAAACCTTTACCATTTAGAGGATAGACAATTGAAGTAATTGGAACGATTTATCCCCCATCTTTGAAGCTAAATAGTCTTTTTTATTGCAACTGATTACTTCATTAAGTGGATAGAAGCTAAAGCTTTGAAGCAAGTCACCAAAACAAATTAGTAGACTTCTTGCAAGACATTGTATACGAGTTTGGAATTCTAAAAACCATAACCTCAAACGATGCAACTATTTTCGAATCAAAAATGGTGTTAGAGTTAACTTTAAGGTTAGGCATAATCATAACAAAGTCATCATGATACTATTCTCAATCAAATGGCCAAGCTGAGGCCAATAACAAAGTAATTAAAGATAATTTAACAAAGTGATTGATAATAATTTAATAGATTGGCACAGTTTGTGGCTAGAGATTTTGTGGCTAACAGGACTTCTAGAAGGTCAAGAAATGGAATAACCCCATATGCCTTAACTTATGGTCATAATATTGTACTACCGGTGAAAATCACTCTAAATTCATCAAGAGTGGTAGCTCAAAATGATCTAACAGTTGAAGGCTATAATCAAAATGTACATGGAATTGGAAAATATAGATAAAGACAGTGTGGGAGACTTGAACAATATTGTAATCTAAAAGAAGAAAATAGTTAAAATCTATGACAAGAAAGTGAAACAAAGAGAAGACTATACTACCTATAGGATTGAAAGATCTCGCATATGGAAAATGGCACTCAAAATGGGAAGGACCATTCCAAATTCATAGAGTTTTTGAAGGAGGATTATACCATTTAAGAAGCGTTAATGGATATGTTCACATGAGAAAGACAAATGTCATATATTCTTAAAGATTTACTATCCAACCATTTGGGAAACAAGGCAACAGGAACAAAATGCATAATTTTATTAAGACATTAACAAATTTACTTTTTAATAAAAATGATCAAATACAAGAAACCTAAAATTAGTACAGAAATTTCCACATGCTAACTTTTTAGATTTGATTTGAGCTTATCTTACTTCAAACAAAGTAGAATCATTGGTCGAGACTTGTATTTCTCCTACCATTTAGCTAATTTTCTGTTTGCGATCTTTTTCTTTCATGAGGGTTTCATCTAGTTGAGCATTAACCCTGGCTAGATGTCTCTCCCATTCTTCCTTATCATATAGAAGGTTTGACTTCTTGCTTCAAATGGCTCCCAACTCTTTTAAACCCTTGGTAGATTCAGCTTTTGGCTAAAAAAAAAGGGGATTTGTTTACAGATAAAGTGTTTTCCTTAGCCTCTACCTGAGCCATAGTTTAGTTGTGATATTTTAATGAACAAATCCCAGTGAATATTGCATTCACAATATCTCCCCCTAGGTCGTCTATCTGAGAAACATATAAGTCAGTTTCCATAAACCCATTAGAAAATGTAAATTATATTAGCTCCTCAAATCGTAGTCTAGCAAAGGTTTGAAGAAACTCTAAGGTGTGACACCCCGACTAATTAAATACCGGGTAACTACTCCTTTATTAAATTAATAGAACATGCCAAGTTGGTCCAGTTAATAGCATCACTATCAAAAACATTTAAATGATTACTAACCACCTAGTATTTAAAAGTAAGTTGCCAAATTTTAAGTTAAGTCTGATTAACATGCAATAAAAGGATAATGGAAGAACAACATAAATCCATTCACCATAACGAAGTAATGAAATAACCAACAATAGTAATAAGTCCGGAGGAAAACTCCTCACAACAATCCCACAACTGAAATTAATAAGACAAGTCTGAATTCTGAATTAAGTACATGCCCGAAGTCTGAATAACTGAAATAAATGAAATGCCTCTAAAAGGAATGGGCGACATGCCCTACAACTGATAAATACTGAGTATAGAGTCAAGATAGATGAAGCGTCTATAATCAATGTCCTGTAACTTCCACAAACCGCTACAGCTCGTCACCTGAAGGAGGATCCTAAGCATGGTGTCCTTGTGGCTGGGCACCTAAAATGGTTTTTACAAAAAGATAGATTTGAAAGCAAACGGGTCAGAGCCCGAATGTGGAGAGTATTTTAAAAACAGCAAGTGCTTTAATAATAATTAAAACAATGAATGCAAGATACATGTTAGGACGTGCTCTCACATGAAATACTCACCTCTCGTCTAACTGTGCATTCCTAACGTTCCTGTACCCATTCATGTGTTTTCTCATAACTATCTAATTCCAAAGAGTTTCTAACACTTCTACTCGGTTCACGTTTAATTTCCAACCTTAACAATTAAATAGAGAGTTCTACTTTAATTCTCGGATTCCCAATTATTAACAAAACCATTTATTGATATCTGTCCCCTTTTATCTTTTCATAAAATTACAATTACTATACCCACAATTTAACATAGAAATTTCCTTTTCATTTAACCGTATATTATTCACATCATAAATATACAATACAAGCACCCAAAGGCTAAGCTGCGGTGCACACATACTCTGCTATCCATCCCGGTACATCACGTACATAAGGATCACAAATTCCGAATCTCTCAGGAATTGTTGGAATAAACACCACACACAAAAAATGGAGGCGAACATAATTCAACATATCCATGGTCACGTACATACCTACGCTCCATAGTCAGCTGGCTTATTAACTCACAAATAAGTTGTTCTCTTGAACTATGTCCTCGAGGTACCAATCTAAATCCGGGCAACACAAGGATAAGAAGGCCCTAAGCGAACGTAACCTCCCGTGATAGCAAGTATGGTAGGTATGTCATACATATAAAAATCATATACTAAGCATTCCCGCATCTTAGATAATTCAGTATTAATAAAGGTATACTCTATATCCTTATACCATTATTCCAAATTTGTATATTTTACGTCTCCCGATAATATAAAAGTTAAACTGTCGACACGTCTCACGTCGTAGTTTCTTATACTTAAAACCTATCTAAAATAGATTATTAAGTTCCTATTATTCCCACGTATAACATCTTTATTCCTAAGGTCCTTACTTCTGCCCCAAACCTCATTTCATCAAATTATTCAAATTTACACTATTAACTCACTTATCGAATTTCATTAGTTTAGGATAATTCCTCAAATTTAATTCTAATTAAGGTCCAAATTTCATAACCATGCCTACTGGTCTTCCTTAAGGTTAAGGGTATTCATATGGTCTCCAACAATATTAATCAAGGGTTAACATCATTAAAATTTAAATAGGTAAAAACTTTACTCATTCTGGGAAGGTCGATCGATCGACCTTTTCCTTCGATCGATCGATGGTGGTCGATCGATCGACTGATGAATGTCGATCGATCGATCGCACCAGGTATGGTTACGGACTGCTTCGTTTTGCAGTTTTCAAATCAACCCAAAACACCATTAACAAGCATGAAGCTCTAAGATAACGTTATAATATCATCATACAACTATCCTACAACAGTGTTAACGTTCTAAAACCAATAACTCATCATTCAAGGGCTTTGTATGGATCAAATCTTCATCAAGAATTCCAGATTTCTATTTCTTTCAAGAACATTAATAAACTTCTTCAAAAATCCGATTTTAAATCATCAAGGGTCATAATTCTGAGTTCATAATTCGTCCAGAATGTTTCTACATGCAGTTCCTAACATAGTTCATAGTTTTAAACTTCCAATTCATGGGTCTATATCATCTTCCAAGATAAATTCGATAATTCCTAAACATGGAAAAGCATGGAATTGAATCAATTGTAATTAAACCACTTGCCTTAATCTTTCTCTGAATTTGATGTTGAATCTTGAAGGCTGAGTTATTCTCCCTTTCTCTTTCTGCAGAATTCTCTTCTCTCTCTCTCTCTCTACAAGTTTCTCTAAGGATGATGACAATGGAGGTATGGTTGGTTTTTGGCAAGTTGGGACTATATCTTAACTTCTCCCGTAGCCCATTAAGTCCCTTAGTGTAGTTAGTGGGTTTAGTGGATAAAGAATAAGTCAGATTTTTGTTTCTAATTTTCGTGGGTTTTAATTCCCAGATTTCCGAAATTACCAAAATGCCCCTATAAGTTACCAGTATGGCCCAATAATGCCCCGGGACCCAAACTTAACCCCCGGCTAGTGTTTTCTGACTATTTCGACCCTTCCGGACGCGTTGGCGCACTCAAAATGACCATACGGGTGATAAAAATAAAATTCACTTTTTAATTCAAATAATTATATTCCTAACGCGACTGTCACGCGCGTCCCAACAAAGTTTCCCAAATTGCCGTATTTTAATCTCGCGACAATTTCAATATTTCCAATATTCATAAATTGCCAAGTATACACATTATAATCAAATACTAACTCACATCTCGTTAATATTTTTATCCGGATTAATTTCCAATTAATACACATTTAATTCAATTAATCCCCAAAAATAAATATCACGAAAATACGGGGTATTACATAAGGCTTGTGAAGTTTCTAACTGCCAAGAAGGAGGATTGGGTTGGGCTTTGATGAGACTTTTCGGTTGTTGTTCCACACTGTTATCCATAATCTCCAAGGAATGAACTGGAGCTTTAACCATGAACTTCTCTAACTTTACAAGGAAAGAAAACACTTCATCTAAGGTTATCAAGCTAGGAATATCCACAACTTTTGGATTTTCCTCTACTATCGGGGGTGCTTCTTCAAAGGAGAAATGTTTAAGATAGTAGAAGCCTCAAAAGGAAAGATCTAACAGGGGGTACTGGGTCATTGCTAAATGATTGAAAAGTTTCCAATAATCCTGTATCTTTTGGGATTGAAGTCTCACTTATCTCACATTGAGTCAAAAGGTTAATCATGGATATATCCACTGCTTTAGAATATGCTTTGTCATCCGTAATTAGATTCAAATAGGACCCATGGGTGTACACGCACACACACCCCACCACCACCACCACCACCACCACCCATACACACACACACATATATACAAAGCAAAGAGAAATAGAGGAAAAAACTAACCTAAAAATCGCTCAGCGAGAGAGAGAGAAATCGCTTAGAGAGAGAAAAAAGGGGAAGTGAAAAGGTTGGGAAATAAGAAGAGGGGAGGTTTTTTTACTAATAAAGTTGTCATGGACCTGTCACAGTTTTTTATCGTGACAAGTCCATGACAACTGTACTTATCACTGCCTTATCACGGTCATTGACCGTTACAAAAAATGTATTTTTTGTCACGGTCAATGACCGTGACAAGGCTGGCCGGTTGAAAGGTGATAATTTGGCCTTTTTGGTGTAGTGATAGGTGGAGAGGGAAAGATATCAATGTTCTCAACCATATGCTCATCAATTGAGGATGATGGTGTTAATGTCATGGGATCTCTGGGATGGTTTGCCTCCCCTTCCTCTAAAAAATCATCATTATGGCCTATAATGTAGAAAAAGGGAATTCAAAGTCAAGGTTAATGGTGAGAACAACACCAAAAGACTATGAGAGCATTACAAAATTAAAATATTGGGTTACTTGTCGACAGTGTTGATGAACTAGTCCTCCTGGATCTATTTTTCATTCATTTTCCAGTTGGGATAACAAACATAGTAGCATTAGGAGGCTCATCAATGCTCAAAGAGGTACTAGTAAGATTGTGAGAAGAGGATTTTGTTTTCTTCATTCTCATAAGAGGAACATGCATATTTTCTTCATCTTCCTAAGCTTCTATATAAATATCTTGTTCTAAAGCATCCTACGCTTCTGGAGTGAACTTCCTCTTCTTGGAATATTGGTAATCCTCACTAAGAGGATCTTTTATAAGGATTAAAATGGCTAAGTTAGGCTAATGTAATTAATAACAAAAACTTTAAGAAAAAATCAAAGTCTTAATTGAAGATGAAGTCTTTGAAGATTGTTCTTTTTGTGGCAGAGGGTTCAAATAGACCTTAATGTATTCATCCCACTAATATTAAAAAATTGGAGTCATTCTTACATGAAAAATTGTCCCAGCCATTCTAAAAGTGCTTCAAACCCTAGTATACTCGGGTTATTCTTTGAAATATGGGAGCTTTTAAAACTTGAGAGGTTCTAAGAAACACATCAAGATTAGCTTGACTCCTCATTAGGACATAAATAAACTGGTGAAACCTAAATTACCTTGTAAATTGGGCAGGTAAATACAACTCCCCATAAGACTTAGAATCAGGATATGAGGAGGGTGAAATACCATAGTATAAATCTCTTGGCATGAGGAAACTTCCCCAATAAAGATCAGTCTGCCTTTCAATATAAGGCTTTTGTAAAATGGGAGCCAACTAAAGAGGTGAATTGAGGGGTTTCAACAAGGGTTGTAAAATAACATTGGCCATGTTGATTAGTAAACTCCTAACCATGGAAATAAGCTCTTCAAAGCTCTTACATGAGGGGTTAGATCTATATACTTGGATTCAATTGTAAGATGTCCAATCTCTCCAAAATAAGAAGGCATAGTCATCTTGATTAATAGTAAATGGGTCCACAACAAGCTTAGAACAAGTTCTATAAAGATATCCTAAAATATAATGGGTTAGTGCAACTTCTTTCCCCTCTGCAAGTTGGGTTGCTAAGAAGGAATACTCAAGCATCACCCTTTTGGAACTTAACACAAAATACATACCTAGATAGCTAAAATTAAAGGAAATAAAAATACTCCTTTTGGCTTACCTATAAACTACTCTGCATGTGAATGTTCGTAAATGTGGAATAGGACATATTTATATTGACTTTTGAGAGTTAATATGGGAGGTCAACTTTTGACTTAAATGGATGAATTTCATCCCTCTAGACTTAAATCCAGTCAATTGGAATACATATAGTAAAGCCGGACTTTCCATTTCAAAATTGAATTCAAATCAAATGAAATAAGAGTTCCAAAATTAAATGGCACTAGAAATGGTGAGTTTATCAAACGCATTGTCTTTTTTACCGAGTTTAGTAGCATAAAAAATGTTAGACTACTCTAAATCATTGACTTTGAGAGACACAATCCCTTCCACCCATTTGGTCCACTTTTCCTTGTCCGACATATTATAGTCCAACTTTTGTAGCCAAAACCTAAGTTTGAATGAGGAAGATTCTTGGAGAGTGCCCAATGCTTGAAATGGAGCGTGGGCTCTCCAAATTTGGGATATTAAAGAGACATTTGTAATGGAAGTTCTTGGGGGAAGTAAGGGAAAATAGTTGTAAGTTTTATCCCACTGGAAACTTTGATGGGGAAAACCATATCCCCAACAACAACACCATCATGAGCAGAGATCCTATTAACAGTCTCTTCAAAGGCCAAAAATTTGTTAACATCTGATGAACTATACACCATTCTTGGTGAAGGGTTTTGAAAAAGAAAGAGAAAGTGTGTTTGAGGATTGAGGGTCTTCTTGAGATAAAAGTGGATAGTAAAAAGGGAATGAAAATTTAAAAAAAAAAGCTTAAATAGCTTATTAACATCATTTAGGATGAAAAAATGAATCGAGTGGGTTGTAACACGTGGTTTCGCAAAAGATTTCCCTTTAAAAGTAGAGTTAGAGGGAAATCTAGAGACATGAAGCACTTTTGGTGGCTATATAATCCCAAAATTTTCTTATTATTGGTTTTTAGTGCAATAATGACCAAAAATATCTCAAAGATCAGATGGCGAAAGTCCTAAGACAAGCTAAACATATTGGCTGAAACAAAATCAAAAAAGTTTCCCCATATTTTTAATGATCTAAATAATTATGGGATTAATTGAATTAAAATATGAGAATTTAATTATTAATTAATCTGAATTTAAATAAATATTAACTAACGTGCCAAGGGTTAATACTTATTGATTGAATATTATTGTGTGATATGTAATATGGAACTATGCACTTCGATAAATTGTCAAGAATAAGAAATACGACAGTTTAGTAAATTAAGTCAGACGTGCGTGTGAGTCATGTCGGGACTAATTTAATGTAATAAAAAGATAAATTATTGTTTAGTAACTTGTATGGTCATATCAAGTGCGTCGTTGAGTCCGAAAGGTCGAGATAGTCAGAATAGTATACCCCGGTGTTTAGTTTGGGTCCCGGGGTAATTTTAGGCCTAACCGACGTCCCGAGAGGGCATTTTGGTAAATTGTATTTTTGGAGTTAATTAATGGACGAAAATTAGGAAGACTTATTACCCCTTACGTAGTCACAGTTAGGGTTACATCAGTGAAAGAAAAGAAAGAGTCCCAGAGGAAGAAGGAGAAGAGGTTTTTAGAAGTTCTAAGGCCAAAACTCAGTCATCCTTCACCAAAAACACCATCAACGCGTAGATCGAAACGAGGAGAACGCACCTATACCAGTTTCAAAAAATGAATCAAACCTTTATAATCAAACAAGTGTTTATTTCTTGCTTTTCTTTAGCAATAACCATATTCATGTTAGTAGAGGGATGATATAAACATGTATTGTTCATAAAAGTGATGAAAATTTGAGATTTAGGATGTATGATTTGAATCTGAGATTAATTAGATTGAACCCTTCATGTATGTAGAATAGAAATCACATTTTGATGAACTTATGTGAAGAACGAATCTGGAAATCGTGTGTTCTTAATAAGAATTCGAAGAACTGGGGTTTTATTAATTAATTTGGGGATTTCATATTTCTTTGATGATTTGTAATGATTTAATGATTCTAGGATATTAGAATCCATGAGTAATTATTAGGATTCGATTTGGGACTGATTGATTGGAGTTTGGGAAGATAATTTAGAGGTTTTAGGGTTAAAATGGTGAAAAAATGCTGAAATTTTGGGTAAAAGACGAAACAGTAAGTCTCGCGCGAAGGTCGTTCAAGCGAGATAGGCATCTCGCGCGAAGTCGCTCGAGCGACACGTGGAAGTCGTTCAAACGACATTGCCATCTGGTTCGAGCGACAAGGTGAATTTCTGGGAAACTTCTTAGGGGCAGTTTTGGAATTTTCCAGTCTATTCGAGTGAGAGAAATCGCTAGTTAACAGATTTGAAAGGAGACATGTTTATGAGAAAGTATGTTAGTTTTATACTTTAATTAATCCAAAAAGAAGAGTTACTTCAGAAATTACTAAAGAGTTGTGGTAATTTAGTAATACTATAAAATGCGTAATAATGAGAATGAAATACGTATGGCGAGTATAAAAAAAAGGCTGGGAGAATACCAATAAATATTAATAGGATTTGTGGATACCAATTATATGTTTAATATTATGTGTATGACATACCTAGCTGCTTGCTATCGCGGGAGGTTGCGTAGAGACAGTCTTATCAGAACATAGGACTATGAAGACTTATTTGTGAGTTGATAAGTCAGCTGACTATGGGAGCGTAGGTATGTGCGTGACCCATAGGTATGTGAACTATATTCTCCTCCACTATGTGTGTTTTCTGTATATTGTTCATGGGTGACTTCCGAGCCGATAGTCCTTATTAGAGTACGAGATGTACCGGGACATGATAGCAGAGTATGCAATGCACTACAGGTTTAGCCTTGAGGTGCTATATTGGTAAATGTATATTATAGTGATGAATATATATGTGTATACTTGTGTTGTTCCTACTGTGAGATAATCGTAGGTTATTAAGATAGAAAATTCTTAAATCGCATCAACTGGGGAATACTTAACTTAGTGTGGTAACACTTAACCGGATTTATAATTGATGAAATTAATAATGTGGAAAGAAGGGAATCACGGGTTACTACTGCAAGGAGCATAAGTCTTTACCTAGTTAGAAGTGTTACAGATGGCTAGGATGGATTATGTGACAACCCGCTGTCCCGAAGTAGGGTGTGGCCAGCCCGATACTCCAATATAACAGGAATCATGGATGAATCATTCTCATCATCACAACAATATAAAAAGTATACGGGATAACCACTCCATATTTCAGAAAAACGGGTTGCCAAAAATTTTGGTTTTAAAGATAATGAAAGAATTTAAACAACCCAATTTAAAAAGAAAGTGGAAACCTAAGAATATATATTACAATATCGACAAGTAAACAATAAGAGGCCGAATATGCTGTCGGTCAACAGGTACATACCATGAGATACAATATTTTAATATAAATTACATAATACATTACATTAAGCATATACAACCGTTTGGGCCACGCGCCTGAGTAAAAGACCCCCATAATACCCGCAAAGCATCACGGCTCGCCAAAATTCACCGGGTTTGGAAAGTCAGAACAGGTGTCCTTGCGACGGAGCACCTGAGCGAAAACAAGATGCATACACAACAAGAAATATGAACGGGTCAGGGCCCGGTTTTATATGATCACCAGATGAATAAAAAGTATGACAGTTATGAATGATAAATCATGACGAAAAGAAATAAGAATCTACCTACACAATTTTAAGCATAAGCTAAGACAATTTAATTAATCATAAATCTAATTAAGTTATGTAGAAAAATAAGAATAATTAACATAAATTAAAACCTCCATCATTTTATACCATTCCATTTCATTGTTATATTCCTTATCAGGAACTCATAATTACAGTTTTTATACTCTTTCTAGCATTCCATTCCTTATCAGGAATATAATCATCATCAAATGCTCTTTGTGGCATTTCATTATGCTCTTTATGGCACTTCATCATGCTCTTTATGGCATATCCCATACATCAAGTCCCACTTGATTATGAATAGTTATATTTATATACATATAACGATTCTAAGACTGCCCCTCTGAGTTTCCCCACTGGGCGCGCCCCTAAATAACCATCATCTTCCAGGGGCCTATCAAACAAGGCAGCCTGGGCACCTATCGCAACGTCGGGAAGCGGCCATATGTCTGCGAGAGAGTCAAGACCACAACCGGAATCTCCTCACCAGCACAGAAAACATAACATATCGCTCATATGGCCTAGGACTATATCCACCCTGCATTCACTAGCCAGGGGGCATCACCTCACGCGCGAAACTTCCCTTATGATGTCATTTAGAGAGGTGTGTTTAAATAAATTAGCATTTACCAAATTCATTATGAAGTAAATTAACATTTACCATAATTATTACCATCTCCATTTACCCATTTTCTCATGTATGTTTCATTTTATTCGAAACCATAATCGTTTACTTTATAATTACTTCATATTTTATCCGGAGCAATACGAAGTTTGTATCGTTATTACAACCTCAAAGAAGTGAATAAACTCTCAATTTATTCTCCCAACAATCCTTTGGGGTGTTATACTATTAACCATCAAGACTAGCATAGCTCAATTGATCTTCTAAAGTCTTCCAAACATAACACTACAATTCCTAGTTTCATAATAATCAACTAAAAGAAAAGAATGCCTTAACATCAAGTGGCATATCCCCGGAAAAGTCCCCAAATAACTCATTCCTAATGTAGGGTAATTAACTAACTCATCTATAACTCTAGGACTCTAAGTTTACTTCATATAACAAGGTTCCTAGGCCCTAAACTTAAAGAAAATGGATTGGAATTGAGTTATAAAATTAACTCAAAAACAGTAGGAAAACGAATCGATTCGCCCAAAAAGATAATCGGTTCGGACTTAAAGACCTAGGATTCTGTAACCTGCCGAATCGATTCGGCTTGGACCCGAATCGATTATGTCCAAGCAGACCTGGAACTGACCCTATGCGAATCGATTCGCCCAGGGGCCGAATCGATTCGCCCCTGCAAATTTGCCAAGAATGGTTTTTAAGGGTTATGAACCCTAACTTCCCCAAACCTCAAATCTCTTACATTTTACACACATCCAACAACATTAATCTACCCCAAATCATCCTACATGATTATTAACAACTATAATCCACAATTTCATCATCATAAATCAAGATTAGGGTTAAAACACCATAAATTCTATTTTTGATCCATAAATGCAAATACACAACTATCACACAAATTATTCATCTTAAACCATATATTAGCAAGTAGAAAACTTGCCTTGAAGTTGAAATCTCAGATTTCTTTATGGTGGAAGCAATCCTAAATCTTCAATCTCCAAATCTCTCTTATTTCTCATTTTTTCTCTTCCTCTCTCTTTCTCTCCTTTTTCTCTCTAAGTGTAAGACATATAATAGGGAATTTAGGGGATTTAGAAGACTAAATCCGGGCTTAAGTCTAAAGTTCCCAACTTAAATGGTTAATACCCCATTAAAATGACTCCCAAATACGCATTTAAGTTAAAACCAGTCAAAAGTGCCCGGAACCTAAAAATACAATATGGCACTTATTTTGACTATCTCGCACATTCCGAGACTAACTACACCCTCTAAACTGGCATTCAAAAATTTTATAAATTATTTCAAGTTCTGGTTTCATTTAAACCACAGTGTCATTTAAAACACATGACACCATAAAACATACAACCAAATAATATTTACTTAAACGTACAGTAAATACGCAACAATCCAGTAAATATTAACTTTCAACTCCTTGAATTAATATTTACTCCAGTTCCAACATTTTATATAATTACCTTATGCAGTAAGTTAATAAAAAATTAGCCTCCTAAAAGCGAGGGTTGTTACATACTCCCCCCCTTATGAGGGAATTTTTCCCTCAAAATTCAGGCGTTCCCTAATCATATAAAGGGTATACTATCCTAAACTATCGTTTTATCATCCTTAACAAGCCCCTCGTTATCGTAGCATCCCCAAATAGACTCGGACTAAGGTCGTCACTTACGATCTCAGTTTACATTCTTCGTGCTCTAACATAGCACAAAGTATTCCTCACAAACTGTCGATCCTATCTTCCTAAAGTGGAAGACGATATACCCATGACTCGGCGTAAACTACCTTACTTCTTGAATCACGTGACATCCCTCCTCGGGGCACTTACACCAACTCTAAATGGCTTAATACCAACACTACTCAACTTCTCTTCGTATAGGCGTATCCCTTCCCAGCATATGGCTCAAAAGCCCAATCCTTAAAGAAATGTTTCGGAACTATTCCAAGTCCAAGGAACATATTATCCACTGGTTCCATCCAACGAGTATGCGAATTACTCAACCAGCTACAAAAGGCCACTCACGGTGCCATAACTTAGAAAATGATCCAAATTCTTGTACAGGAAATTTCCATCCATACAATGTTACTGCTCTCATCCATCCCTTTAGCTCAAGGTGCACATTCGAAGTATGCCTCTCAGCATTAAGTCAACTTCCTCCTTTCATCCATCTACTTTAGGGTGGTAAAATATACTCCATTTCCATACGGTTCCCATTTCTTCATGGAAACTTTACCATCCTTTCGACATAAATATCTAATCTCGGTCCCCTACCAAATGGGCACTTCATAAGGTTCTACCATTCTCCATAAAGAGCGTGGAGTACTCTTCTATATATAGTCCGATCATAATGGCCGAAAAGTAACGATTTGGTCGAACGATCAACAATTTTCTCAAATAGGATCATGACCAGTTCGGTGCTGGCAATTCAATGCAGACGTCTATGAATATACCCTTCTTCGTTCCACTACTACTCTTCTTCATACGAGTAGGTGAAATGATCAGTCATAGACATAAATGCTCTTGCTATAAAGTTTTCCGAGTTATGCCCGATTCTACTTGGCTTTCCATGCCTTCACAAACATCTCCGACGGGTTTCTTACTCGATGCATCTACTACCCCCAATCTCATTCCCTTAGCGAGAGGAAATGTCCAATCGAAAGTCCTTTATGAACTTCGTACACCAACTCGATTCCTCCCACAACATATTAGAATAACTTGTTGCTCGCAAGAAAGACTAAATTTCCTGGACAGGAAGTAGTGCCTCATCTCTTTAAGGTGATCACTACCATAATGAATTTTAATTCAAACATGGGATAATACTTCCCACGAGTTTAATCTTGTGAGACGCATCAACAATGTGTCCATGCTCCAGTATTATTACTCCCCATCCTGGCAGAGACTTATTCATTAAATCCACCCTCGAGCTTACTAACCTGGGCTCAGGAGTGAAGGTCAACTCAGCCTTTTAACTCATGGAGAGTTAAGTTACCAACGTAACACTCTATCTAAGAGAGGCCTCATCTCCTTCGCCCTATCCTTCGAAATCTCTCGAGATTCCATACTTATCGTTCCTAGTGATCTAATCCCTCTCAGAGTTAACCCATAAATTCGTGGTCAACTCCTTACAGCGTTCCTAAGTCAACGTCACATGCTATAAAGGCCCTACATCCTAATAACCCTAAGGTATATCTATATATATATCCTATCCAAGTCGTATACATAAAATACTAAGTATATCCCTAGTGCCCAAGACCTTTATCAATTTTTGACATTCGCTCAGTTTCATGCGTGGGACGTCTCGCCGAAGCGAAATCCAAACAAGGAACCCTCCCATTACACTACTACCTCGCATCGTCGGTCATCAAGATATGACGGTCTAAGACACATGTCCGGGACCGGTAAAAATATTAACTCGTAACCCTACTAATAAAATTTTACTTCTATGTCTCATCATACTAAAAATTTAGAATTTCAACAAACCGGACATTTACTTTCTATAAAGTCTTTCAAATACTTATCCCACAACATATATACATCCTTCTAAATATCCTTTTTATCAAGGCATAACCCGAAGTCCCAATTCGACTTCATAACTCAGTCTCCCTCACATCGATCAGAGGAGAGAACTATATTAAGTGCTTTTATCTTGCACTTTAGTAGCCCTTAATCACTCAACTACGTGATTCTCGGCTAAACCTTTCAACCCGACTCTCAAACAACAAAATAATGAAATAAAATAAAAGAAGAGAAAGAATAGCATCTTTCCACTCCCAACGTCGTTGAGTTTCACGCGTGGAGCGTCCCCCAAAAGCAGAATCCAAGCAAGGAACCCCTCTTATGCATTACTACTCAACCTTGTTGGTCGTAGAGATAAGGCATAACAATCACATACAATGCAAACAAATAACCAAACACTCAAACAAGATAACACAACAAGAAATGAAAATCTACTACTTACCTCAAACCACCCCTACAAAGTCTCAACCTGTATCCAGGAGAGATATTATAGGACAACTAGTTCCATATTGAAACTAGAAGTAGGATAGCCTCGCAATTTAATCTCTTGTTATCACCCCAAACAGACCGGAATATCTTTACTAGCATAATACACACAATACTAAAAATATCATCACTCACTTTGTAATGAGTGAAGGAAAATATGAAACTTCCCTACCACGGAAGTCATATAATTACCCTATTTATAACAACGTCGATACTACCACAAACTCAATATACACACCCGAATCTATAGTAAACACAATACTACTATATCCTATCATGGGGGATGCACTACCCACTACTAAGGTGGAATTCCCACCAACATTTTTGCCAATCACCTCGGGTCAAACTAATGGTTCTCAGACACCTTACTCGAGTCTTATCCAAACCAAATTACTTCCATTACGCCCCAACTAGGCACCTTATCCTTGCCCTTGTTCTCCAAATCAACAGAATTACAATGAGTGGTTATACACTCCATATTAAAATAGCCCGCGTAGTTCCTTTTACATTCTCAACAAAAGAGAACACGCTACCGGCCTCCTCTTCCTTAGTTCAATGAAACCTCCCTGGGCGGATATCCACCAATGTGGTTTCATGAACACTGTTTCTTCAGAAGTGTTAGCAACACTTATTCTGAATCCTATCATTCCATTGAAGGGATCTTTCTTCCTTATATCTACGGCCTTCCTAACCATATAACTCTTTATTCACTGTCGGCCTCTGACCAAAACTCATGTGAACATTTGAGAATCCATCTTCTCCTCAGTCCAGTTATCCCAGACAAACTCGTAGTTGCAAGCATCCACCGGTCTTCTTCATGGGTAAAACTTCTTGAACTCACAAATATGGTGACTACGTTCTTCCTGTTTCAACACTACTCCTATGGGTGAAGGATTTCCCTCCATCCAGTTTATCTGGGCATTTCTATGCCCCTCTCTAGGCCAAAGCTCCTGGACCTATGCATCCATCGAATGAGGATACATCTCCTCCATATTACTTCAACATGTGGCATGGGCTCTTTTTAACTTCGAGTTAGTGTCGATTGGAATCCCAAGCTTAGTACCACTCTCTACTTCTAGCAGTACTTGGAAAACTATATCTACTGAAATTAGTAATCGCAGTAGCAAGATAAGAAAGTGCTACAAAAAGGGAGCGACCACCAAAGCAGTCCTCATCCCCGACCACAACTTACAGTTCTTAATAATTCCATCTAACGACGCTTTCACAACGATCTCCCCTGGCGCCCTTCTTAAATCGACTTACGAATCTCACATGAATGCGCAAAAGATTTTATGGGTTATACCTCATGGCAGAAGAACGAAATCTCTCAAGAGAAATCAACGATCTTAATCCTAAGGCTCTATGTCAAATCAAAAGCAACGCTGAAGATGTAACGCATCCACACATATTCCTAATGACTCTAGAACCTGATGCTCTGATACCATCTGTGATAACCCACTGTCCCGAAATAGGGGGTGGCCAGCCCGATACTCCAATATAACAGGAATAATGGATGAAATCATTCTCAGCATCACAACAATATACAAAGTATACGGGATAACCGCTCTATATTTCAGAAAAATGGGTTGCCAAAAATTTTGGTTTTAAAGATAATGAAAGAATTTAAACAACCCAATTTAAAAAGAAAGTGAAAACCCAAGAATATATATTACAATATCGACAAGTAAACAATAAGAGGACCGAATATGCTGTCGGTCAACAGGTACATACCACGAGATACAATATTTTAATGTAAATTACATAATACATTACATTAAGCATATACAACCGTTTGGGCCACGCGCCAGAGTAAAAAACCCCCATAATACCCGCAAAGCATCACGACTCGCCAAAATTCACCGGGTTTAGAAAGTCAGAACAGGCGTCCTTGCGACGGAGCACCTGAGCGAACACAAGATGCATCCACAACAAGAAATATGAAAGGGTCAGGACCCGATTTTATATGATCACCAGATGAATAAAAAGAATGATAGTTATGAATGATAAATCATAACGAAAAGAAATAAGAATCTACCTACACAATTTTAAGCATAAGCTAAGACAATTTAATTAATCATAAATCTAATTAAGTTATGCAGAAGAATAACAATAATTAACATAAATTAAAACCTCCAACTTTTTATACCATTCCATTTCATTGTTATGTTCCTTATCATGAACTCATAATTACAGTTTTTATGCTCTTTCTAGCATTCAATTCCTTATCAGGAATATAATCATCATCAAATACTCTTTGTGGCATTTCATTATGCTCTTTATGGAACTTCATCATGCCCTTTATGGCATATCCCATACATCAAGTCCCACTTGATTATGAATAGTTATATTTATATACATATAACGATTCTAAGACTGCCCCTCCGAGTTTCCCCACTGGGCGCGCCCCTAAATAACCATCATCTTCCAGGAGCCTATCAAACAAGGCAGCCTGGGCACATATCACAACGTCGGGAAGCGGCCATATGTCTGTGGAAGAGTCAAGACCACACCCGGAATCTCCTCACCAGCGCAGAAAACATAACATATTGCTCATATGGCCTAGGACTATATCCACCATGTATTCACTAGCCAGGGGGCATCACCTCACGCGCGAAACTTCCCTTATAATGGCATTTAGAGAGGTGTGTTTAAGTAAATTAGCATTTACCAAATTCATTATGAAGTAAATTAGCATTTACCATAATTATTACCATCTCCATTTACCCTTTTTCACATGTATGTTTCATTTTATTCGAAACCATAATCGTTTACTTTGTAATTACTTCATATTTTATCCGGAGCCATACGAAGTTTGTATCGTTATTACAACCTCAAAGAAGTGAACAAACTCTCAATTTATTCTCCCAACAATCCTTTGGGGTGTTATACTATTAACCATCAAGACTAGCATAACTCAATTGAGCTTCTAAAGTCTCCCAAACATAACACTACAATTCCTAGTTTCATAATAATCAACTAGAAGAAAAGAATGCCTTAACATCAAGTGGCATATCCTCGGAAAAGCCCCCACATAACTCATTCCTAATATAGGGTAATTAACTAACTCATCTAGAACTCTAGGACTCTAAGTTTACTTCATACAAGAAGGTTCCTAGGCCCTCAATTTAAAGAAAATTGATTGGAATTGAGTTATAAAATTAACTCAAAAACAGCAGGAAAACGAATCGATTCGCCCAAAAAGCGAATCGGTTTAGACTTAAAGACCTGGGATTCTGTAACCTGCCGAATTGATTCGGCTTGGACCCGAATCGATTCTGTCCAAGCAGACCTAGAACTAACCCTATGCGAATCGATTCGCCCAGGGGCCGAATCGATTCGCCCCTGCGAATTTGCCAAGAATGGTTTTTAAGGGTTATGAACCCTAACTTCCCCAAACCTCAAATCTCTTCCATTTTACACACATCCAACAACATTAATCTACCCCAAATCATCCTACATGATTATTAACAACTATAATCCACAATTTCATCATCATAAATCAAGATTAGGGTTAAAACACCATAAATTCTATTTTTGATCCATAAATGCAAATACACAACTATCACACAAATTATTCATCTTAAACCATATATTAGCAAGTAGAAAACTTGCCTTGAAGTTAAAATCTCAGATTTCTTTATGGTGGAAGCAATCCCAAATCTTCAATCTCCAAATCTCTCTTATTTCTCATTTTTTCTCTTCCTCTCTCTTTCTCTCCTTTTTCTCTCTAAGTATAAGACATGTAATAGGGAATTTAGGGGATTTAAAAGACTAAATCAGGGCTTAAGTCTAAAGTTCCCAACTTAAATGGTTAATACCACATTAAAATGACTCCCAAATACGCATTTAAGTTAAAACCAGTCAAAAGTGCCCGGAACCTAAAAATACAATATGGCACTTATTTTGACTGTCTCGCACATTCCGAGACTAACTACACCCTCTAAACTGGCATCCAAAAATTTTATAAATTATTTCAAGTTCCGGTTTCATTTAAACCACAGTGTCGTTTAAAACACTTGACACCATAAAACATACAATCAAATAATATTTACTTAAACGTACAGTAAATACACAACAATCCAGTAAATATTAACTTTCAACTCCTTGAATTAATATTTACTCCAGTTCCAACATTTTATATAATTACCTTATGCGGTAAATTAATAAAAAAAATTAGCCTCCTAAAAGCGAGGGTTGTTACAGATTAGTTGTACGTTAGGCATGCACATTAGCTGGGAGGTGAGAATCTCATGTGAGAGTTTGAACTAACATGCATTTGATACTTGCTTTATTGCAAATTTTAAATACTTGCTAAAACAAATAATTTTTACACCTCGGGATCTGACCCGTTTCTTGCATCTCTTTTCTCTTTTGCTATATATATGTATTATATCAGGTGCCCAGCGATAGGGACATCAGACTTAGAGATTTGGATTGCTTAGCGTGCTTCATCTGTTGTGGAAGCTGTAGGTCTTTACATTAGACACCTTTATCTTTTCACTCAGTTCTCTATAGACTTTCCATTTAGGTAATGTGTTGCTCATTCCTTATACATTTTATCAGAGATTGTATTCAGTTTACTTTCCCTTCAGTTCAGTTGGATTTATTATTATTATGGTACTTAATTTAAAGTTTTGAACTGGAATGTTTTATCCAGTCTTATTTATTTCACTATGTGATTCAGATTTAGTATTTATATTATTTTGTTATGTGGTGGATGGATTATATTTCAATTATTGGGTTTTATAAATGAATGATCTTTTGGAAAATTGAAAAAGAAAAATATTTTGACACTAGCTTAATTAATTATTAGGTGGTTAATAAGGTTATTATGTTTTCGAGAGTGATGCTAAGAATGAACCAACCAACATTCTGTTTTAAATTTTATAAAGGACTGATCACCCGATATTTAATTGGGCGGGGTGTCACATATATAGATATATACATATATATAACCGTCGTAGCCCACGGTACTTAATGTTGAACTACAACAACGCAACACATAGTTATTTAATCTTCATCTATTGTCTTCATACTCGAACTAAATACCTATATATACAACTACATATATATTTAATCATGACTAACCCCATAGTCTAATATATATACTTACATGCACACACACACACACACACACACACACACACACACACACACACACACATATATCTATATATATACCCATTTATACATATACATATATAACCAAGACTCAACTCATAGTCTAACAATATACCCCAACATTTAGGTATATAAATATACATCATAGTATAAGATATTATACTCAAGTTACACACAACCTTTAAACTACCCCACTTAAACCATGTGGTCATGCTAAGTAATTAAACCCACTATATAACACACACACACACACACACACACACACACACACTATATATATATATATATACAAACACACCTATACATAGGATATAACATGCACCAATATAACCATGCCCGTCCAAGTCCTCATTCTGAAACATACCAATAATATAAGGTTTAATACACCTAAAACCTCATAATAACATCCTAGATTTTTTGAAAAAACCTCACTGAACATCTCCAGATGAAAAAATAACCATCTAAGTTCTTTTCCCAAAACTGTGTGCACAAGCTACTACAGTTGTGCGCTCGGGGCTACTTATCGTGTGTACGGGTCACGAGCAGGCACAGTGTGCTAACTTAGAAAAAATGGGTTTCTTCTTCCCCAAACCTCAAGTTACGACTGGTAAAACCCTAGTCTGCCATGAACAACCCTAACCAAGGTTCAAACACTCTAAGAACACCTTTTTATGATATATATAAACATTTTTAGATCAAAGCCAAACCTATTAAATGAGACACCCCGCCTAATTAAATATTGGGTGATCAGTCATTTATTAAATTAAAATCAAGGTGAACGGTTGGTTCATTCTTAGCATCACTGTCGCAAAATAAAATTTCCAATTTAAACACCCTAAATAATTAAGCTAAGTGTCAAAACAATTTAAAGTCTTATTTTTATTATATTAATTTCCAATACGAAAACCTTTTTAATAACCAATAGTTTAAGAATCACATAAATGTTAAGGACGGTAATTAACACACAAGAATTTAAACCATCAAGATAAACCAAACCAAGTTTAAGAACCATAACTGAAATCATCCGGAAAATAGTTAACTCTCAAAGAGTATTGAATACTGGGAATATAAATAAACATAAATCTCTGACAAATCCAAACGGAATAGGAAAATGGACGACACATGCCCTAACTAAGCATAACTAAAATAGGAATTGAGTCAACGAAGAGGTAGTCTAAAGCAAAGGCCTGCAACTCCCACATAAGCTGCAGCACGTCAAATTCAAAGAACCTATTCATGACACCCCTGTGGCTGGGCACCTATAATACATACATATATATATACAAGGGAGAGAAAGAAATGACAGAAAACGGGTCAGAGCCCGAGTGTAAAACATTTTAAAAAATGGTTTAGCAAGTATTTAAAATACTTACTGGTTAATGTGACAACCTTGTTAGTATGCGACACTCTCTTGAGAATTCTCACCTCTCATCTAGTGTGAACGCCTACCATATTACTGATCTCATAAGTCTATCTAGCTTATTCCCATGAAGTTTTATATCGATAAATACTAAGGCCCTGATATTTAGTTTTAGAAAATTAATCTCTTCTATTTTCTTACGTTACTTAAAACCACTCAGTACCGTTACAAAATTCACGAATGCCTATTATAAAGTTGGAGCATTTATTCATTACTTAACTACTTATACACACACCAGAAAGTTTCCATATATATATATATATACTTATATATATGGATATATGTATATATATTAGTCACTCATATAATATATATATATATATACTATCAGCACCCCACATAAAATCTATGGTGCTGGCCATACTCTGCTATCAAGTCCCCGTATCACTCGTACTAAGGGAAATACTAGTTCGAAATCACTCTCGAACTGTATTAACACAATACACATACAAATGGAGGCGAAGCATAGTTCCAAGCCACTAAGAGGTCAGCACATACCCTCACGTCTCTTAGGACCATCTGACTATCATTTTCAGATAGCCTGTATCTAGGATACTATCTTCTAGGGTACGAGTAAATATCCCCCATAATCGACATAAGACTGTCCCGATGCGAAAACCTCCGTGATAGCAAGTAGCTCGGGTATGATTATACACAGATACATAATACTTAATATATGTATAGTTACACAGTCATATATATAGATATTCACATTTTCCAAATTAGGTTCGCCCACGACCCATAATTATTATTATATGTTCTTAGCACAAATTTTACTCAATTATCTCGCATAACGGATTCGGCTCTTTTATTCTTATTTATAATTTATTTCATACTTACTTCTCATCTCTCGAAGTATTCTCTCTTACTAAGTATAATTTCAGTAGGTATACCCTCACTTACCTTCTGGTCTAAATCTTTCACGAGTCTCAATTCTTTAGTGAACGTATGCAAAATTTCCAATATATGAATAACTCCCCGTTAACCCACAATTTCATCCCATATTAAATTTCACTCAATGGAGTCTACTTAGACCCTATTGGTCCTCTTCATAACCCATTATACTCTATAAATAATAATCAGGGGTTCCTACGTATTTTAACCGGATTAAAAAAAAAGGGGGGAAATATGCAGTTTTTCAGGAGGGATCGATCGATCGAGGAAAGGGGTCGATCGATCGATCATCGATCGATCGATGCTCTTGGTCGATCGATCGATCAAGCAGTTCTTGCCCATAATTTGCAAAGTCGACCTACGGGTTTCATCCAACAATTTTCTCCAAAATGCCATTTATGATCCCCAAAATCCCAAACAAGATTACTATTGGTTATATATACCTATATACATAATTTTCTACGTGAAACATGTCCAAATTCATCAAAGGTACTGAATTAATGGGGTAAATTAACATAATTATCAAGAACCCTAATTTTTCATGAAACTTCCATTCTTCTAATTCTTTTCCAGATTTCTTTCTTCTAAATCCATATAAATTCCTGGGTAATCCTCTACATATGATTTAGATGTCCAGAATATAACTATTTCCTCTAAAACATATGATTTAAATTCTCTAAGTTATCAAATTCATCTATGAAACATGCTTTTATCAATCATAATCTAACATGGGTGAAACATTAACTAAAAATAAAGCAAGATAGATACTTGCCTAGAATTCAAGGGTCTGATTTTTGAAGAAAAATATATGGTTGCGTTCCTTGTCGTGCGATCTACGTTTTGGTGGTGGTGGCGGTGAAATCGAGTGAGTTCTAGGCCTTGGATTGCTTGGAAAGCTCTCCACCTTCTTCTCTAATGCCCGTTTTTAGGTTCTGTGTTTGTTAACCCTAAAAGACAACTCCTAATGGTTGATATATCCTAAGGAAATTCGTGGGTTTAATTACCCAAAAATACAAAATGTCTATAATACCCTCCCGGTATGTCAATTAGGCCTAAAATGCCCCGAGACCCAAACTAAACCCCCGGGTACACTTTTCTGACTATCTCGACCCTTCCAGACACGTTGGCGCACTCGAAACGATCATACGGGTGACTTATAATTTATTCACTTTTATAATAATAAATTTAGTTTCGACACGACACAGGCGCGTCCCGACTTAAATTTTCATAATTGTCATTTTACTCACTCGTGACAATTTTAATAAAATCAATCTTATATATTACATTACTCATCTAGTAATATTCAACAAATTTCCAATAATTACTAACTCTCGTCACGCTAGTAAATATTGAAAATAAATTTCCGTAGTAATATTAAATTAATATCTCAAATAAAATTTAATCAATCCTCGAATTTAAAAGCCATAAAAATACGGGGTATAACATTAAATTCGAAATCTAGGATTTAAATTCGTTAACCGGGGCAAAATCAATGAAATAACATATTCTTCAATTTATTCAACTTTTAAACCTAGAATGCATTCAATTGACAGTAACATCAATAATTAAACATATAATTACTCGTAAATTAATAGTTTATACCATAAAATAATTTTAAATTTTCAACATGTTATAGTTCATATATCTAAATCAAAGATTTCCACAATATAAGTCGTAGGATATTAAATTAATCGTGTGTTTTGACATAACATGGGTGTAGTCGATTAACCAATTAGAATATAAATTTTCATGATTTGGGATAAGATTATATAATTCAAAATCTAATCAAATGCTCCTACAAAGTTATATCATACGCAATGATGAAATCATAAGCAGATAGCACTAATATGGAAAGCAAGATGGTATGTCTTTCCTTAAATGAAGGTTCAATCTTTATTACTTCCTCTTTACCGTTCTTCCAAAGCTTGCCTTTTGACTCTACGATTTTCTTATGCTGTGTTATAATGATTGATAAATTCTATAACCCTACTTAAAACCCTAAATCCGCGCCCCCCTATGGGCCCACTTTTTAACCCTAAAATAAGCCCAAAATAACTAATTGAATATACCTAAAACTTGGCTCATAGGTATACCTACCCTGGGGACCAATTAAAAACATTAAAAATGTCATTTCGAGCCTCCATACACCCCTAATGTCCCGTCCAAATGTACAAACACAAAATATGAAATTAATTACAATCTAGTTAATTTAAATTATGAGTCATCCACATAATATTTTAAATTCTTGTTATTAATCCAAATGAATTAAACCTAATTAATTACGCGTAAATTAACCCTAGTAATTATAAGTAAATAATTAAATAATCATTTAATTAATCCAAAAAATACGGGGTATTACACATGCAATCTTCTAAGGCACATCTGAGCTCACACCATGCAATATAACATGTAGCTCTTCCGAGCAGTGACTCTCGAAAGTGGTAACTAGCTTCCTCTTATAACATGGATAACATTTAAAAAATTTCATGTTTTAACTTGCATTAAAATAAAATATATAATTTAAGTAACTAATATTCATAAATACAAATAATTATATTATAAGTGAAGAGGAAGACAATTCTATAATCATATACATGCACATACCTGCACTCTTTCTCTCTCTCTCTCTCTCTCTCTCTCTCTCACACACACACACACACACACATTCGGGGCATATATATTAAGAAAATTAAGTTAAACATAAAGAACAAGTAAAGCATATTTAGAACTTAGGCAGCGAATGAGACCCACTTAATATCTTAACTTGTTCGGAGCAAACAAGATGAGTCAATAACCATAAATCGGGCCGCAGATGATGAAATTTTAATTAAAACTCGAGAATTAAGCCCTGAATGAAACCTTATGTAAATTTGAATTATTTTATCCTGATCGGGGCACTTGTGATGATTTTTTGGGCTTGATTTAAGGTCAAGATATCGTATACAAAGTGTACATAACTATGGATTTTTAAAACGAGTATGGGTTAATTTTTGGTTATTAACGTTTGTAAGATATCAATATACCATAAATTAAGTTTAACAGTTCAAAGGTTTAACATTCCAAGGACCACAAATTTCAACAGTTTAACATGTCTAATATACCATAAATACATTTTTGTGCAGTGAACATTATATACCCTAAAAATAGTTGATTCAGTGAGTATTAACCCACCTTTATACTGTTGATGATGATGATGATTTGGAGTCGATCTTTGTAGCTTTTAAGGTTTAGAGGTTTAAATGTTTAGATAGAAGGAAGGAAATCTTCTAAAAATTAAAACTGAACTTGAAATAGTTAGGTGCCCTTTGGTGCTATTATGGAGTGTGAAATAGGTTTATGTGGTATTAAGGAGTAATTTTTTTAGTGCCCTTAGCATCCATCTTTAGTATAGTTTCTAAGTTGAAAATTCACTATTTTTCATCGAGGATTAACTACAAATTTAACCCTGATGTTCGTGGTGATTTTAAACTTTAGACCACTTCTTTTAATTTTTGTAATATTAACACTCACGTTTCAATTTTAAACATATTTGGATAGCCGTTAAACATCCGTTAAATTTTTTTATAGAAATCCTACAAACATTATCATACAACCAATTAAATAATTGAACAACATAAACTCTTCAAAAGAAATAAAAAAAAAATAAAAAAAAACAAAAAAAAATTATAATCTTAAACAACTATACTTTCTAATTAAAAACTCAAGAAAAAACATTAAAAAAATGAAAAAATAACCAAAAAACACTATAAAATAAAAAATATATATATTGTTTTTATAAAAAAATGTTTTTTAAAAAGAAATAAAAAAATAAAAAATAAAAATAAAGAGAAAGAGAAAGAGAAAGAGAAAGAGAAAGACAAAGAGAAAGAGAAAGAGAAAAACAAAAACAAAAACAAAAACAAAAAGAAATTATTTTTTTATGAAAATAATTTTTTTTATTAAAAGATTCATTTTTTTTTAAACAACATTTTTTTTAATAAATAAAATGTATTTTTAAAATGAAATGAAGAAAAAACATAAAAAATATAAGAAAATAATTATTTTTTATAAAAACTGTAGTTTCAAAAAACTTTTGATGAATTTATTTTTTAAAATTGTATGTTTTTTAAAGAAAACTAAATTTTTTAAAAGAAATAAACAACAAAAATAAAAGAAAATATAGAAAAAAATGAAAAACATATATAAAAAAAACTATATTTTTTTAAAAACATCTATTTATTTACTAAAATACAATTCTCGTAAAAATACACATTTTTAAAGGTTTTTATTAAAAATATTTTAAATTACAATTTTAACAAAAATATAGTTCTATATGAAAATACTGTTTAAAAAAAATACATTTATTAATGTTTTATATTTTTCTATGTTATTTATTTTTTTTCTTATAAAAACTATAGTTTTTATAAAAACTACAAAAAAAATTCTATGCTTTTATGTTATTTTATATTTTGTGTTTTTTCTATGTGTTTTTATGTTTTTTTATTTATTTCGTTGTTAGAATATAGCTTTTAATTAAAATTAATAGTTTTTTTAAAAATTATATTTTTTAAAATTTATAGTTTTCAGAGATTTTTAGGTGTTTTCATTTTTTTCTCTATTTTTTTAAAAAAAATACATTTTTAGATAAAAAAAATATAGTCTTTATTAAAAACTAAAATCTTATATTTGTTGTTCTTTTTCTGTATTATTTTCTTTGTTTACCTTTAAGAATACAGTTTCAATAATAAAATACCATTTTTGTGTTATTTTATTTTCTTTATATATATATATATATATTCCCTGTTTTTTTCTTTATTTTTTTTAAAATATAGTTTGTAAATAAAAGATTTCACTTTTTAAAATATGATTTTTTTTAAATTATATATTTTAATGTATTTTCCTATAATTTTTATTTGTTCTTTGTTTCTTTTGAAGAGTTTATGTTTTTTAATTATTTAATAGGTTGTGACACTTGTCAAGTTATAATTGGTTGTATATAATCTTTGTAGGACTTTTGTTAAAAAATTTAATGGATGGTTAACGACTGTTTAATTTTGTTTAAAATTGAAACATAAGGGTTAACATTGCAAAAATTGAAAGTGGTGGTCTAAAGTTCGAAATCACCCCCAAACGAAGTTGACTAATAGCCTCAAATGATCTTGTTCGAAGAGTGGTGGACAAGGTCAACCAAGGATGAGCGTAGAGTGATGTTTTGTAAGCTTAAGGACATCACGACTCTGATTACTATGCGGCTATATGGGCCCTCTGTGATAAGATAAGGAAAGCCTCGACCACGTGGGCGGAAACCAATCACTTACGAACAAAAACATGAGAAGTCAACAAAAAGGGATTCATCCATTTTTTAATACAATAAGGAATTGGTAGATAGGGAGATTTTGGTGATTCAAATACCTAAATCTAATTACGACTTCAAGGTGTTCATGTTCCCAACCCCAAACACACCTACATACATGTAATACATGAATGAGATACCAGCATAATTGAGAGGTTTTATCAAAAATATCATGAATGTCGATACTAATGGCAATTGCGACTTTAAATGTGTGTCTATGAGCATGAGGATGGGTTCAAATGATGATGGATGGAGGCATGTGTGAAAATGTAATCATTTATAATTCTATATAAGTTGGAATAAGTTGCACGTCAAAGCATTGAGTCGTGTGTCATTCAAGTTGCATAAGCTTTATCTGTGGTGAGATGTTTGAGTAGAGAGTGAGGCTAGTTTATTTAGACTTCATGAACATCTAAATTTTGAAGATCTTCAAATCTTCTATATTTCACAATACTTTTGTTATTGAATTGAAGATGTATACTTTTATAATTTTGTTATTGAACGGCGTTGGCTATGCACACACATATATATTTTTAACAAAATGTATGTCTATGGGCTGAAGAAGTATTTTTTGGCTTATGAGATGTGTTGTGTATACTTTTGGTAAAATACCGATTTTCGAAAAGTTTCCTTATTTGAAGTCATTTGTAAAGTAACTTTTTGACCCATGCACACTACTAAGCACAATTTTATCCTTGGTTGCATATCGTATGCATGGTGGACTTTTTACATGTGTGCACGACAAAAATTAAACATAATACCTTAAGAGAACAAAATTCAAATTTGAGAAAATTGAATTTTTCAAAAAGTTTGTTTTTAAAAAACTTAAGGTTATTGAACAAGCGAAAAGTGATTTAACACTTAACTTGAAAAGGTGAAGAAATATTTTTCTTGCTAGTGAAGTCTCTAAAAGTGAACTTGAGAGGAGATTTGAATTTTTACAAATTAATTTAACTTGTTTAAATGTTTGAAAACCAATTAATCTTCTTCTAAAGTTGATACTTTGAATGAATGTTCATTTTCATCACATGGATGGAAGAATACCGATTATTTTCCCTTGAAGAAAAATGAAAAGAAATAAAGAGAGAGAGAGAGTTCAAAACAAAATGAAAATGATAAAAAAAGTTTTGAACGATCTTTTAAAACCATTCTCTTGCACATTTTTTCAAAAGAATGTCATATTGAATATTTTTCCTATAAAATGAAAAAGGTTAAACGAAGACAATGACTTGATGCCTTGATGTTAAAAAGAGAAGAGGAATTTTTTACCGGAGATGTCTTTGATAGGAAAATGTTTGTGATGGTGATCCAAGACTTCTGCCATATATTCCTCCACATTTTCGTGATAAAAGAGTTGAGAAGAGAACTCATAGAAACACTTTGATAAGGAAGGTTCTTTATTGCTCCTTTTTCAAGTTGCAATGGCACACTAATCAAGCTTGTAGGTACTTATAAGAGAAAAAACATAGGTTCATGAATAATCCGAGGAAGGTGTTCCACAGGGATCCTATTAGTGAAATTATGGGGTAAGGTTTGTGAATTGAAGAAGATATTTGATGTAACAATTCCCATTTCCTCACGTAAAGGTTAGCCAGCCACGATACGCCGAAGATGGGGCTTGTCAATCAATTAATACCATTCTCAGCATTACGTAATATAAATATTGTTATTTTGAAGGCCGATACGTTAAAACTTTATGAATAATCTCAATGAGAATAATTCAATCTCAATCAAACCAACAGATTAGCAACAAGTAAATTTTACAACTCCATCATAATGTAGATAAATAAATAAAACTTAGGCTTACGCCCTTACAAATTTTTCTAAATAAAATATTTAAATATTGACAGAAAATCACCTTGGCTAGAGTCAAGAATATGGAAATCAGATAAGCACCGAGAGATCGCAAGGTTGGTATAGCAATAGTCCTGTTATCCTTATCTAGAAATAACCTGGGGAGAAAACATTTATAAATTGGGTCAGAGCCCGAGGTGTGAAAGAATTAGCTTATTTAATTTATGATACAATAATACAATCAATGCACAATAATTATCCCCCCTTCGTCACTCACATACATGTAACACCTCACCCCTCATCTAAGTGTGACATGTCTCGCATCCCAAAAGTCCCCAAATAATAACTGCGATTAGGTGCCAATTTAATGCAATGATTAAATGATTTAAATGTGCGAAGTACATTTTATTATCAATTTCCATAATTCTCAAGCCTCAAAATTTCCACATAAGAATCATAAATATCCACTATGCAATAAATGATCGCAATTTTAATTTTATCCACATCCTTAGACAATTAATTTATTTCCATAGTATCCGAGAATTTATAATATATGTCCTTCCATATAATTGACACACAAGGGCATCTACTTTTGGTATCTAATTCGTGCTCTATCGCCAAGTCCAGAGGAATCCTTACGTCATAAGCGGACACCACAAAATAGACATAAGTTGGGGACGGTCCCTACACAGAACACCTACATACGGCCCATACTCAACAATGATACAGGAAGGTCCCGCACCATACCTTCCCCTCGAGGGTGGATCCTCTACATAGTACCTATATGCCCTACACATCGTCAATCCCACTTGTGCCGACGTGTGGTCTACGTCCCGAACGCACGAACCCCCAAGCCAATAGGACGGTCCACTGGTATATCCACACGCAAATATATAATAGCACACATTATTATCCCATATAATATATAAGGGTAATTACTCCATAATTACCATAAAAATCCAACCAAGGTCCACAACATTTTTCATTTATTAATAATTTACCGTCTAATAAATTATTAATTCCATCCCATAAATTTATTTAACTAACTAGTTAAATGTAACTTTTCTTATTTAATGTGGGCACATCCGTATTTTAATAAATTCCCTATTTTCCCCAAACCCGGTCCCAGTCACTCACTTGGACTCATAAAGTGCTCACAACTAAAATCCCAGTCCCAATACCATTATTACAGTTTATATTCCATAATACCCTTTTTTGGAACATCCTAAGCATTTACCTACAATTAATATCTTGCTAGTTAAATTTTCTTTTTAACCAAAATAAAATCCCAAGCAACTAACAAAAAGGGAACAGACTGATGAATAAACAAAACACAGGAAAAGAATATGCTAGCGAGTGAATTCTAAGCAAAACACGTAAAGGAACTAAAAATATCAAGGCATGTAATGTCGCTCAAACGGACCACTAGGTCGTTCACACGACCCTTTTCGTCGGTTGAACGAGGCCTTAAGTTGTTTGAATGATTGTAGGTGTCACTCCCCCTTCTCAAACGCTGCCTCTTCATCCCATATTCATCCCAGTCTGCAAACCCAGAACCAGTTTCATCCCAGAACACTTCACTCAGATCTAGTAACGAAGAACTGAGAAATATATTTATCAAATCACAAAACTTAAAACCCTGACTTATGTGTTTAATTGAAAAACAAACCCAACCTGATATACTAAAATCCTAAAAGAATACAGTGTTTACTAAGAGTTTTAATGTTTGAATCCTTCTCAAATTTCAGTATCCAACTCAAAATATGGGTATCTAGTATGGAATTTCTATCACAATTTCAGTCCCAAAATTTTTATAGCAATACTCATTACATTAATTGATTAAATATCCCTAATTTAATAACAAAGTTCCTATGGAATTCAGATTTACGATACCTAATTTCTGGGAGCGAATTCTACATATAAATTAATCCTCTACATGGGTGAATTGTCATCAAAAGAAATACATTAAGCCCTAAATCCCGAGAATTTAAAGAAAATAATTATATGCATCAAGAAATAATTTGTTAAGTATAAATTAAGAGAATTCTTACCTTAATATTTTAGGAGAGAAACCTCCTTGAAAGCCCTTGATTTCTTCTTTGTTCTTGCCCCTTTTTCCTTCTCTTGGTGTTTTCTCCCTTTTTCTCCCATGGCTGTTAATCTAGGTTTTTTGGAATGGTGGTGGGGGAGTGGTTTACCCCCACTTAAACTCTTAGTTAGTGCTAATCCTGAGTTGGGGACTAAGCCCAACTTTTGGACCTCCAAATAAGCCTAAATCCATAACCCAGTTAGCCTAAAAGCTACCCAACTCATATATTTGTGACCCGGGACACCATTTCTAAATATTTAAAACACTAAATCGGGTATCTAACTCTCCCAACAGTGTGTCCCAATTATTTTTATTTCACTTGGATATTTTATTATGTTAAAATGACACACGCCAAAAAATTTATTTATGTGTTATTTATTTTTCATTCACAACCCCGTTACGTCCAGTTGATTTTTATTTTTATAAAAATCCTAATGTTTACTTAAATTAAAAAATTTACTCGCTTAAATTTTAAATCTTCCCAATTTAATTTATTCTCAAAATAAATCCGAAATCATTAAATCCATTTATATCGTAGTATTTTATTTCTAAAAATTACGGGGTATTACATTCTCCTCCCCTTATAACTGAATTCCATCCTCGATATTAGCTAAAGCCCAACCTTGTATTTTAATCCATGTTATAATCCAATTTTTATGTTCAATTAGTCTATGCCCATATCTCACGAGGTAAAATAAAAACGCTCGCCCATATCTTATCATAACATCACCAGGGTGTTCCTATATTTCACATTATATGTACACACTCATAACATTAACAAAGATGGATGGCATATATACATCTAATTTGTACCATTCATACCAAGCATAACCATAAACTAAATATACCACCATATATGTACATGCAAGAGAAATAAAGATCTCCGTATCCGACTTCCCTCAACTCCCGACTTTTGCCAATTTCGTGTGTGGGACATTTCGCAAGAGAAATCCAAACAAGTAACCCTCCCGATACACTATTGTATGGCTTAGTCGGTTATTGAGATCCATCGGCCCAAGATGAAAAGAAAAAGAAATAGTCATGAATGTGTGCAGTAATAATATAAATTTTAACTTTGCCCATTGCCAATTACAGTCTCATATCGCAAAAGGAATATTCTAAACCCCAACTAATTTACCCATTTAATTACATTAACATAAATAACCAAAATGTCCTAGGGTTTAACATCTCCCATCTCCCGACTTGTGCTACTTTCATGTGTGGGATGTCTCGCAAGCGAAATCCAAATAAGGAACCCTCCCGATACACTACTGTATAGCATTGTCGGTCGCTGAGATCCGTCAATCCGATACCCATGACTATAATGTGCTCAGTAAATGTTATAAAGCTCTTTAGACCATATGGTCTCCCATTTAACCATCATTGAACTCAAGGTGTGACAAGTTCCTTTAGTATTTCCCACCGTGAAAATAAACATTAATGCCAACTAGTCACATCACAATTGTCTATTAAATTCAATTATTTCCATAAACATCAATGCAAACACTATAGTTTAAGTTCTCCCGAGGTAAATTTTTATACCCTAACACACGAGGCATCATAGGTGCCCGTCCCTCAACTAGTGGGTGAAACAAAGTAAAACGGACTCTACCCTCCCCAATGTGCAAACGAGATATCATCTACTAAGTAGTATCGTGCACTAGTACTAAACTAAGCATGTCCTATAAAATTAAAAGAACTAGGGATCATACCATCACTATCTATGCTGGCGTTGGAGCCTCTCCTTATATGAGGTGATACACGCGCCCGTACTGAAACTGCGACTGCTGTCCTTGAGGTGGAACGGGTAGTGCTGGTACAGCTGGCACTATCGCCACTAGTTGTACCACTACACCAAAGACAGGAATCTGGCACGGTTTAAAACTGTGCCAGATCAAATCAGGCACGGTTTTGAACTGTGCCAGAATCAGGTGTTCCAAAATGGCCATTTTTTTCTGGCACGGCTCAAAAGTGTGCCAGATTTGGCCAAACAGGAACACTTCTGGCACACTTTTAAACCGTGCCAGAATTTGATATTTCTGGCACACTTTTGGCACAGTTTTTAACTGTGCCAGATTTAGCACAGTTTAAAAAAATTTGGCACAGTTCAAAACCGTGCCAAAATATGATACACTTTTGCCACGGTTTTGAACTGTGCCAAATTTTTTTATAAAAAGAAAAAAAATAATTATTTGAAAGAACAAAAATTCACAAATTAAAAATATTGCACGTTGTTGATAAACTAATGTACATACAAACTTCAAAATATTACAAGTCTTTAATAGTTCACAGGCCAAAACAAAATTGGGCAGAGTTTCCTCTATTTTTTGGACATTCCAAAACTTGCTAATACAAAACCTGCCTAATATAAAGCCCGCACGGCCACAAAATATAACAATTAACTTACAAAAGCCCGCACTGCCATAAAAGTTAACAATAAAACTACAAAAGCCCGCACGACCATAACACAAAAAAAATGGAATCATGAATAAACCCCTTGTTGTAAACCATTGAGTTCTCTGTGTGTTCCACGTGAATAAATGCCAACGATAAACTGTTATCCTGCAAAAAAAATAGGATACAAAAAAGATACGATATTAGTAACCCAATAATTTACAAAAAAAAATCTACTCAAACTAAAAAATTACATATAGGAGTGGAAATTATCATCATACTCTCAAACCAAGAGACCCGGGACTACGCGGTCAGTTCCTACAAGTTACATTGGTCCTGTGCGAGGTGTTCGTGCATCCTACGAGGTCGTTTGGGGTTGGTTTGGGTTTTCACCCTTTAACGGCTTCTTTTTAAGTTTAAGTGTTAATTTTTGCAAATTATCGTCATATTCACAAACCGGGAGACCTGGGACTATGCGGTCAGTTCCTACAAGTTACATTGGTCCCGTGCGAGGTGTTCATGCCTCTTACGGGATCATTTGGGTGCTGGTTTGGGTTTCCACCCTTTAACGACTTGTTTTTAAAGTGTTAATTTTTGCAAATTATCGTCATATTCACAAACTGGAAGACTCGGGACTATGGGGTCAGTTCCTCAAAGTTACATTGGTCCCGTACGAGGTGTTCGTGCCTCTTACGGGGTCGTTTGGGGACTGGTTTGGGTTTTCACCCTTTAACGGCTTGTTTTTAAGTTTAAGTGTTGATTTTTGCAAATTATCAATATATTCACAAACCTGGAGACCCGAGACTACGCGGTCAGTTCCTACAAGTTACATTGGTCCCATGCGAGGTGTTCGTGCCTCTTACGGGGTCGTTTGGGGGCTGATTTGGGTTTTCACCCTTTAACGGCTTGTTTTTTAGTCTAAGTGTGATTTTTGCAAATTATCGTCATATTCTCAAATCGAGAGACCCGGGACTACGCGGTGAGTTTCTACAAGTTACATTGGTCCCGTGCGAGGTGTCTGTGCCTCCTACGGGGTCGTTTGGGGGCTGGTTTGGGTTTTCACCCTTTAACGGCTTGTTTTTATGTCTAAGTGTGATTTTTGAAAATTATAGTCATATTCTCAAACCGAGAGACCCGGAACTATGCGGTCAGTTCCTACAAGTTACATTTGTCCCGTGCGAGGTGTTCGTGCCTCCTACAAGGTCGTTTGGGGGCTGGTTTGGGTTTTCAGCCTTTAACGACTTGTTTTGAAAGTGTTAATTTTTGCAAAATATCGTCATATTCACAAACCGGGAGACGCGGGATTACGCGATCAGTTCCTACAAGTTAGATTGGGCCTGTGTGAGGTGTTCGTGCATCTTACGGGGTCGTTTGGGGGCTGGTTTAGGTTTTCACCCTTTAACGGCTTGTTTTTAAGTTTAAGTGTTGATTTTTGTGAATTATTGTCATATTCATAAACTGGGAGACCCGGGACTACGCGGTCAGTTCCTACAAGTTACATTTGTCCCATGCGAGGTGTTCGTGCCTCCTATGGGGTCGTTTGGGGGCTGGTTTGGGTTTTCACCCTTTAACGGCTTGTTTTAAAGTATTGATTTTGGCAAATTATCATCATATTCATAAGCCGGGAGACTTGGGACTACGCAATCAGTTCCTACAAGTTACATTGGTCCCGTACGAGGTGTTCGTGTATCTTATAGGGTCGTTTGGGGGCTGGTTTGGGTTTTGACCCTTTAACGGCTTGTTTTTAATTTTAACTGTTGATTTTTGCAAACTATCATCATATTCACAAACCGGGAGACCCGGGACTACGCGATCAGTCCTTACAAGTTACATTGGTCCCATGCGAGGTGTGCGTGCCTCTTACGGGGTCGTTTGGGGGCTGGTTTGGGTTTTCACCCTTTAACGGCTTGTTTTTAAGTTTAATTGTTAATTTTTGCAAATTATCGTCATATTCACAAACCAGGAGATCTGGGACTAAGCGGTCAGTTCATACAAGATATATTGGTCCCGTGCGAGGTGTTCGTGCCTCTTACGGGGTCGTTTGGGGGTTGGTTTGGGTTTTCACCCTTTAACGGCTTGTTTTTAAGTCTAAGTGTGATTTTTGCAAATTATCATCATATTCACAAACCGGGAGAGTCGGGACTACGCGGTCAGTTCCTACAAGATACATTGGTCCCGTGCGAGGTGTTCGTGCATCTTACGGGGTCGTTTGTTGGCTGGTTTGGGTTTTCACCCTTTAACGGCTTGATTTTAAGTTTAAGTGTTGATTTATGCAAATTATCATCATATTCACAAACCGGGAGACCCGGGACTACGCGGTCAGTTCCTACAAGTTAAATTGGTCCCATGCAAGGTGTTGGTGCCTCTTACGGGGTTGTTTGGGGGCTGGTTTGAGTTTTCACCCTTTAACGGCTTGTTTTTAAGTCTAAGTATGATTTTTGCAAATTATCGTCATATTCTAAAACCGAGAGACCCAGGACTATGTGGTCAATTCCTACAAGTTACATTGGTCCCGTGCGAGGTGTTCGTGCCTCTTACGAGGTCGTTTGGGGGCTGGTTTGGGTTTTCACCCTTTAACGGCTTGTTTTTAAGTTTAAGTGTTGATTTTTGCAAATTATTATCATATTCACAAACCGGGAGACCCGGGACTACGCGGTCAGTTCCTACAAGATAAATTGGTCCCGTACGAGGTGTTCGTGCCTCTTACGGGGTCGTTTGGGGGATGGTTTGGGTTTTCACCCTTTAACGGCTTGTTTTTAAGTGTAAGTGTGATTTTTGCAAATTATCGTCATATTCTCAAACCGAGAGACCCGGGACTACGCTGTCAGTTCCTACAAGTTACATTGGTCCCGTGCAAGGTGTTCATGCCTCTTACGGGGTCGTTTGGGGGCTGGTTTGGGTTTTCACCCTTTAACGGCTTGTTTTTAAGTCTAAGTGTGATTTTTGCAAATTATCGTCATATTCTAAAACCGAGAGACCCGGGACTATGCGGTCAATTCCTACAAGTTATATTGGTCCCGTGCGAGGTGTTCGTTTGTTTATTCATTAAATCCAACCCGTTTTAACATTTGAAATAAACTCAACAGCAACAGCAAATTCCAAAATCAAACCACCAGCAAATCCCTTCCACCAATTTAACTAAATAAGTTCAAAAATTAACCATTTTAGGTTTGGCTACTTGTCGCTATTTCAGACCATTTTTCTATTTAATGCTACTACAAATTTTAAGAGAATTTAAGACTTTGAGACTAACCAGATTTCATTTGCATTTTGATAGCCACCCGATGAACTCTTCGTGCCGTGACTTCTTGAAAGTATCCCATTTTGGTCCAACAATGTCTGCAAATTCTCAAATCTTCTATTCTGAGCGGCATTTAGTTGTTCATCAGACGATATCTTATCTTTCAAGTTTCTCAGCTCTTCATTATGAGATCGAGACTGTGTTATGACTATTGAAGTGTCAGAAGACTCATATTAGAAGATTTGTCTTATAAAATACAAAAAGGATAAAAGGGGGAAAGAACTGAAACATACATGTGTATCCTTGCACTTATCATTCATCAAATCACCCAACAAAAGTATGAAGCCCCTCATTGTGCCAAGAATTGTCCAAGAGCATCAATAAATGGCATTGACTCAATGTCTCCTGCTTCAAGCAAAAGTCCATTTCAACCCAACAAAAGTATGAAGCCCCTCATTGTGCCACAGGTTGTATATAGTTATTAATTTACCTATAGTACCAATTCTATGACACAAACATCAGGTGGACGTTCTTCCCAGTCCACCAGTATAGCTGTTACACGTTCAATCCAATCTTGAATGGCATCCGTGATATGAGGTGCAACCTGACCAAGGGAAGTAACATGTGAGGAAATGAATATAAGTGACTGAATAATATAATAGATACATTTCAGCAACAGTGAAAGAATCAGAACAGTTTTTTCAAGATAATCCCCCTTTCTCTCTTTATCAATGACAAACTAACAGAGAAGAAAAGTAGTCAATACAATAAGTCAAAAAAAATCAAGATTGCACTAAACACTTCACCTTGAATTGCAGTTATACAAGCGTAAACACCAATTTTTTTTCCACTAAACACTTAACCTTGAATTGTAGCTTATGTTAGTATTAATTAAAAGCATAATCAACAAATTTTGCAAAAGACAAACATGCAAATTAAAAATAAACATACCTAAGCAAATAACCTTCGTCATTCCCTAAAAATAAACATACCTAAGTAAATATGATATCCATATGAACAACCCGAAAGCCATTCCCTAAAATGGCATTTAATTCAAAAAAAATATGAAGACAAAAGTACACATCTTATAATGAATACAATCAAGACTTTATAATATTGCAAACACTCAAGGCACACATTCCGACATCATAAGTACATACATTTGTTATCCAGTATTAGCTCAGTAGATCACAATAAAACTTTTAATGTATTATAATACTTTTTAAATAAAAAAAGAGCCGTAAGGACAACATATCAAGCAATCCAAACGTATGTATCAAACAGAGTACCACCAAAACAACCACATATCTGCCAAACTAAGAATCAATAATTGCACAAACACTAATTTAAGCTGAAACTAACTTTGATTACCAATTAATATAAACGATCCACATATAAAAACGTATACAAATACATGTAGGCATCTACATTTTACATTCGTATACGTATGTGTATAATATGTATGTGGTTGGAAAATTTCAAGAGAGGCAAGATTAAATAGAGTAAAAGATCGATTAAGAAACACTTAAAAAATATCTACACTGATTATGCTATCAAATACAAAGCGTAGACTGTAAATGGATACAAATTAAACCAAACCAATGTAGATGTTCTATTTTCGTTCTCATTAAAGACACTCAAATGGCTGGGGTTTATGATCTTTGCGTTCTCTTCTCGTTGAAAGTGGATATTGCAATAGTTTCACTATTTAGACTAAATATTGCAAGATATGGATCTTCAAAAAAACTTCCCATCAATATTTTGGCTTAGGGTTGAAGAAGATGGTTATTGGAAAGATGTGGAGTATGAAAATATTACTCACTATTGTAATTACTTTTTAAAGTGGTGTCATGACCAATTTTATGGTAAACTCACACACAAAAAGTCTCATCCAAATGATGAGAACCATGCTACTAAGAGTACCCATTATCACGAACCATCAAAAGCTTAGATGTTGAAAAATAAAAACACTGTGAAAACTCAGGTGAGTCTCCGACTAGCTTAACAACCCAGTCAGAATAATATCATAGGCATTTATCTTAAATTTAAACCTCCCGAATCCAATATATTATTACTAGATATTGTCCACATGGAAGAGGGCTGTGAGGATGAAGCTCTGATTTCGAAAGTAGCAGTTTTCCTAAAAAAAACTCATTCAATATTTTACATGAGCTGAATCAGTTCTCAACAGAGTCTAGCGCAGAGAAAATCGCCCAGCAAAATTCAAATCATAATGATACTCTCGTGGCAGATCATGGGGACTTTTAGATAGCTATAAAACCCACTATGGTTATGGACGTGGAATCTACAGTCTCAAAAATGAGAACTACATTTGATCTTGTAAATATATTTATCAAGAATCAAGAAAATATTATCTAATTAGCTGCTGAGAGTGATCCCCATAAATTTGATGATACGCCTCCTTTGGAGGGAATCACGTACCTAGAAGAGTTTATCTCATCCCCATAAATCACGTACCTACATTTGATCTTGAAGAATTTTGCAACATTAAAGACACGCAAATGGCGGGGGTTTATGAGGTTACCTGAGCCGGAGAGAGAGGGAGCTGAACGGAGATGCGTCGGCTAAACTTGATCTGGGGTTAAACCCTGAGGCCTCTGAGAAGGTTAATAAACTTTGTGAGCAAGGTTCTGATCGGCCGAAGAGAAAGTTGATCGGCCGGAGAGAGAGAGAGCTGAACGTGAGGTTAAAGCAGAGAGAGGGGTGAGCGGGGTGAGCAGGGCGAGCGGGGCGAGCGAGAAGATAGAGGGGGGAAATTATTTTGGGGGTTTTATATTTTAGTTATTTTGGGGGTTTTATATTTTAGTCTATCGGCCCTGACACTGTTTGTTCCCATTACTGGAACCCCTAGATCTCTTGGCATCTTTTAAGGTTGGGGGCCCCAAGATTGTTGGGCCTCCTGAATATTACTCCCATTCACCCGATTCTGCTGGTGGACGTCTCAGAGCGGTGTCTCTTCTCCCCCTTATCTTTCTGAAATGACCGATAATCCTGGCAATTCAATAAATCAACATTCACTACCTGGTTATATGTAGTGAACGTCAGATTCCCCAATAGTGACTGTCTGATGTGCCAGGTTATCCCTGACACGAACTTCTCTATCTTTCTCTGCTCTATACTCACATCCTCCTTAGCATAATAAGAAATAGCAGTAAACTCTTCCTCATACTCTGCCACAGTAAGACTCCCCTGTTTAAGGACCATGAACCTTTTTTGCATCTTTGTTTGCATTTATTGAGGATAGTACTTCCCCTCAAACTTCTCCCCAAACTGGTCAATCATGAGGTTGTCCCTCTCCTCAATAGGCGTGACCGCCTCCCACCACTAAAGAGCGGCCCCCACCAACCAGAATGGAGCTAACATCTGCTTATGCACGGGTGTGCACTCTATCAACCGTAAATGTCGTTAAATATCTCTTTGCCACCTACTCGCCACTAGAATATCTGACTTGCCCGTAAACTACGGTGATTGGCCTTTAGTAAATGCCTCCCTAGATCTGTCCCACATGTAACTGGGTGCCTGTGATGATATATCCACCTTCTGTGGTGGTGGTTGCTGAGGTGCCTATGGCAGTGGAAAGTGTTGGAGCATGGTTGCCATCCTCGTAAAAACTGCCTAAGACACGATGGTGGCTATCTCAGCGTGGGTACTAAGTTATGGGGCATATGGTGGCTCTGGGTGAGCCTCCTCCTCCTCAACCGGTGGAACCACTAACCTCGGTCTACCCCTACGTCCGTTTACCATCTGAAAGCAAACAAGATTCCTATTAGTAACTGATCGTAAAGAATACAAGGATTCCTAAACATATGGCTTTATATCAAAGAACGCAATGCAAAACGTAATGAGCTCAACACATATCCTAAGGACGCTAGAACCGTGCTCTGATACCAACTGTAACAACCCCCATTTTCTCACGTAAAGGTTGGGAGGCACGATACGCCGAAGACGGGTTTGTTAATCAATTAATACCATTCTCAGCACAACTTAATATAAATATTGTTATTTTGAAGGCCGATACGTTAAAACTTTATGAATAATCTAAATGACAATAATTCAATCTCAATCAAACTAACTAAAATCTCGGATGTAGCAACAAGTAAATTTTACAAATCTTGCATAATGTAGATAAATAAATAAATAAAACTTGGGCTTATGCCATTACAATTTTTTTTAAATAAAATATATGAACTCTAACAGAAAAGCAACTAGGCCAGAGTCAAGAATATGGAAATCGTCTAAGCACCGAGAGATCGCAAGGCTGGAACAACAACAGTCCTGCTATCCCTGTCTAGAAATAACCTGAGGGAAAAACATTTAATTTGGGTCAGAGCCCGAGGTGTGCAAGAATTAACTTATTTAATTTATGATACATTAATACAGTCAATGCACAATAATTATCCCCCCTTCGCCACTCACATGCATATAACACCTCACCCCTCATCTAAGTGTGACATGTCTCGCATCTCCAAAGTCCCCAAATAATAACTACGATTACGTGCCAATTTAATACAATAATTTAAATGTGCCGACTACATTTTATTATCAATTTCTAGAATTCTCCACCGTAAAATTTCCACATAAGCATAAATATCCACTATGCAATAAATGATCGCAATTTTAATTTATATCCACATCCTTAAACAATTAAATTATTTCCATAGTATCCGGGGAATTTATAATATATGTCCTTCCATATAATTAACACACAAGGGCATCTAGTGTTGGTGTCTAATTCGTGCTCTATCGGCAAGTCCGGAGGAATCCTTACATCCTAAGCGGACACCACAAAACACACATAAGTTGGGGGTGATCCCTACGCAGGACACCTGTATACGACCCATACCCAACAGTGATACAGTAAGGGTCAGCACCACACCTACCCCTCGAGGGTGGAGACTCTACGTAGTACCTATATGTTCTACACATCGTCAATCCCACCTGTGCCGACGTGTGGTCTACGGCCCGAACGAACAAACTCCCAAGCCGATAGGACTGTTCACTGATATGTCCACACACAAATATATAATAGTACACATTATTATCCCATATAATATTTAAGGGTAATTACTTTATAATTACCATAAAAATTCAACCACGGTCCACAGTGTTTTCCATTTATTAATAATTTACCATCTAATAAATTATTAATTCCATCCCATAAATTTATTTAACTAACTAGTTAAATGTAACTTTCCTTATTTAACGTGGGTACATTCGTATTTTAATAATTTCCCTATTTTTCCCAAACCTGGTCCCACTCACTCACTTGAACTTATAAAAGTGCTCACAGCCAAAATCCCAGTCCCAATACCATTATTATAGTTTATATTCCATAAAACCCTTTTTGGGAACATCCTAAGCATTTACCTACAATTAATATCTTGCTAGTTAAATTCCTTTTTAACCAAAATTAAATCCCAAGCTACTAATAAAAAGGGAACAAACTGATGAATAAACAAAACACAGGAAAAGAATGAGTTGGCGAGTGAATTATAAGCAAAACACGTAAAGGAACTGAAAATATCAAGGCCTCTAATGTCGCTCAAACAGACCACTAGGTCGTTCGAACGACTCTCTCCATTGTTCGAACGAGATCTTAAGTCATTTTAACGAATCTACGCTTCACTCCCCCTTCTCAAACGCTGCTTCTTCATCCCATCTTCATCCTAGTTTGCAAACCGAGAACTAATTTCGTCCCACAACACTTCACCCAGAGCAGTGACGAAGAACTCAGAATTTTATTAATAAAATCCCAAAATTTAAAACCCAGAACTTATGTGTTTGAATTCAAAAATAAACCCAACCTGATATACTAAAATTCCAAAAGAAGACAGTGTTAACTAAGAGTTTTAATGTTTGAATCCCACTCAAATTTCAATTCTATCCAACTCAAAATATGGGTATCTAGCATGGAATTTCTATCACAATTTCAGTCCCAAATTTTTTATTGCAATGCCCACTACATTAATTGATCAAATATCCCTAATTTAATAACAAAGTTCCTACGAATTCTACCATCAAATTCAGATTTATGATACCTAATTTCTGGGGCGAATTCTACATATAAATTAATCCTCTACATAGGTGAATTTTACATATCACTTGAACATTTTATTATGTTAAAACGACACACGCCCAAAAATTTATTTATGTATTATTCACTCGCAAACTCGTTACGTCCGGTTGATTTTTATATTCATAAAAATCCTAATGTTTACTTAAATTAAAAAAATTACTAGCTTAAATTTTAAATCTTTCCCAATTTAATTTATTCTCAAAATAAATCTGAAATCATTAAATCCATTTATATCATAGTATTTTATTTCTAAGTATTGCGGGGTACTACAGTTGACTTGTTAATTAAAGATAGGGGTGAGGCTAGAGGGGAAATTTCTAGACCTAGATCTAAACCATTTGCTCAAATTCTAAGGAATAGACATAAGTATCCTATAAGGAATGCGACATGGATTCCAACTAACGTAAGAAGCATGTTTAGGAACACTCTAAGTAAGGGAATTGAGGTTCAGGTTACACAAAAGTATATTGCAAATAGGAAAATGGTTTTCGTTCCTCCCATGGATCCAGGATATGTCACACCCATTGTTATTAAAGAGATAGTTTTCTTAGGATGCCTATGGCCTTGTTTGATGTAGGTTACCTCCTAGGTATTCTTAATTTGTCAGTGCTAAATCTTTGTAAGTAAGTGATTGAAAAGTCATATATGGATCATTTTTTATGTTTTGGTGAGTAATTTCATGCATTTTTATATATGATTTGTTCCTTACATAACATGTTGTAGATATTGCATAATTATTTTATAAAAATTTCAAAAAGATTTTTTAGTTTATTGCTTTTTGTGATTATGTGGTTAAGTCATTTTATTCATGAGATTTGATGAATAAAATTAACTTGAATGGTGATAAAATATGGATTTTAAACAACTTGATTTCGAATGTTAATAATGTCAATGTTAGGTTAGAATTCATTTGAACAATCATGATAGTCAATTTTTTTTTATATCGTTGGTGTTGATTGCACACTATTTTTACACATGCATGTCACTTGATACATATGACTATAGTTGTGTGTTTTTGGTCATAGTTATTGACTTAATCATGATCAAACCCTGAGATTTATTATTAGTTTATGGTCCATGAGTGAGAATTATATGTTTTTCATAATTGTTGGAGTTGAAAAAGGACCGTTTGGTATGCTTTGATAAGATCTACCATTGGACTGATTACACCCGATTCAAATTTGATTATCATTGGGTAAGTGTCATCTAAGTATGTGAAAATTCAATCAATGGCAAAAGCCAATATGTAGTAAAAAGCAACAAGCCAAGTGCTTAACTGACATTACAAACAATATAGGGTTATAGCTTATTTCAAAAGAAATTACTATTTTAATTTGGTGTAAAAAAAAATTATAACAACATATGCTTAAGGGAGAATAATGGTTGGAAACTACCATTTTATGAGATCTTGAATGTATATTGATTTAATGATAAACTTAATCATCATTTGTAATTCTTATAACTTGGTTATGTGTATTCGTTTGATTTTGTAAACCATATTTTTATGAATTATACCCTGATTGAAATACAATGTTTTTCAAATTGATTTAAAAATAATTTTGAACCTTATATGTTTAATTAATTGATGTTTGTGTTGAATATGTTTACAATCCATGCATTAATCAAGATCCAAAGAGAATTTATTTGTCAAATCATGTTATGTATAGTCATTATCACACATTTTTTTCATTTTAGAGGTTGCAGTTGTATATATGTGTGTGTGAGTATTTGATTTTGTGCTTATTATCTTACAATTATGCTTTACAGGTCATACATAAAATGCTTTTACATGTTTTTGCATTCATTCATATCATTTTTTTAGAGATTGGGTTTGGGATCCTATACTTAGTCTTTTCTGGATTTTTGCTTCCCGAGTACACTGGACATTTTTATTCACACGGCAGAAATTAGAGTCATATGCACGGTAAAACTTTCCATATGTGCACGGATTTTGGCTTTTGAAATAGATTTTTTTGTTATTTTGCTCATTCTACATTTCAAAGACCTTTAGAGCATAAACACTAGATGAAAATCACCCCAAATCATATTTTTCTTAGTCCTTGGTCGTTTCTAGAGGGATTTAATGTTGGACTGTTAATTTGTCATCTTCAGACCCTACTTTTTCAATTTTTTCTTGATTTCATCTAGGTTTTACTCATGTAATTCATAATTCTCATTTTTTGTTGGTTTACTTCTTTTAAAGTATATCTAGGTTGATTTCAACCTACAATTCGTGATTGGTAGGTTGATGTATGATATTGGTAACTATGAAGTCCACTGATTACTCCTAGCTCATTATAGAGTTGAATCAAAGAGATTATACCAGCACTACTCAGGAGGAGTTACCTTACGATTGCATGATCACCGGATACTCTTATCATTTAGGTGTTTCAAACTCTACACTAATGATTATGTTGTGATTTTTGGTCTTATATCTAGTATTAGCACGTCCCGATATTTCGAACAGACCTCGTGCAATCCACTACCTTAACCTATATATACCTGGAGGGTGCCCCAGAACCAGCACCTCGTGCATACGCGTGAGTACATAGAGGTAAAGTTTTTATTCATGAGATAAGAGTTTGATTGGATGTGTTCTCAGATGACTCAGATGCATGAGAATTTTGATTATCGTCTTAATTAGGTGGATAGATATCGTTCGAGCTTAAGGATAAATATTACATTCATTGTTGGTTATCTTAGATGCACCGGTATTGAACCATCTACCTCTACACCACCACATACTCCTACTCCATGCTCCCATTCCTACAGTTGTTGATGATGATGATGATTGTGATGAGGATGACAATACTGTTGATGGGATTGATGAAGACTAGATATTTTATGATTTGTCTCTATGTTTTTTGTTTCTTTATATGAGACTTTTAGTACCTTTTCTAGGGTACTTAGATATTTTTACTTGGATAATTGGATATTTTCTTGTATTACTCCTTTTTTGGTTGTGAAGTACTATTGTTATGGATGTTACTACATTGAGTTTCTTTTATCTAGATTTTTTGGTTAACCATATCATCTTGTTCTTTATATTTGTTATATTCATGCTTCATATTATCTCATTCTAGTTAGATTGGCTTATATCACATATCCTTCTTCACATGATTACTTGACTGCACTGTTCTTAAAAACCCGCCTAGGCTTAAAGCTTGGGAGAAACACCCCGCCTTAAGATTTTTATGCCTTATTCTTGGTAAAACCCTTAAGGTGCACTTTTTTCTAAAAACAACAAGGCTTTAGTGAAACGATATCGCCTTTTAAAGAATTTTTTTACTAACCGAACCATTATCTCATCCAAAATAACCAAATAGTATTTTAATTTGCATATATCCAGACATATTTTTATGATATGTACAATTTTAGTATTTTAATAGCTTTGTTGTGGTTAAAAAATATTAAAATATATTAAGAAGACCTAAACGCCTTTTTATGCCTAAGGCCCGCCTCGGCTTCTAAGGCTTAAGGCTTGGCCTCCACGCCTCGCATTTTTTAGAACCTTGCTTGACTGATATATTATATCTTCTAGTTTTTTACTTCAGATTCATAGTATGTTACACATGTATGTTGCCCATAATCATGATGATTTCCACTGAGTATCCTCTTATACATTGGTTAGTTCACATGATTATCTAGTATTTATTTTACTAGTTTTGCCTCTTTATTGTGATTATTGCCATTTTGCCATGTTATACCCGTTATCTATGTCTTTCTACTTCTCTTTGACTTTTTGCGTCAAAAGGGGGAAAATGTCTAAGATATGGGGATTTCCCACATTTCTTGATTTAGGGGAGACATTCACTTATATGGAGATTTTTTATGTAGAGGAATTTACATATTATACTTGTTGATATTAAATGATCTTATATCTTTGAATATGCTTTCATGCTTTATATTCATTTATATATCTCATTGATTTTTCGAAGGATTACCAAAGTAAGGGGAGTTACTTTTTGTGCATGCTATTACTTGCCTGATCTTGTATCCATATTGAAAATTGGGGGTGAACCGAACAAGTTTTTATTTTAAATACTCGTTAATTAAACGAGGCAAGTTCGAGTCATGTATATATAAGCATGACATTCCCCACCCCGCCCGTTTATTTCATACATTTACTTAAAAAACCTTATTAGTTATATTATTTACACTTACTAACCGTTTATATATATATACGAAACCCTAACACTAGTCTAATATATACACACAAAGAGAAAGAGGCTCTCTCCCTTAAAAAACCATATTCATTGTGCTACCATCCATCCCTACTTTCTCCACCAACCCCTCTTTCTCCTGTCACACCTCTTTCTCCCTCGACCTCTAGCACTGCTAGCTTACGTATCTGACCTCCATCTCGTGCATTGCTAACCAGCCTTGGCATCTGACCGAACTGACCTCCAGCGTTCTCACTTACTTCTATGTATGTTTCTTGATAATGGGTAATGTGATCGCCCAAAAATGGAGATAGAAAATAATCAATTAATCAGTAAAAAGATGAATAATAATAGAGAACGGGGATGAGAGACAATGAGAATAAGACATATTTTATGTGGTTCGACCCAAGATGGAAACCTACATACATGGGTGTTACTAACTCTCCTTTCATTATTATTAGGTGTATAATTAGGGTTGTTTAGAGAAGCTCAATGATTGAGATTGAAAGAGAGTCAGAATCCCCTCTTCAGGTGGTTTCGCTCCCTATTTATATGTAGTTGGTAGAGAATATCTAAGGGACATGTGGACTGCCTTTATAGGTCGGATAGTTACATCTATATACATGTGCTAATAAATAAATAACAAATAAATATGCCTTGGATCACGTGTTAACATCCCTGATATGCATGTAAGTGATAAACTCATAATAACCACGTTCCTTCATTCCCACGTGACCAATGAGAAGTCTTTTCGGTGTATATGCAAATACATACGTATGGTCTGAGTGAATATCTAAGCTGGAGGAGGACAGTTGTCAATATAACTAGACGAACAGATTGGTACCTGAACCAACCTCTTATTGAAAGGGCAGTCGAGCATATGGTGAGTCCTCTTTTGGTAATCTTTTGGAGCCCATGTAAGTTAGGAATTCAAAGGTACAACAAAAAAGTCCACAAGACTTCATGCAAGAGCTCTATAGTTTGAAGCATGGGTGAATTGATGGAGTGTTTTACTCTGCTCATATTGAAGTGGGATGGTCGGCTCTTCTTCTGGTAGGCTTGGGCCAAGAAGATTGCCTTTTTTGTGTCTGTGAAAGTATTAAGGACAGGTGTCAGTAAACTGAAGCATCATTTTTGTAATGATGGTGGCAGGGCACGTTTGCAGGTGCTATGTACCATTATTTCAGATGTTGCAAGCTTTTTGTGTTCTTTTTGTAGCGTCCCTTCAACCATGTTCTTGAAAATATAAATACCCATCATAAGTCTCAATCATTATCATAAATTAAACGTCTTTAGTTACAGAGAGAGAGAGACAGAGAAATGGGTATTGTTTAAAGTTTTCTGGAGAAAACATTTTTATCACCAAAGAGTGTCCCTTTGATTTTTCCTTCTTCGCTATCTGGTTCTTGCCCTAATCCTTTGCATTTTATTGGTTTCATCAGGTACGCCCCTCACATTCCTTATTAGGGTTTGATCATTCTGGATTTTTGGTTTCTATTTTTGGCTTGTGATTTACTATTAATGTTACTTGGTGGAAATTCTGAATTAGACGACCATTGAGTTGGTTAGCCTAGGGTTTTTAAGCATTGTTAGGAAATTTTGGTGCCTTTTACCTGCCCAATTTAGGTTTTTGTATAGAAGCCCTTATTTTTCTACATCATCTTCTTTGTTTAAAATTTGAAGTTGAATCTTTGTCTTTATAAGTTTCCCCTCGCACGTCCAGCAAATTTATGACTTTATTCATGAGCTTGAGTCTACGCATTTAGGGACCACTGAGCAAAGATTTCCACATCCTTTACAAGTGGTTAAGACTGAAGACAAAATATATCACCCTCGTAATAGACCAAAAACCCAATCTAATAGTGGTTTTGCTCTTGATCCTAGTGATCCTTACGTGAGCTCCCATATTTTAAACAACTTTGAGATAGGTCCTACTGCCCCTCTTTCTCATAAATTTAACCTTGTAAATAATGTTTCCATGTTTGCTATAAATCTTGATTCTCTTTTCGATAAGGTTAGCACAGTTAGGTTTGATGATATGAGGCCTGAAAGTGTTGGTCCCCATCCTTCCACGTCTTTTATAGATAAATCTCTTACTGATGCTGCTGAAGAGGAGGGATATGGCTCTTCTGGGTTATTTGACTCCTATGATCCTACTGATACTGACGCCCAATGGTATCCTAGTACTATCACTGAGGATGAACTTGACCATATGAGGGAGAAATTTGGTCTTCCGATAGCTATTAGGATGAGGATTCCTCCTCTTGATGAAAGATGTTATTCTGTGAAGGGCTTTGATGAGGTTTATCTCCCCATATGGGACCTTCAGGTGGGGTTGAGGCTCCATCTCCATCCTATAGAGCATTCAACATTAAAAGGTTATGGGGTTACCTGAACCTAGCTGCCTCCCAATGCCTATAGGACCATTTTAGGAACTATGATGTATTGGAAGCTTAGATTAGGTTTCAACCATATGGTGACACTTTTAGATATGTTCATGGATTAAAACACAATACTAAAGCCCGCGGGTATTATATTTTTTCTCTTAAAATAACTCAATTCCGAATCGTCACTGTTGTCCAAACTAGCAATCTTAATTGGAAAGGTCAATATGTGTTCTCTAAGGGAGAGTGGGAGTTTATGTCTCATGAACGAGATAGGTCGTGTAAGATTCCCAAGGAGTGGAACGGACTGAACCGAATAAGTAAAAATTTTCCTTACTTTTTCTTCAATTTCTTCTCTTTAGCTTATCTCGTTATTTTGATATTCTGTATGTTGTTGATTTTAATGAAGAGAGCCTATAGGTTTGCTACGTCTTTGGTTGATCTGATCAACACGTATTGTGAGAAAAAGCCCTCAAATTTACAGACTTACTTTCAGTAGAGAAATTTATTATTGCCGTATACCACACCCTTTCAGGTGGTCTTCCCCCTGTAGAGTTTGAGGTTACTTTGGAGGGGTGTATATTACAAGAGACTTACCTCGATACAGGCGAGCAGTTTACTAAAGAAGAGGAAGAATATTTTTAAGCAGGTAGTGCAGATATACATTTTTTATCTCTTTTTTTCCTACTTTGAGCCTGTTGTTTAACTCGTCTGCTCGTCTTTTCTCAAGTGTATAAGATCATCCTTCTGAGGATACGTTGGAGATGGCTCCCCATTAGATATACCATAAAATTATGTCCTTGGCCAGGCAAAAAAAATGGAGGCTAGACAAGGTCAGGTTGTTGTCGAATAAAAAAGGTTGGCCAAAGATAAGGAGGCAGTCGAGTAGGCTGCTCGTCAAAGGGAGACTGAGGTTGCTGCTATTAGAGCTTAATCCAAGGGGAAGGCCCCTATGCATCCTTCAGTGCCTACCATTTGAGAAAAAAGGCCCCTTGATCCCCCCGATGTTCAAAATGTGATCAGGATGCCATGAGTAGAAAAAGAAGATAGACTGACCCTTCGTAGGCTGGCGAGGGGTCCAAGTCATAGTTCTAGTTATGGGAAGGTGCCTAAGTTCAAGTTTGATCTAGATCATAAAACCACTCCTAAAGAGCTAAAGGCTAATCCAGACTCAATCTTTTATCATGAGAACAGTGCCAATGATCTGCTTAGTTATCCTGGTCACAATAGGGATTTTGAGTTTTTGAGGGACTACGATCCTGATTCTTTGTGGAGGTTGGCCCAATACGGGATTTCAGTGGTAAGTTCTCTTTTTCTTTTATCCTTTTTTACTTCTTATGTTTCATGTCGACTCTAATAAATTTCTTTCTCTTGTCTTCAGGTGGCCATGACATACATAACCCTTAGGGAGAAGGCAGTAGGGAATCATTATGACTTTAAGGAATTGTCTAATGAGAATAAAAAAGTTGAAGGAGAATTTTAAGAATATGTCTGGAGAGTTGAAGGTAAGGGATGATCACTTAGTGACGAAGACCACAGAATTGATCCAAGTAAAAAATGAGATCACTACCCTTAAGGAGAAATCTCGGACTAATGGAGTTGTTATTAAAAGTTTGAATGAGACCTTTATTGCCGCCCATGAGGCTCTAAAGAAGGTAGAGAAAGATAAGATTTCAATAACTGCGGAGTTACAGAGTGCTCGTGATGCCCTTACATCTATCGAGGTGGTGGGTGTCTAAAAATATAAGTCTAATAACGATTACAATGTAGATTGTGTTGGCCTCTTTCTGGATGGATACGGAGAGTTGAAGAAGAGGGTTATGACTCACTATCCTAATATTGCTGAGGAAGTAAGAAAATGGCAAGGGGATGATGATAAGGCCACTTCTTTGGCTAGAGAGGATGGTGATGATGCCCTAGTGGATGACCCTTTGTCAGCCCAGTCTGTCGTTGGATTTTCCAACACATATACTCTCGCTACTTGATTTTTTTGTGAATCTTTTCTTGTATTTCATTTATTTTTATTTTTATCTTTATGATAGTGATCCATGTTATATTTTATGAGGGATCGTGAATGAAAATTTACATAGTAACCGTGAATTTCGTATTAACATGTTGTGGTTATATGAAATTAATCATTTTTCTTGTCTTCATTTTTTTGTAAAAGAACTATTAGAAATGACAGGACTTTGAATATTTAGACTAAATAGTGATTGATGGTTTCTATTCGTAACCCGTTGGGTCGTACGAAAAATGATCACCTTTGTTCGTGGCCCATGAGGTCACACAAAGGTTAGGCCGAGCTCTTTGCTCTCAAACTTGTGAGGATAAGTTTGTACATGGAGCAAGTTTTTCAGTTCTTGGTCTGTTTTATTTAACGGGACTATATAGTCAGTTCCTTTCCGTGACTTGTTTATTCAATAAAGTCATACAATATGTTTATTTTGTTTGCTACTTATTTGTTCAACGAAGTCTTACATCTTGTTCTTGTAGTTTTATGAGGTAGTTAGGTATCTGCACACATATTTTATTCCAAAAAGAAAAATAGAAAACAAAACATGGAGGTTGAATATCATTTTATAGATATGAAAGCGTCGAATGCATAACTGATGTAAACAAGATTTAAATGATAATACTTTCTGAGATGCTCTGAGTTCCAAGGATTCTTAAACTTCTCTCCCTCCAATGTTTCAATGTTGTAGGTTTCAGGCCTCACCACGCTTGTCACCCGATACGGTCCGTGCTAATTGGGATCAAGTTTGTTGTTCTTCTGGATCACCTTATTAAAGACATAGTCTCCTTCCTTCAAGCTGCTCGGATTTACACGATGATTATGGTAATGGACATTCCTCTACTGGTAGGTAGCCACACGCATTGTTGCATTCTCCCTAATTTCTTCCACTGGGTTGAGGTTTAACCTTCTTATCTAGTCACTTTTTGGAGAATCAAAGTTGAGGACTTTATTACTGGGGAGTCCTATATTAGTGGGGACCACACCTTTCATGCCAAAGGGGAGCATGTAAGGCGTTTCTCCCATCGTTGTTCGTAGGGTGGTCCTATAAGCCTAAAGTACACTATGCAGCTCATTGATCCAGTTACCCTTCGCGTTATTAAGCCTTTTTTTAATTCCGTTCAGAAGCGTTTTATTGGTGATTTCAGTTTGGCCGTTGCACTGTGGATAACCCGGGACTGAGTGCAACTTTTGAATGTTAGATATTGTGCAGTAGTCTTCAAAGTCCTGATTATCAAACGGCGTGCCATGGTCTCTGATGAATGCATAAGGCATGCCATAGCGATATATGATATTTTTTCAGATGAACCAAAATACTCTTTCATAGGGTATCTTGTCTAGTGGCTCAACTTCTACCCACTTCGTAAAGTAGTCCACTATTATCACTAGGTATTTAAATCTCCCCTTTATCCTCGATAATGGGCCAACAAATTAATGCCCCACATTGATAATGGTCAAGGTGACGTGATCGGTGCTAGTTGCTGTCCCGGTGTGTAATGGATCTTGGCATATTTTTAGCATTTATTGCACTTTCTTTCACAATCTGCACAGTCAACCTTTATGGTAGGCCAGTAATAACCTTGGGTTGTAATGCGCTTCACCAAGGACCTTCTAGCGGAGTGTGCCCCACAACTTCCTTCATATACTCCCTTGACTAGCTTGTTAACTTCTGTTGGACGAATGCACCATAATAATGAGATGATATATCCCCTTTTGTACAACACTTTGGCTTTTATTATGTAGTGGGATGCCATATAGCACATCTTCCTTGCTTCCTTGGATCTGAGGGGAGTTCACCGACTTCAATATATGATCCTATGGGATCCATCCATGATGGTCCCAGACTTACTTCCATCATTTTCATGCTTGCCTCTTATTTACTCTTATGAGTCAGTATTTCAACTAGCACTATTCTCCTTAAAGAAGTTTGGGTGGTCGAGGCCAGTCTGGCCAAGGCATCTGCTTAGACATTCTCTAATCTGGGAATCCTTACTAACTTTACTTCTGTAAATTTCTCTAACAACTGTTGCACTATGGCCAAGTACTTTACCGTAGACTCTTATCTTGCATCGTAAACTCCTAGAATCTAGTTGATAACAAGTTAAGAGTCCCGGTGTTGCATAATGTGGTTAGCTCTAGGAATGAGGCTAGGACGAACCCGATAATCAAATATTCAAATTGAAAGTGCAAGGTATATTCTACATTTATCTCATATGATGTGGTGATGATAATGCCTGCACCGCTGCCTGCCAAACGAGATGATCCATTAATGAATAATCTCCTGATAACACTATCCTGATTGAAGCCTACTTCTTCAATTTTACCGAACCAGAATAACTTTTTTTGAGACTTATTATATTGGTGTTTGTCTTCTTTTATTGAGGATCTCTCTCCGATGGGAATTTGCTCTGCTTCAGTATGGATAATCTCTCTTTCGGGGGAAGTCTGCATGTCTTTAAGAATTGAGATCTCTCTCGGGGGAGTTTGCTCTGATGGATTTTCCTCATAAGTGAACTCAACAATTAAATCTGTCAATGCTTGCCCTTCGATAGTTGTCCTCAGCTTAACTATTTATCATACTCACTAAGCTCAACTACCCAAGCCATAAGCCGACCAGATTTCTCTAGTTTGTGTAAGACCTTCCTTAAAGGTAGATCGGTGTATACCACAATTCTGTGTGCTTAGAAATATAACTTTATTCTTCTCGAAGCTTCCCTTAGTGCTAAGGCTAACTTTTTCATTTGGGGATACTGTATTTTTGCTCCTCGGACACTTTGCTAGTGTAGTAAACTGGTCTTTGGACTCCCCCTCCTGCTTTACCAATGCCGAACTGACAGTTGACTTAGACACGGCGAGGTACAAGTGGGTCTTTTCTCTAGCAATAGGCCTTGACAAGAGAGGAAGCGAGCCCAGGTAAAGCTTCAGTTCCAGGAAAACATTCTCACACTCTTCGTTCCACTCAAAAGACTTTCTTAACACTTTAAAGAAGGGTGGACACTTATCTGTGGTCTAGAGACAAACCTATTGAGCATTGCCACTTACCCGGTTAGCTTTTGCAGATCTTTCTTCATCATTGGGGACTGCATGTTGATCAGATCTTGGATCTTATCGGGGTTGGCTTCGATACCTCGTTGATTGATGATAAAACCCAAGAACATGCCTTCCTTTACTCCCAAGACACATTTTATTGGATTCAACTTCATCTGATGCTTTTTCAGTTGATCAAAAGTCTTTCCACGGTCCTTGATGTGTTTTGAGGCCATTTTTCTCTTTGTAAGCATATCATCCACATATATTTCCATATTTACCTTAATCTGATCTATAAAGACTTTGTTCACCAGCCTCTAGTAAGTAGATCTTGCATTTTTTAGGCCAAAAGGCATAACATTATAACAGTAAGTACATCTACTGGTTATGAAAGACGTCTTCTCTTTGTCGGATGGCTTCATCCTTATCTAATTGTAGCCAGAGTAGGCATCTATAAAGTTGAGAAGCTCGTGGCCTGAGGTTGCACCTATCAACTGGTCAATTTGGGGTAATGGATAATGATCATTGGGATACGCCTTGTTTAGGTTAGTGTAGTCAACGCACATCCTCCATTTATCATTCTTCCTGCGAACCATAACTACATTGTTCAACCACTCTAGATACTTGACGTCATCTATGGAATTAGCCTTTTGGAGCTTAAGGACCTCCTCCTGGATAACAAGGTTCTTTTTGGCATAAAAAACCCTTCGCCTCTGCTTAACTGGCTTGGCTCCTTCCATCATGCTCAACTTGTGGAAAATAAAATCGGTGTCAATGAAGAGCATATCCTCGTGGCTCCATGCGAACACATTCTTGTGCTGTTGCAAGAAGATTATTAGCTCCTATCTTAGGCATGGGTCCAGAGATGACCCGATTTGGATTGTTCGCTCTGGGTGATCGGTGTCAAGTGGAACTGTTTTAATTTTCTCATTGGCATGCCCATTGACTAACTTCGCTTCATCTTGTGGGTTAATGGTTTTAATTAGGTAGGTGGTCATTAGTTTTTTCTACTCTTCCTGGTTTATTGAGGTGGAGTAGCACTCGCATGCCTCTAACTGGTCGCCTTTCACGACCTCCACTCCATACTGAGTTGGGAACTTCAAGCACTGGTGCACTGTAGACGGGACAACCTCAAACTTTTTGATCCCAACCTTGCCTAGTATCATGTTGTAGGCGGATAATATGTTTTTATCCAGGATGAAGAAATGAACGTTTTCATTTAGCAGGTTGGCCAAGTGCCTATTATGACCTCTAGCTCCACTGTTACCAGTGGATACAAGTTTTCCCCTAAGAAGACGATGAGGGGCCGACGGTATGGTGTCAACTTGTTATCACGGAGATTCAATCTTCTAAAGTATCTATTGAATATAACATTTATGGAGCTGCCATTATTCACCAATATTTTGGCAACTCTGCCTTCGTGGATCATCATGGTGATGACCAGAGGGTCATAGCGAGGGTCCAGCACTCCGAACAAGTGGTCTTTAGAAAATTCAATAATTAAATTATCCTTATACACCTTGTGAGCATGTGTGTCCACATCAGTTGCTACATTGATCTGCCTCACATGAGCACAAGCTTTGGCCTCGTTTAAATAGGCCTTCCTTTTTGTTGGGTCTTCTCCCCCACTTGCGTATCCACCGGCGATGAAATGACACCCAAAGGATATCATGGTGATGTAACATATGGAGGCTTTGGGTTTCTTTGGGAAGTATGGATCATCCTTTGAGTCATCATCACTTTCCCTCTTCTTGTCGTCTGCCTAGCGACACGATGACTCCAATCATCTCCTGGACTTACGCTTATAAGAATCTGGTCGTCCATCCCTATCCAGATACCTGGACAGCTTGTCTATCCTGATTAGGCCCTCGATTTCATTTTTCAAGGCGATACAATTATCGGTATTACGATTATGATCTTCATGGAACTCATAGTACTTGATTCTATCATGTCTATTTATTGGTTTTTTCAACTTTCCTGGCCACTTGAGGTCCTTATTTCCCTAGATTTCCTCTAGAATGTGATGGATTCTGCCATGAGTAGGGTGTATTCATCATACTTTTTTGGTTTCTCAACCTTGTTATCTGTCTTATCCTTCTTATCGATGGCTTTACTGGCAGATGATTTAGGGTGGTCGGACTCCTTGGTAGCCATTGTTTCTTCAATGTTCATGATTTTTCCTCCCTTAGCCAGTAGTTCTATCATCATCCTAGGCGGTTCCTTTATTAATGCCTAAAATAGTTTCCTCGGTCGCAGTCCGCATATCATAGTAGTTAAGATAGTCTGCTCATTGTAATCCACCACCTTTATTTTTTAGTGTTAAAGCGGGTGATGTAATCATGGGTGCTTTCATCGGCCTTTTACCGAACACCAAGCAAATGGGATACTCTCTTTCCTGGTTTTGCACTAAAGCAGAAGTTACTGATAGAAAGGTCGGGCAACTACTAGAAATTGGCTATTTATCCTCTTGGTAGGCTATTGTACCAGATTTAAGCGGAACCTATAATTAAGCTGGAGAAGGCTCTGCATCGCATCTCATCGGGGATGGAATAAATGTTTGCAGCAGCTTAATACTGCTCGACGTGTAGAATTGGATCCATCTTTCCATTGTATTTTGGCGTGATAAGCGCTGTCTTAAATTTGGCTAGTGTAGGGTAGGTTACAACAGAAGAGACGAATGGAGACCCTTTTGTAAAGTCCCTTTGCAAGGGATTCTTAGAGTTAGCCATCTCGTCGAGACGATCCTCCAAATGTTAGATGGATCCCTTCCATGGTTGGTTATCATCTTTGGTATTTCCTCTAGTTTATATTACAGTTCGTGCTAAGCTTTCGACTGAGCTCTCTTCTTGGAAAGTCTGATCGGGTTCAGCCGATGCTCTTGGTGATCGGTGGGAGAATCTGGTGATGGATCTTCTTGGATCATTTCTCATCTAGTCATGATCGTGCGATACCACTGTTGTCTTCCAGCGATAGCGATGAGGGACCAACCGATCAAACGTTGAGCCTCTGCTCAGCCTTTTCAGCACATTGGGATGCTCTTCAGAGTAGGATTGAATGTCAAAATGACTAGTTGACTGGATAGAGGATGTGGCTCCATGGCGATAGGATCGGTCCCACTACGATCCAGTTCATTGGGAGGAGTTAGAATTTTTGTGAGACCTTAGGCTAGCCTCCTGGGATTTTTGATAGCGTGTCTGTGATACTCCTATCACCTGTCTCTATAGGTAACTGGAGGGAATCGTCCTCCCCTGCTTCATGATACCCTTGCTCCTAAGGTAACAACATTCGGGATGAGCTGCACCGACCCAGTCTGAAGGGTATATGATAATTATTTGACCCTCTCCTGCATCGTTTCCTGCCCTTTGGCCAGGCTCATTAATAGACTTTGTAAATCACTCACCCCAGTGGGGGTGGGTGTTGTTTGGACTTCTTCCATATGACTACTCTCAAGATTATCTGCCATTCTCATGTGTTTCAGGGAAAGTGTTGAATCAATGAATTCAGGTAGGGATCACAATGGCTTATCATGTTCCCACATATGGCGCCAATTTGTTATCGTCCAAAAATGGAGATAGAAAATAATCAAATAATCAGTAAAAAGATGAATAATAATAGAGAATAGAGATGATATACAATGAGAATAAGATAAATTTTACGTTGTTTGGCCTAAGAAGGAAACCTACATCCATGAGTGTTACTAGCTCTCCTTTCATTATCATCAGGTGTACAATTAGGGTTGTTTAGGGTAGCTCAACGATTGAGAGTGAGAGAGAGTCAGAGTCCCCTCTTCAGGTGGATTCGTTCCCTATTTATAAGTGGCTGATAGAGAATATTTAGGGAACAAGTGGACTGCCTTTATAGGTCAGGAAGTTACACCTATACACATATATTAACAAATAAATAACAAACAGATATGTCTTGGATCGCGTACTGACGTCCCTAATATGCGTGTAAGTAACAAACTCATAACAACTATGTTCCTTCATTCTCACGTGACCAATGAGAAGTCTTTTGGGTGTATATGCGAATACGCGAGTATGGTGTGAGTGAATATCTAAGCTGGAGGAGGAGAGCTATTAATGTAGCTAAGCGGTAGTAGACTTGTCATACAATGTTTAAGCTAATTGCCTCACTATCTCTTATATTTCTTCTTGCCCTTTGGCAAGATTAATTAAAATTCCTTGAAGATCTACTACGCTAGGAGGAGTAGATGGATCAAGAGTGTTGCCTGCAACTGCAAGGCTACTTTCAAGAACGTTCGACATCCTTTAGAAAGCTTCTAAGGGAAATAAGTGGATAGTATTAGTATATAATGATGGCAAGTAGTTGTTCCCACAGACGACGCTAATCTATTGATGTCCAAAATTGGTATAGATATTATCTTAGTTATAAATTGCCAATTCCGTAACCACGGATAATTATGTAAGCAATAAGGAAGAAAATAAACAAGGCAACAAAGATTTTTAATATGGTTCAACTAAGAAAAATCCTACGTCCACGGTTATGGTATTACTGTTGAGGATTGTTATATAGAACTTTGTGTAGTCTTGCTTGTGTGCAATTCTTATCCCTTAAGCTAAGGGAAATGATATATTTATAGTGGTTTAGAAACCAAGGGATGTAATTCCTTTATATATTTAGGCATTTATATGCATGTACAATAAATGAGACTAGTCACGTGTAGAATGGCTATTGATATCCCCATGTGAACGATCCTTCCTATTCTTGGTGGTTAGCATTCCTAATATTGGTCGGCCTATTGGCCGACCAGGTATCTCTGGAGCCGATTAAGTGTATAAGGAGTCTTGAAGTAGCCATGTATGAGGAAAGGTGCCCTTTTCTCACTGGTCCATGTGGATAAATAATTTTGAAACACAACAGTCCCCTTAGTATTCTCGAGAATGTTGGATTTGCGAATTTTGTTGGTAGTCTCCAACCTCTTTTTAAAAATGTATCTCTAAGCACCCTAAAAAGCGACATATTAAAAATATATAAATTGGAAAAAGCAAAAGTTTACAAGTTATTTCATAAACTTTCCTATCGCGTTAGTATCACCGCGGATAAATGGTTATCGAGGCAAAAGAGATCCTACATGGCTGTAACGACACATTTTGTTGATGAACGTTGGTGCTTGAGAAGTGTGATAATAGGGTATGTTTTTTTAGCTTCATTTTATAAAGAATTATACTTCATTACAATTTAATATTTTGATTTTAATTATTTACTCGTAGGTTTGTTTATATCCTACTCCATATACGAAAGGTGTTCTCTATGATATGTTGATGTATTGCTTATTAGATTAGAATTTGGATAGGAAAATGTCTATTATTACCATAGACAATTGTCTAACTAATGATGCATTTATGGGTAGTCTTGTGGACAAGTTTATTATTAATAATTAAATTTTATTGGGAGGAATATTGCTCCACATGCGTTGTGCCGCACATATATTAAATCTTGTGGTGAAGGATGGTTTAGATATAACAAGAGTAGTCGTTGGTAAAATTTATGATAGTGTGGCATTTTGGACAAGCACTCAAAGTAGGGGAGAAAAAATTGAGGAGGCTGGCCATCAACTAAAAATTCCATGGGCTAAAAATTTGTGCTTAGATTGTAAAACAAGTTGGAACTCCACTTATTAGATTCTCAAGACAACAATTTATTGTAAGGATGTGTTTCCATGTTTGAAACAACGTGAGAGACATTACACATATTTACATACGGAGCGTGAGTGGGGCTTAGCAACATAAATATGTGCACGATTGAAGCTATTTTTTTTATCACTAAAGTATTTTCTAGCATTAAATTTCAAATTTCAAATTAATTGTTTCCAAAAGTTTGTTGGATTAAATTGGCATCACGTAGTTGGTGTGGATCTCCAAATGAGGTGATTAAAATTACGACAATAACTATGTTGAAGAAATTTGAGAAGTATTGGAGTGAGTGTCACTTGGTTGTCGGCATAGCGATTGTTTTGGTTCCAAGGTATAAAATAAATTTTTTAGAGCATGTTCTTCCGAAATTTATGTCGAGGAGTGTGATTCACATATTGAGAGTGTGCGGGTAACACGTGAAGACTTACTAAATGAGTACCAATAAAAGGTAAAAGTGAGAATTAAGGCACCAAATGAGAGTGGGGTAAGTGGGGTTACATCTGTAGGTTGTTCGGAATCCATGAGTGGAGAGTGAATATTTCCACGGACTTCGAATTTTAACATTTTAAATTGGTGGAAAGCTAATGGTTATCACACCCCGCAAAATCCGACAGACGGGGTGGTCAGCCACCACCGTCGAACTAAGCCGGATGTGAACTAAATAAATACCATTCTTAGCATGAGATATATATGAGATATAAATAAATCAGTACACAAGATAAATAATCAAATCAATCCCAACAAATGAATGCTAAAGATCCATCACATACTAAAACTCCTAAATAATCCAATCTCCTATAATAATTAAATAACATTTGAATAATAAAGATCTAAAATAATCCAACTGAAATCCTATAAACAACTTTGGAACCTAATGGCACAATAAAACTCAAATGAAGTCTCATAATTAAATACGGCTGAAAAGAAAGTCTATCTAAATAGAGTAATAACGAATAACTCCAGCTGCACCTCCAAACGATAACTCAAATGATCCTATGCATCTTTTCCCAAAACTTATCCTGAAAAAGTTAGTCAACGCACGAGGTCAGAGCCCCGAGCATGAATACACACTACTCCCCTCAAATAGGATCCTTGAATTCAGACAGTAGCATTATACGCAATAAATATCACAATAGAATATTTTAAATTAAACGGGATTATTAAACGTGATAATTATAAATCACTAACTACTCGCACAGAATCCCATTTAAAAAGGCACACCAATATGATTTTTAAATTCTCAAGTCCCACGATTGTTAATTTAATTAAATTAACCAACTTCTTATATCCTCAACTTATTATGGTGGTCCTCCCGCCTCGCGTGATTTCTCCACTAAAATACACATCCCCTCGTCAAAACGTCGACTGACCCGTTTAAACTGTCGGCCCGCGCTGACTGACGAGATTCTGCACACGACACAACATAAAACACCGGTTGGCCCGTTTAAACTGTCGGCCCTCGCTGATTATGTCGCCCATATATTTTAATACCCGTCTTATTGTCTTAGGTATTAACTCTCATTTTCACAATTTCACAATTTATAGATTACCTCACCCTTTTAATCGATGTGAGATCCTCAAAATACCCCTTAGTCCCATACCTAAGGGTCCCCAAGTTAACAATACGTCCTACCCTATGTATAGGATGAATTTCTAACATAAACCTCAACCTAGTCTCATGCCTAGGCTAGCGTAACGACGATAAAGTGACAAAATCAGCCCACCCCCGACATAATAGAGTCGTAACAATCTACCCTCACTAGTCCCATACCTATAAGGCATAAATCATGACAAGGTGGCCTACCCACTAGTCCCATACTTAGAAGGCATCCTGAAAATATAAAGAGAGAAATAATACCCAACAACCCGTCGTCACAATGGTATTTTAATAAAACCAACAAGTCACACAAACAAGCATAATTAATCAATGCATCAAACTAGGCATGATAGTCCAATTCAATTAAATCTTAATTTAATTTTCACATCTTCAAAATATATAATTAATCCCATTTAATTAGTTCGAATTAAATATACCTATATTTCATCATTTAAAACATAAAAATTTGAATTCCATTATCTCTACATAAACTACGTGAGTTATACGCCCCCAAATTCATTTATTTCAAAACTAGGTTTTTCTACATGCAACCTATACCAACAAAACCCAAAATCCACTCATGAATCCTACATACCCAAAGGTTATGAAAATTAATCATATTAAAGGATTTCATAAAAATAGCCCCAAGTGTTATGTGTCCACTTTCTCTAATTAGATTACGAACTGATTTTTCGAAAACGTTGAATTAAGGTTAAGGCAACACTTAAAATGCATAATACTAAAGGAAAAGAATAGAGTATTCATGCATGCGATTAACTTGAATCAAAATCTGAATAGAAAGTTGAACACGTCATGAGAAAACACCAATTGAGTCTTCCAAACTTGTAAAGAGTAGGGGCTAGGGGTTGAAGATGAGAGAAATATGTTTTGGAAAAGCTTTCTGGAGAAAGTTTGAGAGAAAACTGATTTATGAAATTCCAGCCCCGTTTCTGTTTAGTATATAAAGGATTCAAGAGTTAAAACACAATTAGGAGTCTAACCATGCATCCACCAACACGGTCATTCGAACGAGCACGCATGTCGTTCGAACGACAATGCAACGTCGTTCGAACGACAAGGCATGTCGTTTGAACAAGCTCCACAATCCCAAAATTTTATCTTTTAAAAATCCAACTTAATTATCTGATAAAATATATTAGCTGAACACATACGCACCTGCTAGTTAAATAATTTAATCAAAAACCTTATAACTTCATATAAAAGACCCAAATAAATTTTCGGTTGAAAATAATAATAATGATAAAACCAAGTTAGGTTCTTAAAGGCTATTAACTCAAAAATTTTATTTTACTCCAAACTAATTAAAGTCAATTAATTAAAACACGGGGGGTTACATACTTCCCCACTAGCAGAGAATTTCGTCCTCAAAATTAGACGAAGCATACACATCAAACGCGTAAATTTACGCAGCGTAAAATAAGGCTCACATATGCCTACCTGTAAAATATCACAATTGTGCACCTATACACCTAATCTACTCGAACGTAAACCTTAACAAAATATAATATATATATATATATAAGTATCTAAAAATATTACGTATCGCGATACTCTACTAACCATGCAATCTGTCCTGCTCTGACTGAAGCTGAGGAGGCACATAGCACCTCCCATAACGGAGATTAGTTGGTGCGGTGACCACCCCCTACGCACCTGACGCTTTCGGTGCTGCTGGCACTTCCTGAACGCTAACTGCTGCGAGAACTGGAGGCCTCAGTCCTTGTTGTCCCTGTACCCCAGGCCCTTGTTGCCCTTGCATAACCTGTCTTGATTAGGCTTGTGTCGCTTGACCTTATTGGCCCTCCCTCTTGTTACATTGAGTCTCTCGATGTCCTATCTTTCCACAGACAAATCATGCACCCATAATGGTTCATGAATTCATCCCCCACTTTTTGTTCACCCTGTTGTCCTTAATTTGTTCTCTGCCTCTTCCAAGTTGTGTCATTGCGACCCTTATTCTCACTTCCTTGTCCATTAGACTCATGTCTATTGCCCAACTTCTTTTGATAATTGGCCTTCTCTTGCCATAGCAACATTATGACATACACCACCTAAGCATAATTAATGTACATCGGATTCCCTAACACCATTTGCCTAATAGACCAAGACAATCCCTTAATAAAACACTCCATCTTCTTCATCTCAGTGAAAACCTCATCTGGTACAAACATAGATAAATTTATGAACACTTGTTCATACTCGACAATTGACTTTGAACCTTGCTCCAAGTCCATAAATTCTCTCTTCTTTGCGTTCCTAATAGCGTACGGAAAGTACTTATTATTTAACTTTAATCAAAACTCTGCATAACCTCAACTGATCTCTCTCCTCAGATGTGGTGTCCCTCTCCCACCATTGCAACGCATCTCCTATCAGCTTAAATGTCGCTAACATATGTTTCTACACATTAGTGCATTCTACCATCCTCAAATGCCTCTCCATATCTCTCCTCCACTGGTGACCAACCGTTGGGTCAGATCCCACTCCAAAGGTGGGAGGATTGCCCTTAAAGAAGTTGGTTCTCACCCTATGTACTCCGTTGTTGTGCCTCTAAAGTCACCCATATCTGTCTCCCCATCTCCAAATCGGTCGTCATGGCCTCACGAATGATAGTTGCTAGCTCCTCGACCTCCAAAATAATCTGACGCCGCCTCACCTGAGTCGCGGGACCAGAAACAAACTCCTCTCTCCTACTCCCAACTCTGCTTGTGTTCGCCATTTGAAAAGATAGGAACAAAACAACATCAGACTCCGAATGACTAAGAGTGCAAATCATTAAAAGGGAATCAAGGATAAGCAATGCGGAAGCTAAAACGAACTCATAACCTACGAGACCTAAGACCATGCTCTGCTGTCACACCCCGCAAAATTTGAAAGATAGGGTGGCCAGCCACCACTGCCGAACTAAGCCGTGAGTGAACTAAATAAATACCATTCTTAGCATAAGACAGATATGAGACATAAATAAAAGCTAAAGAACGCTAAAGATCCATCACATGTTAAAACTCCGAAATAATTCAATCTCCAATAATAATTAAATAAAATTTAATTAAAAAAAGATCTGAAATAATCCAACTGAAATCCTCTAAACAATTTTGGAACCTAATGGCCCAATAAAACTCAAATGAAGTCTCATAATTAAATACGACTGAAAAGAAAGTATATCTAAATAGAGCAATAACGAATAACTCAGATGTACCACCAAACGATAACTCCAATGATCCTATGCAGGTTTTCTTAAAACTTATCCTGAAAAATTTAGTCAACGCACGAGGTCAGAGCCCCGGGCATGAATACACACTAATCCCCTCAAATAGGATCCTTGAATCCAGATAGTATCATAATACACAATAAATTTCACAATGGAATATTTTAAATTAAATGGGATAATTAAACGTGATAATTATAAATCACTAACTACCCGTAGAGATGCCCATTTAAAAAGGCACACCAATATGATTTTTAAATTCTTAAGTCCCACGATTGTTAATTTAATTAAATTAACCAACTTCTTATATCCTCAACTTATTATGGCGGTCCTTTCGCCTCGGGTGATTTCTCCACCAAAATACACATCCCTTTGTCCAAACGCCGACTGGCCCGTTTAAACTGTCGGCCCTCGCTGATTATGTCGCAAATATATTTTAATACCCGTCTTATTATCTTAGGTATTAATTCTCATTTTCACAATTTCACAATTTATAGATTACCCCACCCTTTTAATCGACGTGAGGTCCTCAAAATACCCCCTAGTCCCATACCTAAGGGTCCCCAAGTTAATAATACGTCCTACCCTATGTATAGGATGAATTTATAACATAAACCTCAACCTAGTGTGATGCCTAGGCTAGCGTAACGATGATAAAGTGACAATTCTCGATTAATCCTACCCTCATTAGTCCCATACCTAGAAGGCGTAAATCTTGGAAAGGCGGCCTACCCACTAGTCCCATACCTAGAAGGCATCCTAAAATTATAGGGAGAGCAATAATACCCAACAACCCGTCGTCAAAATGGTATTTTAATAAAACCAACAAGTCACACAAACAAGCATAATTAATCAATGCATTAAACTATGCATGATAGTCCAATTCAATTAAATCTTAATTTAATTTTCACATCTTCAAAATATCCAATTAATCCCATTTAATTATTTTGGATTAAATATACCGATATTTCATCATTTAAAACATAAAAATTCAAATTCCATTATCTCTACATAAACTACGTGAGTTATACGCCCCCAAATTCATTTATTTCAAAACTAGGGTTTTTTACATGCAACCTATACTAACAAAACCCAAAATCCACTCATGAATCCTACGTACCCAAAGGTTATGAAAATTAATCATATTAAAGGATTTCATAAAAATAGCCCCAAGTGTTATGTGTCCACTTTCTCTAATTAGATTACTAACTTATTTTTAGAAAACGTTGAATTAAGGTTAAGGCAACACTTAAAATGCATAATACTAAAGGAAAATAATTGAGTATTCATGCATGTGATTAACTTGAATCAAAATCTAAATAGAAAGTTGAACACCTCATGAGAAAACACCAATTGAGTCTTCCAAACTTGTAAAGAGTAGGGGCTAGGGGTTGAAGATGAGAGAAATATGTTTTGGAAAAGCTTTCCGGAGAAAGTTTGAGAGAAAACCGATTTATGAAATCCCAGCCCCGTTTCTATTTAGTATATAAGGGTTTAAGAGTTAAAAACACAATTAGGAGTCTAACCATCCATCCACTTACACGGTCGTTCGAACGAGCATGCATGTCGTTCAAATGACGATGCGACGTCGTTCGAACGACAGGGCATGTCGTTCGAACGAGCTCCACAATCCCAAAATTTTATCTTTTAAAAATCCAACTTAATTATCTAATAAAATATATTAGCTGAACACATATGCACCTGCCAGTTAAATAATTTAATCAAAAACCTGGTAACTTCATATAAAATACACAAATAAATTCTCGATTGAAAATAATAATAATAATAATAATAATAATAATATTAATAATAATAATAATAATAATAATAATAATAATAATAATAATAATAATAATAATAATAATAATAATAATAATAATAATAATAATAATAATAAAACCAAGATAGGGTCTTAAAGGCTATTAACTCCAAACTAATTAAAGTCAATTAATTAAAACACTGGGTGTTACAATGGTGTTCGGTATCCTGTGTTGCAACTTATTGTCTGAGATATATTGGTTATTTCAGTATCGATCGTGGCCTCTGAATCGACATTTAGCACAAGTGGTTGAATGGTGAGCCATCATTGTAGTCAACTTAGTGTGGTTGTTTTAAAGGCGTTGATGTGTACCCAAGATTGGTTATGGAACGAGATTCATGGTATTATTTGTTTATAAATTTTTTATCTAATAATATGTAAGAATTTTTTCCTTAATTGAATATTTCACTTTTGTAATTTTTTCTAGATGATGGTCCTATTGTGGATTTAAGGCCTACAATTTTTCATGCGGAGTCCAATCCGATCGAGCTTTAATGATATATTGAAGAGGAGGTAATGGCATTCTTTAAACTAAGCATTAAAATTCGTTTTAAGTTTATTATCAACTTTTTTTATTCACTAAAGTTTTATAAATATGTGTAGACACCCCATTATAGTACCCCCTAAACCTCTCCTTAGGAGCCTAGCACCTCTCTTTATAACCACAAACCTATGTCATACCCCGAGTACTGACCTAGAGGCCATCGGGCACTCCCGACTCCATTTGACCAAAAGTCAAACTCTTCAGCTCGATTGAGACTAAATAGATTTTCAAAGGGAACTGAAACCCCTTTCCAACAATTCGCCCCGTGCGCGATTCTGACTTAGGTACGGACGAACGACCCATTCTCCCCCAAAACTTGATCAAGACGCCACCAGATGCTCCCAGGCTCTGTTTAACCAAAGTTAACTCTTCAACTCGATCGAGACTGAATGAATCTCCGAAGGGCACTGAAACCCCTTTTCAACGGTCCACTCCGGGCCCAATTCTAACTTACGGTGCGGATGAACGATCCGTTTTATTCTGAAAGGTCACCGAATGATTCCAAGCCCAAGTTGACCAAAGTTAACTTCCCAAGCCGAGTCAAACTCTTTGGAATATCGAAATACATCTTCTAATCTTTCCAACGGTATACCCCGTGCGTGATTCTGACTTACCATGAGGACGAACGATCCGTTTGCGTTCGATAATTCCCCGTCCAAAGGATCGATGAACGCTTATGAGCCACATTTGACCCAAAGTCAACTCCCAGAATCGAGAGCCGTCAAAATACTTTCAAAGGTCTCTGAAGTACCTTTCAAACGGTTCACCCCGTGCATGATTCGGATCAACGGTTTGCGCTTTATGGCCGATTTTTCGAAGGAACCTGAAAGAGACTGCTAAACGGCAGGTTCCAAACCCTGCCTATCGGTAGGACCAGGACTATAATGATCTACAATTCCCTGGGACTATAAAAAGGAGGGCCTAAACTCATTGCAAAAGGAGACAAAATATGAAATCCATCACTCTCAGCGAACTCAGAAAACCCTCTCGAAGTTAGCGTGATTTCCACATCTAAATCCCTTCCTAACCTTCACTTTTCATCATCTTTTTCATCAAATTTGGTGAATTAACTATTCTTCATCATCATCCAAGTGCAAGGGTTGCTCTCCAACATTCAAGATCAATTTCAAGATCTTCAAGAAGGTCCAACTTTCCCAACTCTCTCTTCAAATTCTCTTAAATTCGCATTAACTTGTTTTATTACTTAACACTTTTATTCTCTCCATCTTACATATCCTAATATACTTTTTATTTAGTATTATTGCACATCTCTTATTTTCATATAAATAAAACCCAAAAAAAAACAAGAAAAAGAGGGTTTGCTCATAAATTCCAAACGGGAATTCTCATTCTTTTCTCACAACTAAAACACTTTTTTACACATACACAAATAAGAGAAGTCCCCAGTTGGATTTATGGGATAAATCCTGCCCCTTGTTTTGCATACGAACTATGTGTACTTTGATGCCTCTATAGGCTACATAGGCATCTCGGGGTAAAACTCGAGACTCGAGTCCTAATTTTCTCCCATTTTCTATTTTTCTATATTCTTTAACTTAATTCTCCTAAAATCTATATATTTACATATACATATATTTGTTCTTAGTGGCGTATTATTCCGTATGCGTTATCAATCCATTATAATGATCAATGCTTGGATAATCGCGTAAATCCTATTTTCTAATATTATTTTTAGGAACATTCTTATGGATGACTCTCTTTATCTCTTTCATGATACAAGTCGATGATTCCTATCTCCACTACATATACACATGCACACATATCACGGGGAAATAAAGGAAAATAACAACAATCCATGAGAGACCGTAAGGGCGGAATGGCCTAACACCTTCCCATTTCGTAACTTAGCCTCCGAACCCTTTTCGAATCATTTTGGTTTTGTATGTATCAGTGTATCTTTGGATGTTGTCCTTCGGGATGGCTTCATCTTTTTTTTGTCTGTTTTGAGTAAAATAGATCGGCGAATCCACATCTCTACATTTTTCACCTCACACATCGTCGACGCCGGCCGAAGCGCTCCCGAGAGGTATGCACGGGACCGAGATCCTCTCACCATGGAGATGACACCACCTCCTACGTCTCTCCCGCCGCGAGGATCGGGGATGGCCACAGTGGCGACTCCGCTGGGGATTATATTTTGAGGGTTAGACTCTATTTACATGGGTGTTTTATTTTCTTATTTATTCCCCTATTTTGCATGTTCCCCTTTTCATGTGTACCTTATTCTTATCCTTCTATTCACACACTTGTAAGAGATTCTCCATGTACACTATGCACCACGTGCACCTAGGATCACATATATCCACATGTTGCACACATCACCCATCCATACTTGGTATACCATTGGTACTTGTACTTTGCTCCCTGTTTGGCATGATCAAGAAAGATACTCTCATCATAAGATACTATTAAGAGAATCATGCATGATTCACACGACATCACCAAAGGGCATTGTGATTAACCAAATTTTATCCGGTAACTGGAGGGTCACTTCGTGATGGGCGCTGATCCGGCAGACCCAGTTAGCCTAAGCGATATGACTCTCATCTTCCATTGGCCAAGTACCTTCGATGTATATCGAACGGTTCCCCCGCATCATACCGCTTGATCGAAGTCATGACGGGAGGTATATCGTAGGTAACTCATTCACGTACACCGAGTATAAAGAATTTTCTCTCACACGTACCGTCCCCGCGAGGTATATAGTGAGATAATTCACGTACACTCGGGTATATCAAATGGCTTGTCCACACGTACCGATTGCCCTCAAAAGCAAGACGTATATCGTGGAAGCCACGCCAAAGTGGGGAACCCTTTTAGATTCACCCAACCAACTACATACCCATATATAGGTGTCAAGCCTAGGACACACATGTTTGATTGCTTGTTTTGACCCGAAACTCTACCGAAATTCGGCCTGCCGCCCAAAATTTTACGCATTTTTAAAATGGGACCCCCGTGAGACGGGTTACAAGTCCAACCATAGCTTTTCATATGTTACAAACCCAACTTTTCTAGGCTCGGGTCCTGTTCGGCACTTCATTTTGCATTTAGGAGAATTTAATACAAGTGAGAACATAATAATAATAATCATGCTGAGACCCGTCTCCCCAAAACATTTCTCCTTTCTTTATCAAAATTCCAAAAATATTTCTCCTTTCTTTATCAAAAATCCAAAAATATTTCTCACTTCTTTATCAAAAATCCAAAAACATTTCTCCTTTCTTTATCAAAAATTCCAAAACATTTCTCCTTTCTTTATCAAAAATCTAAAAACATTTCTCCTTTCTTTATCAAAAATCCCAAAACATTTCTCCATTCTTTATCAAAAATCCAAAAATATTTTATCTTTCAATATGAAAAAAAGGTCAAAAATATTTTCATTCTTTATCTCAAAAATAAATCCCATTTTATGCCTTCTCAGGTCGATCGTATGCCCTTCGCCTGGATCCTTATTAGCTTCGGTCTTCAGTCAAATCACCCAGGAGTTCAGTCCGTTCCCCTGCTACTTCTTTCAAGTTCAGAATCCATCCGCTTTCCATGGAGAACACAAATCAAGTACCAGTTATGCAGCCAGATCTGACAATAGTTTTAGCTCAGCTCGTGTCTAAGATTGACAACCTCCAGACTGAGGTCCGAGAGATGCAACGAAACCAGGTTCCTATTCCTCAAGAGCCTGAAGCCCTATTCCCTAACGCTATGGGTCCACCCAGGCCTATTTAGGTTCTTGAAGAGTACTAAAATGCTCCACGTGACCCTCCTACTAATGGGCCGCCGCCTGCCCAGCTTCCTATGCCAAACCTTGCCCAGCCTGGGGCTAACATGCCTATGATCATTGATCCAAAAGAGAAAGAGTTGAATAAGGTCAAAGAAGATCTCGAGATTCTAACTAAGAAATTAGACCAAGTCAGAATCTCTGGGAATTACATGGACTACACCCACATGTCTCCTTATCCTAAGGCGAGGTTACCCGAGAAGTTCAAGATGCCAAATATTGAGAAATTCGGAGGAAGTGGACCCTCGATTGTTCATCTTTGCAGTTATCACCGTTCTATGGATCTCCTAGGGGCTTCTGAAGAAGTGATGGCCCAATTATTTCAGCAAACTTTGAAGGATAACACCCTCCGATGGTTTTTGTCTCTCGAAGAGTCCAGAATCCGTAGCTAGGAGGATGTAGCCCGATAATTCATGTCGCAGTACAAATACAACGAAGAGCTTGAGATCACTTGTTGTGATTTAGAGCTGCTCAAGCAGAACTCTGGTGAATCAGTCAGTAACTTCATAGCTCGATAGAGGGAAAAAGTAGCTACCGTGACCAATCACCCATCCGAAGAAGAACGAGTCAACATAGTGAAGAAGAACTTCTTAGCCCATATCCGAGAAATAATGGGAGGATAATACTATCCCCACTTTCGGGGTCTCAGAGAAGCCGGAGTGGAAATCAAGGAGGGTCTTGCTAAAACAGAAGTTAAACCAAAGAAAGTGTCTGGACAGTTCACCCCTAGAAATACGATAAGCCCACCAATGCGACAGTTTCAACCATCAATAACATTTCTCAACCAACCACCTCGTGGGCACCAAAAAGCCGCCCTGTCCCAGTCCGAAAGGAATACACCGAGCTCCATGCTTCCCTCTCTAAAGTTTATCAAGTCGTGTTAAGCCGAAACCTTATCAACCCCTTGGACCCCCCTTCCATTACCAAATCCACTCCTAAGAAACTTCAAGGCAGATGCCCATTGCGCCTTTCACCAAACTGCTGGCAATACTACCGACTAATGCTTTCACCTCCGAAACATAATCCAAGGTCTAATTGACCGGGGTACCATAGCCCCACCAGCCAATCCAAAGCCAAACACTACTCACAACCCCCTCCCAAATCATACTAATGCTATCTTCCTAAAAATGAATCCCAGAATTTGACCCCTTAACTCAAATCACACACATATACTCTCTCGAACCTCTCCAAACTTGCCCATACTTCCTCCTACACCCTACTAGCCTCGCTCATCAGGCACTATCACTCCTTACCAGAGCATGCATTGCTGTCCGTACCCGTTATAAAAATGGAAGTATGGAATTATCAGAAGTGTTAAACCAACTCCTAAAGTTCGGGCTGATTGCCCCCACGGATGATCATTGATTGCCAAAGGTTCAGTACATTATTCTTGTAAGCACGAAAATGGGCCCGAAAGTCAGATAATTGGGTAGTTCCAATCAATGAAGTTAGTCTAGATGATATTTTCTAGATCATGGTAGAATTATTCAGGCAAACCAATAATATTTGCAGTATGACCGAGTTACTTGATACTCTGAAGCTACAAGGGCGTCTGGTCCCTTCACCCTTACATCTCCCCGCAACATGGGAGGACCTGTAATAAGAAGCCGTTGAAGTTGTGGAATGCATTGACTTTGCATGGAAAGATAGAATTTTTTCCACTGGATGGGGGAAATAATTTGAAGATTCAAATGAAGAGCAAGCTTCAAAGAAGACTAGCCCAGTGGACAATATGTGTGGGATGATATCATTTGAAGAACTCCTCGGAGAAATAAATAAGGTGGCAGAACAACTCAAGATCGATGAGGAAACAGGATTCATATTCTTCCCTTCTTTAGTAAATTACATGACCAGATCGGGAAGGCATTACTAGATCCCAAGCTTACCACCAGCCAATGTCAAAGGAAAGGGCATTGAAAACCTTCCTATGCCAGCGAAATGACCCTCGTGGAAAGCAAGATTCTCGACCAACTGAAGAAAACTCAAGCTAATATCACTCTATGAAGGCTTTTCATGTCTTCCCAACTGTACATAAATGCCTTGATCAAGTTTCTCACTGGACCCACGGTACCTCCTTCTACCACACCAAAAGAGGTGTTAAATTTAGTCGGATCCTTGACCTCTACCCGAATGCTAACCTTTTCCAAAGAAAAAATCCCCAGAATCGGGCCAAACCACAATCATGCACTCAACATCTTCGTCGAAGTTATGGGGAAGATCGTACCTCTCTATCTTGTCGATAATGGATCCGCCTTAAATGTTTGCCCATTAAGAACCTTCAAATGCTTAGGACTAAAGGAAAGTGACCTCGCTCTAACCTTCGCTGTTGTACGTGCCTATGATAATACTCGTCGAGAAGTGATGGGATCCATAAAACTTGTAATAGGGCCTGGCCCTATAAACCCTGTCGTTAAATTCCAAGTTATTTACATCCCAACTTATTTCAACCTATTGCTCGGATAACCTTGGCTCCACAGTATCAAGGGCGTGTCTTCCTCGCTCCATCAAAAATTAAAGTTCTTCATCGACGAACGAGTCGTCGCTATTTTGGGCGATGACGACAATGCTGAGGGTGAAAGCACCAGCAATCCAATCCTTAAGGTACAACACGGGTCAAATGATATGCTCCTAATAAAATTCTGAGTAGATACACTTCTACTCCAGGCAAGGAAAGATTTCAAAGAAAGGGTTTGTCCATAATACGACCCTCATGGCAATGCCAATATGATTCAGATGTTTAGAAACATCCACTTCATGCCCGGACTGGGGCTAAAACAAAGACAGTAAGGGATAATTGAACCCATTGAACTGAAAAAATCTTTCCCCCTTGTGGTTTGGGGAAGCAACCGTTAGAATAAGAGCTCAGAATGATCCGCCAGTCTTGACCAAAGATAAGATTAGACTGCATCCAAAATATCCCAGGTGACTCTTTGAATGGACGATTCATTAAAGAGGGCGATGACTTCCCCTTTTGTGGCTTTTCAGAACCCTGGTATGACCATACAGACAAGAAGATGAAGCCTGGAATGGAGATCTTTTTCCAAAACAGTTACCCAAGGCCCGAAAGTTCCTGACACCATATACAGCCACTCATTAAAGATACCGAAGAGAGTGACTCCTAGGATTCATTTAACTTACAAACACTGGGGCTGACACTCTGCATGTTTTATTCAAGCACTACATCACTGGATCCATCCCACCTGATTAAAGCTGTTGATACACCTCTCGTCAACTGGTATGTTGCGTCAATTCTACCTGTTGAAATCCCACCTAACCCCAATGTTTACCCCATTTCTTCTTATGTTGTCTATCCTTGCTCAAATGTAATCGAAACCTCCTTTGATGAGGTTCTCAATGATGTTTTTCCTATCAATGAAATAAATGAAGATTTTGAGTATCTTGTTGTGCCTTACATTAACTGTTTGTATTCTAATCAAACTTTTGATGATGATGATTTTACAAATGAACAATTCTTAACTGATCTAAATAAGGATTAATAACAAATAACATAACCGCGTTCAAGTTAATGAAGAAGAAATTATTATTATTAACCTCGGTTCTAGTACCTAACTGCGCGAGATTAGGATAGGGGCTACCCTTGACGAGCATGAGCGTGCACAACTTGAAGAATTACAGAAAGAATTTGTGGATGTCTTCACGTGGTCCTATAACGATATGTTCGGTATTGATCCCGAAATAGATCAACATGAGATCCCCACTCTCCCAGATTATAAGCCAGTTAAACAAAAGTTGAGAAAGCTCCGCAGCGAATGGTCAGTCAAAGTCAAAGAAGAAGTGGTCAAACAGCTGAACGTGGACTTTATTCGTGTGATCGAATATTTCACATGGCTAGCCAACATAGTGCCTGTGCTAAAATGAGGAGGAAAAGTTCGGATGTGTGTAGACTACTGACACTTGAACAAAGACTATCCAAAGGATGATTACCCGTTACCCAATATTGATATGATCGTGGACAACACAGCTAGTCATGCTCTTAAGCCATTAGTCAACGGGTTTGTCGGATATAACCAAATCAAAATGCACCCAAATCACTAAGAAAAAAAACCCGCGTTCATCACACCGTGGGGGACCTTTTGCTATACTGTTATACCATTTGGTCTCAAGAATGATGGGGCTACGTACCAGAGGGCTGCCACAACCATCTTACACGATCTAATTCATAAAAAAGTCGAGGTCTATGTGGATTATATGATTATCAAATCCAAAACTAAAAAAGGTCATGTTCTCGCCCTTCGAAAGTTCTTCGAACGACTGCGATGGTATCAGATGAGACTCAATTTAAAAAAATGTGTCTTCGGAATTACAAAGGGAAAACTCTTGGGATTCATGGTCATGTGATAAAGGGATAGAACCATATCCTGCCAAGATAAAAGTCATACTTGAGATGCCACCTCCTTGAACGAATGAAGAAGTTCGTGGTTTCCTTGGAAAATTGCAATACATCAGCCGGTTCATTAGCCATCTAACCTCCATCTACGAACCTATTTTCAAACTCCTACGAAAGGATTCAACCAAGGTTTGGAACGAGGCCTGCTAAGAAGCTTTTGACCGAATTAAACAATATCTGACCTAACCTCCGGTACTCATGCCACTACAGCCTGGTCTCCCCTTGTTCCTATACCTAACCATAACCGAAACTGCAACTGGGACTTTGCTAGCCCAATACCTTGAAGATTTCGGTAAAAAAAGAGCCATCTATTACGCCAGTCATAAATTGACCGGGTACGAAGTCAACTACACTGCTTTGGAGAAGGCATTTGTCGCACTTATTTGGGTCACCCAAAAGTTGCGACACTACATGCTCGCCTTCCCCATCAAACTTGTATCCCGAATGGACACCATCAAGTACCTGCTTGAAAAACCCACCTTATCCAGTCGAATGGCTCGATGGTTGATGCTCCGAGCCGAGTTTCATATCGTATACGTCACATAGAAAGCCATGAATGGAAGAGCCATCTCTGACTACCTCGCTCACTACCCCATGGAAGAAGCTGAAAACTGGATCTCCAAATTCTCAGATGAAAACATCCTCTGCGCTGCTCAAGACGACCTCCGATGGCAAATGTTCTTTGACGACACTGCCAATAAAAAAGGATATGGCATTGGGATACTTCTGATCGCCCCAGATGACTCCCACACTCCCATCGCCATCAAGTTGGATTTCCTCTGCACCACCAACATGACTGAATATGAGGTGTGTACGGTAGGCCTAAAAATTGCTCTCAAGAAAGGAATTAAATGCCTAGATATCTACAAGGATTATATCCTCATCATTGATCAAGTGCTTGGAAAATGGAAAGTCAAGGACGAGAAACTCCAACCCTTCCATGCCCACTTACAAGAACTAGCCTCCCAATTCTAAGATATCACCTTCCATTACCTTCCTCGAGCAAAGAATAACCTAGCCGATGCCCTTGCTACCCTAGCCTCCATGATCGACATGGCCTAAGGAATAATAATGGCCCCCTTCCTAGTTCAAAAGCAAGATAAACCAACCCATTGCTACCATATTGATATCATGACCAAAGAAGATACCGAGCTAGACAATTACTGGTACTATGATATCTGGCACCTCCTCAAGCATGGTAGGTATCCCAAGGATTCCAACAAGAAAGACCGAGCAACCCTCCGAAGACTGGCCGCCCAATACATTATCTGTCACAAAGTGATGTTCAAGAGAAACTTTGATGGAACCCATCTACACTGCATCGCAGGGGCTGACATTGAAGAGGTAATGCAGAAAATCCACAATGAGGAATGCGTGCCCTATATGAACGGTCATATGCTTGCCAAGAAGATCATCCGATAAGGCTACTACTAGACCACCATGATCCAGGATTGCACCGCCTATGTTCGGAGATGCCTCAAATGCCAATATTTTTTTAACCTTCAACACCTGCCTCCACGAGAGTTATATAACATGACTTCTCCCTGGACATTCTCCACCTGGGGATCGACATTATAGGGAAAGTTATGCCCAAAACTTCCAACGGGAATGAATTCATCCTAGTTACCATTGATTACTTCACCAAATGGGTCGAAGTCGAGTTATACACAGTCTTGAATGCCAAGAAAGTGGCCCAATTCATCAAGAAAAACATCATCTACCGATATGGGATCCCGCATGAGTTAGTGTCAGATAACGGGTTGTATTTTGAGGCAGAAGTCACAGAAGTGGTCAACGAGTATGGGATTCAGAGGCACAAATATTCTCCCTACCGACCTCAAACCAATGGTGCAGTCGAAGTCGCCAACAAGAACCTCAAAGACATCATCAGTAAGATGATCGAAAGTTGTTGAGATTGGGCCGACCAAATCCCATACGCCTTATGGGGATACCGAACCTTAATCTGAACCTCTACTGGGGAACCTCTTACTCTCTAGTCTATGGCATGGAAGCAGTCCTACCTGTGGAGCTGGAAATACCCTCGTTGCGCGTCATGCTTGAAAGCAAGGTCAACGAAGAAGACTGGTACCAAAGCCATCTTGACGAGCTGACCCTCCTAGATGAAAGGAGATTGAAAGCTCTATACCATATACAAGGGTATCATCGCCGTATAGCGCGATCATTCAATAAGAAAGTTAAGGATCGCGGTGTCCGAGAAGGGGATTTAGCCCTCAAAGAAATAGTAGAGCCCATCTAGGACCCCGAAGGTAAATTCAAGCCTAATTAGAGCGGCCCATACATTGTCAAGAAGATCTTATCTAGCGGTGCCGCCATGCTCACCAACTTAGATGGAGAAGAGATGGCTCGCCCAGTCAACCTGGACCATCTCAAGAAATTTTACCCCTAATTCGAAATCTCGGAGCGCTGCGACTCTTCTCATCTCCCTTCTAAAAAAAATCTTCATTTCCTTCTACCCAGAACTACGTGGGCCTGATCCTCTGCAAGAACCATTTTTCAGAAAAAATTAAAACCTTTCAAAAAACCCCAGAGGTACGTAGGCATCTTATACATCTTACGTGAGCACGACCCCTTCTTTTTCACAAAAAAAACTATTCTTTTCTAATCTCAGAGAACGACAGTTCATTCTAACATATACTTGAACAAAAGGATTATGCATGCCTTAGCGATCGGTATAGATAATTCAAAATACAAAATTCATCAAAAGGCATAGCTGGATGATCAAAAACTTGTTTATTTCACTAATAAGATATTACAATGCAATTACATAAGGAACGGATAAATCCCTTCCCCCTACCTTCCTAAAAAGCTAAATAAATTCACAAATTTATTCTCCATTACAAAACAAACTCTCAAAGAGTCCTACCCACAGCTACCAGAGGAGTTCGATCCAACATCATCATCCACATCCTGGGGTCCCCAAGCTTCCCCTTCCTGAATGGAGTGCCGCAGATGTTCCATAGACCGATAAGCTCGAACCAGTCTCAGAAAAACTACCACACCTCCCTCCATGGTATCGGATAAGACAAGCCACATTTTTCCAGTCTCCACTACCAACATCTTGCTGACCACTCTTCTCCACAACCACTTTATATAATCCCCGAGGATGTGCCAAACTCTCCAAACAAACTGAGAAGGACGGGTCGACAGACGCCGACTCTCCCACAAAGAGCCAAGCCGCATGCGCAAACTGAAAAGAAATCTAGTGTCCGAGGTGGCATGACCTGCTCCCAGCCAAATTGGCACAGAAGTTGCCAAGGGAAATAAAAAGAGGTATGTCTGAGACCAACCAGCCGGACGTACGAGTATTCCCCCAGCTCTAGAATAGGCAGCAACTGTCCCCACCAATGCACTGACCAATGCAGATTTAGATCCCCATACTCCATAAACCAGTTCTCCCAGCTCTCAATATCCAGGTCAACGCTAATGAAATAGAGCAAAAAGAAGTTGGGTACAACCGACAAAGGGTATTCCGTAGGAGTCACTAGGCGAAGTCTTTCAGACAACCACATGAACAACATCACAGGTCTACCTCTCAGAAGTCAGAACGACCTTCTCGCCAGGCATCCAGGCCATGCAAAGTCTCCGCCAGTATTACCGCCGCAGGATTACGACGGTAGGACATCCATGAAGTAATAGCTGCAAGTTGTGGGTCCACCAGCAGTTCCCCAGTCACCAGCAGCAATTTAGAAACCAAGCCCAAAATGACAGCTCCGGCATATCCAACATCACCAACCTCCTGCAAATGCACAGAACGCACCACCACCGAAAGGGAAATCATTCCTCCAATGACCAAGAATCTACCCACCGAGGGCGAGACACAGAGAAGTCCAACCAACAGCTCCTGAGGAGATCGGCAAAAACTCAGGCATAGCAGCCGCCACACTAGGATTTACTCCTAATATGGAAGAAAATTCCTCATAAGTCGGACAGACTTCTTCCAAGCCAAAACGGAATACATGGTCTTCGGGGTACCAAAATTGTACTGCCGCCATCAGCATATTCCACTTTATGGTTCGATTACGCCATAAAGAGACTCGATGCATGTTGAAAGCATCGTAGTCGACGTTATAGGAGCACATTTCCTTAAAAGCCTCGAGGTAGTTGGCAAACTTAACACTACCAGGGAGATCCATCTCACAGAATAAAAAAGATAGAATATGAAGGTGTGATAAAATCACTCCACCCTTACCTCTTTTTATACTTGAAAACCCTCACAAAAAAACATAACCCCTGCAGAAATCGTAGGAAATCCTACCCCATAAGGTACCAAAGGCTGAAGACGGTACCAATCAAAGCTTTGATTGATTAGATTGGACTGACCTGCCGATAGGCAGGATAAGGGTCTTGCCGATCGGCAACTTCCTATTTGTAGAAACTTCCCTTTTTCCTCTTTTGTCAAAATCAGAATACTCAATAAAAATAAATTGATATTCTCAAACAAAATTTCAAAATCCCCTTCCATCTTTGTATAAATTCTCATTTTAAATAAAACTTTCCTTCAAATCCCAAAAATATTTCTTTTTACGGTCTCAGCAACAAAGTAAAAAGCGCATATGCATTCATTCATTCATTACTAACAGAAGATAATAAAAAAACTCCATTGCATTGCATAGATATGTTTCTGTGTTACATCATTTTGTTGGAAAATAAAGAAAAGCAGAAAATAACGGGACTCAGCCCGAACCCACTCTCTCTCTCACTTACCCTTACCTTCTCTCTCTAAGAACTTCCATCCCTATAATGCGCTCTCTTTCCCCTGCGACGAGACGATGCACCACCGCTACCCGAACCAGACTCCTCCCCAAATGAGGCAGATGATACCAAGCAAGAAGGAGTAGGGACCGCATCCCGAATATGGTCGGTCGCCGAAGATATCCAGTCTCTAATATCCCCCAGCTAAGTGTTGGACACCCTAACTTGCTGCAAGAAAAGGCAAAAAAAATCGGTATCAAGCAGAAAGGATCAAAAGAAACCAAAAAGAAGGAAAAGAGAATAACAGAAAGATATACCAAAGGACGAAGAACCTCTTGTGTCAAGCCCAACTCCTCCGGGTCCATCGCATGAGGACGAAGCAACATAGGCGCCATCCCTCCATCAGCCCGTCAGATGTTGTATGAAGGGGTATAAAACCTCACAAAGGGGACCTCCGAAGTCACTGCCACTGCAGATGTCGACGGACCGCCATCGCTGTGGGAGGACCCCACTGGCTGACTCGAACCCGCAGGAGGGAAGGGAAGTGCATCATATATGTTGGGCTCCATCAGCCAACTCGTCACGAAGTCTATATAATCATATAGCACAGTCGTATCGGTGTATAATAAATAGGATTCGCCAATCATTGTCGTGATCCTCGCATCCTATGGCAACAACCACTCCCCTCTCATAGACATAGGGGACTTGCAGGTGGCACCACCACCTCCTCCTCAACAATCTGTCAGACCATCCTCTCTTTGAGATACCAAGAGTGGCCAAACTCATGCGCCAGCAAATGCCTCTTCTGGGCATTCACTCCAGTCGACCCCGTGTCTTGAACAGCCGTCTCCCATGGGTAAAAGGTCACTTGAAAAATCCCCAGCACATATATAAGTCAACACAGAATCAGAGCACACAAAGACCAGGACTGAAGATTCCTACCCTATCACTGGTTAGGCCATTCAAGACCTGACACACCGCTTCCAGAGAAAGAGACTTCATCGACTACCGATTAGCCTTTCGTCACTGATACAACCGGTAAAAGCCCCCAATAGTCTCATCCTTCTAAGAAATCAGTTGGGTATTACACCCAATCACCTCATAGAACCACGTCTGCCAAAGATAAGAATCTGCGATAATAAAGAGATGCCAAGGAAAATACGAATGCACGAAAAGAAAAATGTGCAAATTAAAGAATAACTCAAGAAGATACGTGACTCTAGTAAAAGTCTGCTGACAGCACTAGCTAAATGCATCTATAGAAAAATAAAGGGTCGCCAAATTCAGGCTCCCCCAATCATAGATAGGGATGTTCGAAAACATCCTCAAGTATGGCAAAAACCATAAGTGGACAACGTCGCCACTCGATGCCACTAGAAATCCCCCCAACACCAGCAGAATAAACAGTCGGGCCATTTATCTCACCTGCAGATCCTCCTCCACATCAATCACCCTACCCAGCAAAACATCCCTCAGCGGGGACTGACAAATAGAGTCCCCAGACACTATCTTCCCCACATCACCTAGCGTCGCCCGCACCGTCTATGGCCTCACCTATAAATATTGATCCACCTCTATCTGCTCTCTATCACAATCCAACCCCAGTAGCTGCTGCACGTCTATGGGAGTCGCAGTCATCTCCCCGAAGCCAAAATAGAAGGTGTGGGTAGTGTCCCACCACCTCTCCCCCAGAGCGCATAAGATCGCCGTCGAACGAGGCATCTCATCCAGCACAGACACCAGCCTCCCAAAGCCTGCTGACGATACTATCCAACGCACCACAGGTGGAAGGTGCTCCCAGACATTCTTAAGCCCCGTTGTCCCGCGGGCACGCTTAGTCGACAAAAAGACATCAGACTGTCAAAGAAAAACCTTTTCAAAATTCAAGAAAAAAAGGGAAATCACCAAAAAAGAATGCCAAAGGTCATTTTTTTTACTTACATAACCACCAGGGGTCACCACCCTAGAAGAGCGATGACGCGACGACTCCCGCAGTAAAGTTCGCTCGTCCACAACTGTCTCAAACGCATCAAAAGAGTTCTCGCTCCCCAAAGTAAGAGGCGCCCTGGACCTCCCCTCCACATTCGCCCAGTCGTCAACAGTCAACCACTCCCCATGTACCACAATGCTCACAAAAGCGACCATTTTTTAGATTGCGGAATGCTAGAACAATTCGTAGAAGAAAATCGCAGAAAGGGAGAAGGTAAGAAACTGTGAAAAATGAGGGGAACCCGCCCTTTTTTATAGGAAGCCAATGGTCATGCCGATCGGCACCTTTTACCTTCTCGAGGCAGTCCAAAAGTCCGTGCCATTAATGAATGGCACCCTCCACACCATGTCGACCGATACCCCCTTAAGTTTTCATACAAAAACTCCTAGAAAGTTCTAGAAAATCCTGAAAAATCCTCAGAAAATTCCTAAAAATCCTAGGGAGGGTTTAGAACATTTTACCACGGAAATCTCACACTCCCTCAAGAGAAACCCCTATTTCTCAAGCGATACTCTCAAAATCCAAGCGGATCTCTCCCCGATAATGTCCCCAGAGGACCTTTAAAGTATCCCAAACTTCAGGCTATCTCATATTCCCCCAAGGTCTCAAATTTCTCCAAGAAATATACCCAAACCCTGGACCACCTAATCACTTCCCCGGTGGAATCAACAGCATCAAACTGGTTGTTCCCCCGGCGAAGTCTCCAAAAAATATGAGGATTTCCCCAACAATCAGCTCCCCAGCTCAAATCAAAATCCTAAGGTAATATCCCCGGAAGAGTTCCCCGAGAACATCACACATAAGCCCTCAGAATTGACTTTGACCTGCAGAATCAGTCATCTCAACTTAAACCCTCAGAATTGGCTTTGACCTGCAGAATCAGTCATCTCAACTTAAGCCCTAAGAATTGGCTTTGACCCGCAGAATTGGCTATCTCAACTTAAGCCCTTAGAATTGGCTTCGACCCGCAAAATTGGTCATCTCAACTTAAGCCCTCGGAATTAGTTTTGACTCGCAGAATTGGTCATCACAATTTAAGCCCTCAGAATTGGCTTCAAACCGAAGAATTGGTTATCTCAATTTAAGCCCTCAGAATTGGCTTCGACCCGTAGAATTAGTCCTCTCAATTTAAGCCCTCAGAATTGGCTTCGACCCGCAGAATTGGTCATCTCAACTTAAGCCCTCAGAATTAGTTTCGACCCGCAGAATTGGTCATCTCAACTTAAGCCCTCAGAATTGGCTTCGACCCGTAGAATTGGTCATCATAATTTAAACCCTCAGAATTGGCTTCGACCCGCAGAATTGGTCATCACAATTTAAGCCCTCAGAATTGGCTTCGACCCGCAGAAATCGTCATCTCAATTTAAGCCCTCGGAATTGGCTTCGACCCGCAGAATTGGTCATCTCAACTTAAGCCCTCAGAATTGGCTTCGACCCGAAGAATTGGTCCTCTCAACTTAATCCCTCAGAATTGGCTTCAACCCGCAGAATTGGTCATCTCAACTTAAGCCCTCAGAATTAGTTTCGACCCGCAGAATTGGTCATCTCAACTTAAGCCCTCAGAATTGGCTTCGACCCGTAGAATTGGTCATCATAATTTAAACCCTCAGAATTGGCTTCGACCCGCAGAATTGGTCATCACAATTTAAGCCCTCAGAATTGGCTTCGACCCGCAGAAATCGTCATCTCAATTTAAGTCCTCAGAATTGGCTTCGACCCGCAGAATCGATCTCCCCCGGCATCTCTTTAGGTCCTCATAATTGACCTAAATCTTTTATTATCACTTCCTTTAGATCATACCCGTTATTCCCCTTAGGTCCTCAGAATTGATCTCGACCCGTAGAATCGGTCATCCTCACCCTTAGGTCCTTAGAATCGACCTTGACCCTCTGAATTGGTCATACTCTTTCAAAGACATCATACGGTGTCTATTCGACGGCTATCGTTTGTTCCAAACTCACCCATCGAGGGGGGCTGTAGACACCCCATTCTAGTACCCCCTAAACCTCTCCTTAGGACCCTAGCACCTCCCTTCATCACCACAAACCTAAGTCATACCCCAGGTACTAACTTAGAGGCCATCGGGCACTCTCAGGCTCCATTTGACCAAAAGTCAAACTCTTCATCTTGACTGAGACTGAATGAATTTTCAAAGGGCACCGAAACCCCTTTCCAACCGTCCGTCCCGTATGCGATTCTGACTTACGGTATGGACAAACGACCCATTCTACCCCGAAACTTGATCAAGAGGCCACCGGACGCTCTTAGGCTCTATTTAACCAAAGTTAACTCTTCATCTGAAATCCCTTTCCAACGGTCCGCTCCGGGCCCAAATTTAACTTACGGTGCGGACGAACGATCGGTTTTACTATGAAAGATCACCGAACGCTTCTAGGCCCCCGTTGACCAAAGTTAACTTTCCAAACTGAGTCAAACTCTTTGGAATGTCAAAATACATCTTCTAACCTTTCCAACGGTCCGCCCCGTGAGCGATTCTGACTTACCATGAGGATGAACAATCCGTTTGCCTCTGACAATTCCCCGTCCAAAGGACCGACGGATGCTTTCGAGTCACATTTTATCGAAAGTCAACTCTCGAACCTGGGAACGGTCCAAAGACTTTCGAAGGTCTATGAAGTACCTTTCTAACGGTTCGTCCCGTGCATGATTTGGATCAACGATTTGCGCTCTACAGTCGATTTTTTGAAAGAGACTGCCAAACGGCAGGTTCCAAACCCTGCCTATCGGCAGTGTGCCTAAAAGCACCTGCCAATTGGCAGGACCAGGACTATGTTGATCGGCAATGCCCTGGGCCTATAAAAAGGAGGGTCTGACCTCATTACAAAAGGGACATAAGATCTGAAATCCATTACTCTCAGCGAACTCAGAAAACCCCTCTCGAAGTCAGCGTGATTTTCACATCTAAATCCCTTCCTAACCTTCATTTTTCATCATCTTTTTCATTAAACTTGGTGAATTAACTATTCTTCATCATCATCCAAGTGCAAGGGTTGCTCTCCAACATTCAATATCAAGTTCAAGATCTTCAAGAAGGTCCAACTTTCCCAACTCTCTCTTCAAATTCTCCTAAATTCGCATTAACTTGTTTTATTACTTAGCACTTTTATTCTCTCCATCTCACATATCCTAATATACTTTTTATATAGTATTATTGCACATCTCTTATTTTCATATAAATAAAACCCCAAAAAATAAGAAAAATAGGGTTTGCTCATAAATTACAAATGGGAATTCTCATTCTTTTCTCACAACTAAAACACTTTTTTACCCGCACACACATATAAGAGAAAGTCTCTGGTTGGATTTATGGGACAAATCCCACCCCTCGTTTTGCATACGAACTACGTGGACTTTGATGTCTCTATAGGCTTCGTAGGCGTCTCGGGGTAAAACTCGAGGCTCAAGTCCTAGTTTTCTCCCATTTTTTATTTTTCTATATTCTTTAACTTAATTTTCCTAAAATCTATATATTTACATATACATATATTTGTTATTAGTGGCGTATTATTCCGTATGCGTTATCGTTCCATTATAATGATCAACGCTAGGATAATCGCGTAAATCCTATTTTCTAATATTATTTTTAGGAACATTCCTATGGATGACTGGCTTTATCTCTTCCATGATACAAGTCGATGATTCCTATCTCCACTACATATACACATGCACACATATCACGAGGAAATAAAGGAAAATAACAATAAACCATGAGAGACAGTAAGGGCGGAATGGGTGCCTAACACCTTCCCATTTCGTAAGTTAGCCTCCGAACCCTTTTCGAATCATTTTGGTTTCGTATCTATCAATGTATCTTTGGATGCTATCATTCAGGATGGCTTCCCCTTTTCTTTTGTCTGTTTTGAGTAAAATAGACTGACGACTCCATCTCTCTACATTTTCACCTCACACATCGCCGACGCAGGCCGAAGCGCTCCTGAGAGGGATGCGTGGGATCGAGATCCTCTCACCACGGAGATCACACCCCCTCCTACGTCTCTCCCATCGCGAGGATCGGGGATGGCAACAATATGTTTTTAAAATATTTTTTCTGGTTTGAGTAGTTGATGAGGAGGAGATTGCAATGATGATATGTTGCCAATGACACTTGAAAATTGTGTTATTTCAAAAATATTTTGGACATTTTAATTGTGTTATTTTTAGACTATATAAGTGTAAATTAGCTACACGCTCAACATCTACATCCTAGAAAGTGATAACTGTAACTGATGCTTGAGAAGTCCTCCAACTAAGAAGTCTGTGGCGATGACTACAACTTAGCATCTGTAAAAATAGTTCTGCATATAGGATTAAGCCTAGCAAGTCTATTTGGTCCATAATAATACAAACATATTTTCCCACGATATTAAGTTAATTTAACTTATTCCAATCCAAAAACCCTATAAACATGCGACGCTAATCCCAATCCCAATCTCGAAAGGTATCCTTATTCTATGAATCTATATTTTAATTAAATACTCATTACTTTAACATTTTCCCGAGTTATAGCCCTATATATACAACTTTAGTATAATCAACACAATACATAAGAAAGTGGAAACTACACAATCTAAATCCACATGAGTATACCCAACTCACATCCAAATCATATAGGCTATGCATTGCCCGAATCCAAAGTACGAAGGCCTATCCCTATGCCATCGGGGACAACTCCTTCCACTATTAGTTATAGCTTTAGGACGTTCCAACCTTATAACCTCAAAACCACAATAAGGGAAATCATTACACTATCACACCAAACGTATGACCCCATACCCTAGGCTATAGGAGATGATCTAGTCCCCTTATCCTAACTAGAGATACAGGTGCCTCAGCATGTAGGATCAGCATAATAAAACCTATGTAAACCCGTGCGCTCAGTAGGAAACCACACATGGTCACATCGTATGCACCCAATTAATTCCATACTAGTAGGTTGCCCACGAGCACCCCTAAGTATGTTCACATAATTCAAATAAATCATTATCAAACCACAATTAATGGGTTAAAAAGATAATATTGCTTAATTCATGATTTACACATTCTTTAACATTAACCGACTTTATAAACTTTAACTCGACCTTTCAAGGTTCATAAAATAGGTATCGTCCCCTAAAATAGGTATCGTCCACCAAACCAACTGTTTCATAATATATTGTTTATTTCTTTAAAAGTTTCTGAGAAAAATCTAATTTAAAAATCGACTTAAAATCCCTACAAATTCCCCAAACAAAACTAGCCTACAGGGTTGGACGGATCTTCCACAAGGCCGGATCGATCCATTGTCTGGATCGATCTGAGCTTGGGTTGTATTGATTCGACAAGCTCCGTGTTGGGTTCTTCCCTAACCATTCATCCGTGGCGGATCAAACCCAATACAAAACAACCTGCAACCTTTAACGAGCAATAATAGCCCATCCTCCCAATCTATAATGAACATGTTAGTGTAGGAAATAAGATTCTATACGATTTAAAAGGATTACAACAAGGTTTAGGGTCCAATTTCATAATTAAGCCAACTAAACCTAACTTTATCTTCCTCAGACGAATGTATTGAATTAATCTACAATTTCAATTATACAATTAGGCTACTACATTAAAAGATAAAAACATGTATATAACATATCTAATGATTTCGATAACACATTATAAGGGTTCTTAATTTAATTAAATATAATTATGAAATCAAGTTTGATTGTTAAGTAAATCCGACTATTTAATCATATTAATTGATTTCAATACGTGATATTTCTGAACAAAGTAAACTCGCCTCAAGGTGATTGTATGAATTAACCCTTAAAATCACAAGAGTTATGATTCCCTCTTCTTCCTCCTTATCAGCTAGGGTTTCTCCAATATGTATTATGTGTTTTAAGTTAGACTAATTAACTTATATTATTAATGTAATTTGTAATTAGGCTTAAATCCTAAACTGGCCTCAACATAAGAGGCCCAATAAGTCGTAAATGGTCTTAAACTTGGCCAACCCCATATAATAACCCAATGGACCGTTTTACCACTATTCTTAAATTAATTCGGGATTTCTAAATATTACACGATCCTACCCAATGATTAATATATTCCGCGAGTTAATTATTTAATTAAAATCATTAATTAGCTAATACATGTCATTTATAATTTTAAATTTTAAATCTTAATTATTAATTAATTAATTGTTACTGGATATTATAATAACGATCGGCGTGAACCAATACCGAGGGAATAATATAAAAAGGAAACTTTCAGCACTTAGTCCCGTGACCGTTACATGGCGGCCATAATACTCAGTCACTAAATTATTTATCTTAATAAATTATAATGAGTTAGACAATTACCATCATAATATAAATCTAAGCAACACAAAATTAAACAACGCAACATTACATAGGTAATAAGTAAATCTACTAAATGATATATCAAATGTCATATGAAATATCTAACTATCACACAACTAATAATTAATTAAAAATATAATAAAACCATAAAAATACATAATACTAGTTTGAAGCCCCGCGCGATGCGCGGGCGCTTTGTAGTTGTATCGGAGTTAATTTCGTCCGCCCCTAATTGTGTTAACAATGAAATAATAACAATCTGAGTAGGAACGGAACTAAATACCTGCATTAAGTTTAATGAACCTCATTTTAACTTTTTATGAATCCAAATAATCAACCACAATGATAATAACTAAAGAATTGTATTCATTCTTAAACTAACCTTGACGTTAAAATAACTGAATAAGTAAATATATTAATCGAAACGTACATGTTTTGGTAGTTCGTCTCATTGTGTATGCAGTTTTCACATTTTTGAAATTGACCTGGCAATTATATCTGCGTCAAATAAAAATTGAGATTCTGAAAACTTATATTTGAAAAAAATAACATATCTGCATTTCCTCCATTTAGTAATCTCTTCAATGCTTGATCCTTCCCCAATGATCTCTTTAACAGGTAGTTGGTTCTCTTGTATCAACATTGTTGCAGTTAAGAACTGGATGTTGGCTTATGGATACCGTTCGAAATATATGTGACAGGGATGTTCTTCCCTAGGGAAGCCTGTGGACCTGCACGAAAAATAAATGAAAGATCCACATAGGTTGCGCTGCATAAAAATCCTTAATGTATACAACTACTTAATCGAAGCAGATATCAATGTATTCAATCCCTTTTTGCAGCCATTTGGATGTGCAAGTTTAATTATGACCAAGTTTAATAGTGCTTATTTGAATAGTAGCTTGTCATGTATATTTTGAAAATCTTTAAAATTTTGAACAATGACGTCAAAAATGTACCTGTAGGACGAACCGAGATTACACGCTTCAGATAGGATTTGACTACAATATTGGGTCGAATATAATTTTCTTTCCCATACTTGTTTGGCAGATTCGAGAGAGAGAGAGTTAATAGGTCTTTAATCAATGATCTGCAAACCTGAATTGAAATTCCAAAGCTCTAGAATGCTGCAATGTCTGAGGTGTCAGTTCTATGAGCATACTTCATGGATTACTCTAATTTCGCATCCTTTATCTCAAACACTTATTCCTCATCTTCATTCATAAGTCTGGTACAACGAAATTGAGAACGACATTCAGAAGGAGAAGAAGAAATCAGATCAGGTAGACGGAACAGAGCATCAGAATTGTATCAACATGTATATGACCTGTAATGGGACATGTATATTAACTGTCGAACATTCCAAAACCCCTGTCTATAACCCCAGATTCAGCACCCTTACTTTACTCATTATACTGTTAAAGAGTTTAGTTCAATATTAAAAAAATACCAACCCTGGAATTTTGGTGTCTACTAAGTTGCTTCCATGCCTATAAATACAGAACAAATGATTTAATCACCATTTCTTACAAAAAAATGTCATGATATAAATTTAACCAAATCACATTTAAATTGACAAAATATTATACACCCTGTATACTGGATTTTTGGAATTATGTAGCTTTTGTACTCCACATATAAAAAATAATAAATAAAATAAAATTTAAACAAATGTAGGATTAGATTATCCAACATTCTACCTCGTTAACTAAACTTATTTTAGCTAAACCAAAAAGTAAAATATACAGATATAGTTATGAAGAGTTAAAAGAAAATTTAAAAAGGTAAAACTAACCTTGTTTGGTCTCCCCCTTCTCTGCCCAGACGTCATTACTCTCACTAACCTAAACTAAAAGAAATGAATAGAAAAAAGGATAGGTATGTATCTGCAGCTTTTAAGGCGAAATTGGTTACTGGAAGGAAATTGTATATGAAGACATCCCTCTGTATTACAATTTTTTCTACAAGAAGGGGCATGATGATATCAACCGTTTATTTAAATTAAGTAATAAAAACATTACATCTCCTATAAAGCCCAAGCTGCATTTTCATCTTGTTAAAAATTCTAATGAGGTAGCAGAAATGCTGGTCATGCCAGAACAGAACACAGTTCAAAATGCCACAAATATGAACACTCTATTAGTGTTGCTATATTTCCACATCATCGGATGCTGCAGGATTTAATGGAATTTTCAGAATCTAATCTACATGTGATGCAAGGAAAACTGATATAATAAAGCATGCTTCAAAATTTTGTTTTCAGCATAAATTAGCTCACTAACCTTATTGTTCTCGTCAAGAGTGTTATATAGACAAAAAGAGTTGAATACATAAGGTTGGGGCTGCCATGTTTCCTTTCAAGTACGACTTTTCTCACCATTACCAATTCTCCATGTAACCCCCCATTCAAGTACTTTGCGGTCCTCCTTTGATTTTTCAAATTCTTAACAGAAAATGGCTTCAAGATTGAAGTTAATTTTCTAGGATTGCAAATTTTGTGTAGCCAATACAACGTATGGCGATATTTCTGAAGTTTTTTGGTGTAGCTCAATGTGTGTTTCCTTTGTTGGAGATGTCAGGGGATCGTTTTCAAAAATCTTTTGCTTACTTCACTTGCTGCAATAAATACTGAGAAAGGCAGGCACAATCATGCCAAGTTATCTATATATTTTACATTGTCAAACTTATCATCATTATGACCCTTGCCAACATCTATATAATTTACATTCTGCAACTATAACTCGATCTTATACTGCGTTGAATTTTAGAGTTGTGTGAGGTCAATAAAGTGATTAATATTTATATAAAAATAAGCATATGTACAGATTCAGCAAACATGCTAACCTCTAAATGGCATGTAAACAAATCAACATGAAATAAGAGTGGAAAAGAAATCCAGACCCTCTTAATGGTGAGGTTATAGTTTTTTTATAGATGGGTTGCCGGACACATTTGGTATTGTGAATTTTCACATAAGAAAATTTACAATACAAAGAGAGATGATGGTTGGAACTATCTATGTGAGTAATTTAGAGATGTGTTGTTTCACAAAGTGAGTAGTATACATATGGAAATAATCATATATACAGATTTAACACACATTCTTGTATCTAATTGGCATGAAAAAAATTATAATACAATAAGAAAAACTGCTATGTATGGCCGGTTAATTATAATTCAATAAAAAACCGAAATATATGCACAATCATATACACCGGGATGCACACATTACATTACATCAACTCATCAGTTCATTTCAATCATTGGATTTCCAAAATAAAAGGAAAAACAAACCTGAATCAAGTAAATATTACATCGCCGCAATGGCTCAATGCATCTGTCATTAGTTGATGTAAAATATTTAACCTCCACCTAATTGTTGTTGTAAAAAGCGTAGCCCAAACATAACCCCGTTGTTAAATTCATTCTTAATAGTACTTCATAATGATGTTGTCAGGATTGTCTGCGTATGAATTTTTTGTATTCTACATCTGATTCAAGGAACTTTGATATAAGAAAGCATTGTTTGTAAAACAAACTACACATTGTGTGTAGCCCTTTAGGGAATACGAGAGTTAATTTCTTTACTAATAGTATCGAAGTGAAGGGCAGAGTAAATGAAATAAGAAAAGTTAAACAATGATGTGAGAACGATGTCAGCTTTGCATTTTGATGTAAGTACAAAGAGCTAGATATTTGGGAGTAGGTTAATGATACAATGGAGAATGATCCATGTGAAGATTAATTGATATGTGAGAAGGATTAAAAATATAAGGCGGCATTGAATCTCAAAGTCTTTATGTCTGTAAGTGTTATTATCAGATGATTGCAAGCCATTTCCAAAACACCTAATCCGCTCCTCCTTTATCCGGGCTTGTGACCGGCAATACCAAAGTTATTTTGGTATTGGCAGAGATCCATCCCAAATTAAGATTATATGTTTTGTTCTTTCAGTATGTATGAAAGTGTATAGTTGATTATTAACTATAGATTTATGAAAGCAGATATTGGTAATCTTTATTTTTTAATGGATGGAGAATGTTGTTAATCTTGATTTGGGAATGGATCAATAAGTTGCATTACAGATAATAACATAAACTTCATAAATTGAGTCTGATTGTATCATTTAAACAACAGTGTTTAATATGTTTCCGAATATAGTCTTATATTATTATCATATTAAATCCTAAATATTGTTGTGCTGCACTCATTCGTAAAGCAATTGAACTTGATCATTTCTAAATGACAATTATTCAAAAAGATGAACTGTATTATCTAAGCCCACTTGTCAGAATTTCCACTGCATAATAGTAAAAAATTAAAAATTAAAACTTATTATAGATTTATTTTAACATCTGTTTGATTATAAAGAATAAATACTTACTCATTATCTGGATCTTTTTTTAATTTTATTTTGAGGATCTGTCTGAATTTGTCCGTTGTCATTGGATGTACTTGATGAGGATAGAAATGCTCTCTTTTGTCCCTGTTTATAGTAGTGTATGCTAATGAATTAAAAATTTATAATTCATACGCCAGTCGTTATAAAATATTATTTAAATACCTGTGATTGATTCATTGATGAATAATCATTGTTGGGTATATCTTCTTCATAGATTTTGGTCACTGTGTAAGAACGTGATCCTTGATTCAAATTGTAATTGTCAAGTTTCACTTTGAATTTGTATTCCTTGCCCACTATATTATTGATCGAAGCTGGTATTTTATTCCCTTCTTCATCCTGTAATAGTATTTGTATTATTAATTTAACAAACCAAAATTGAGACTATATTAATTTATATATATGCGATTACTTGTTCAAATGATGTGAGTAGTTGTGTGACAGGTATACGAATGATCTTCTCTGCTTCTTTATCAAAAATGACAAAAGTTGTTTCTCCCGTTCTGTCCTCAACTTTGACACTCAATCGATACCTGCATTCAATATTAATGTAATTACTTATGTTCGTGTTCAAATAATTTATATTATATTGTATCTCTTACCTTGGTTTTGGAAATCTTGGTTCAATGCTGCAATTGTCGCACCAAAATGTTGTTGACAGTGGTGTACACTTTTTATTACACTCTGTGCATGATAAGTAGAACCAACCAAATTTTGTATCTACGTTGATGATCCTCGCTTTGCATGAAATAATTGTTGGCTATATAGTAATTGTAAGTTAGTTATTTGTTATAGTATTGTTATTTCTTAAATAATGAAAATAGTTTAATAATTCAAGAAATGTAAATACCTCTTGAATTGTATTTGATGTCATTGACAAAATCTCTGCAATTGATTTTTCCTCTAGTTGTTCTTCATTTTTTTGAGGAATTTTCATGATGTCTAGAGATGTTATTGTAGCACTATAACATAATAAATTTGTTTAAATATTGAGATGTTTATATTAATCATGAAAATTAAGAGTAATAAATGTGTGATGTTTTACCGTTCCTTAAAAGACGAAACTTCGGGTATTTCTAGATTTATGTAAACCTTGCTTGCATTGGTAGTTGATAGCGAGTAATGCCCTATAAATAGTAAACTTAAGAATATTAGGCCATTTGTTATTTATTTATTAGATTAAAATAAAGAAATTGTGTAAAAAAATTTGATGTACACCATAATTACTTATGAAAAATTATAAATAAATAATTCAAACAATATGAAAGCTGAATACGTGTTTGAAAGATGGGATTTTATTGTGAAATTACCTTGGAATAACTTCACTGTTGTGGATGAGACGACTACAACAATAGGTTTGGGTATGTTCTTCAAAATATCATCATCCAGATCTTGTGCATTGTCGGCCCACAACGTAATTTGAAGTTTTGTATTGCTGTATTTTTATACTTTAATAAAGAATTATATTTATTAAGGGAATTATATTAAAGTACTACGACAAATAAGCATTGTTTACCTCTTGTCTTGTAGCTGAATTACTCTTTTCTTAATCATACTTCCTCTTGCTAATTGATCTTCGATATCGCTCATGCTTATCAGCACGCCAAACACATCTGTTTATAGTGAAAAGTTGTAATGTAGATTATTGTAAATAATATTACTTAAATTATTGTAATTGATTATTTGTAGTGTTTCATTCTTCCCAGATAGCTGTATGTTGTTTGTCCTTGATAATGCTTGCTTGAAATCAAGGAATTCGAAATGATGTCTTTTAATGATTGGGTAATCGATTTGAATTGCTTCTATGAATGTATTGGGCAAGAAGTAGATCATATATTTGTGTGTCACCACCTTGTAGTTAGACTTGTTATCCACAACAATGAATGAAGAAATTTTGTAAATTTCACCCTCTTTTAGCAACTGATCGAACTGAAGAACTAATTTCTTCCTTATGCAGGCATGTATGTGGTCTCCCTTTCAAAAACGAAGAATATGTTTAAATGAAAACTTTTTTAGAGTATTTAATTCTATTTTTTGTAGAGAGATATTGATTTCTTACATTCTCATCAAGTAGAATAATGTCGGTGCTCATGACTTCATTGTCTGCTTTTGTATTGCGAGGCTTCCATTTTCTTGAAATCCGCACCTGAATTGTCCAGTCAATTCCTTCCTTTTGAAGGTCCTTAAGTAATGTCACCTTCCTCATTATATGAGTTGTGATATTCCTGTATTTCGGATTACGTCTTTATTTCATTAATGAATAATTTATTAACCAAAAAAAAGGAAATTAATTTACATGTTTGAATTTTATTTAACTTACATTTATTTAATGAATTGAACACTTCTTTGAATACAACATTCTTCGTCTTGTTGTGGTTTTCAGAGCTATCGGACATTATTAAGAATTTTAAGCCAGAACGTGAAGTAACTCTAGATGCAGCCACATACAGTTGTTCGTGGCTGAAGACTGGATGCGGTAAAAAAACTCCCACATTTTCAAGAGTTTGTGCTTGGCTCTTGTTGATTGTCATGCAGAAGGATGATCGAACTGGTAGTTGACGTCTTTTCAAAATGAATGGCCATTTAGGCTCTGAAGCAGTCATAATTATCCTTGTAATAAAAACCTTTGCGCCAATGTTTGAACCGGTGATTATTTTTGCTTCAATAACCAATGTCGATAGTTGGGTAATTATTAACCTTGTACCATTACAAAGTCCCGAACTTTGATTTATGTTTCTTAGCAAAATAATTGGCATTCCAATTTTTAAGTGTACTTCGTGGTTTGGTAGGCCAGGGAATGATAATGTGTTAAGAAACTCAATTGGGAAGAGAATCTCTTGATCAGTAAAATTCCCAGAAGCCTTACAAAGAGAATCTGAACTTAAAAAAGTTTTTTTCTCTTCAGGAAGTAGATCCATAATGTAAGAATTAATCTCATCAACTGTTTCATTTCTTGGAGTTAGAATCCCTCTTGAGGTTAAATACTTACTATTTGTATAGTTTGCGCATAAGTCTGGGTACGTTGATTCAACTATACTTCCAATGGGATCATCAGTAAATGGGATGAGCATATCCTTAGGTATGTTTATCCAATCTGGTTCGCTTTCGTCTCCCATTGAGTCAGTGGGCAAATCTCCATCTCCTAGAGCGAGTACCCAATCACTAAATTCATTTGAATCTTGAATACGCATGTTTTTTTTCAAAGAGAATACAGTGCACAAATCCCAAATGTAAGATTTATTGATTGATGACTTTATAATTTCCTCTCTACTGCCTCTTGGTACAATAGGTAAAGTTTGCCTAAAATCACCACCAAGTAAAACTATTTTGCCTCCAAATACTTTTTCAGTTGAATATGGATCATTGAACCTAAGAATATCTCTGAGTGACTTATCAACGGCCTCAAAAGTGTGGCGATGGTTCATTGGTGCCTCATCCTAAATAATCAGAGTTATTTTTTTATTAGCTCTGCAAGTTGAGTACCTTGTCTTATCTCACATGTTGAGTTCTCTCTTAAATTAATTGGGATAGCAAAGCGTGAATGGGCTGTTCTTCCTCTAGGTAATAATAGTGATGCAATTCCAGATGATGCAACTGCTAGCACAATTTTACCCTCTGGCCTTAATCTTGAAATGATTGTCCTGTATAAATATGTTTTCCCAGTGCCTCCAGCCCCGTTCACGAAAAACAATCCACCTTTATCCTCGATACATGACTGAATTACAGAATTATAAATAGATTCTTGTTCGTTGTTCAGTCCTTTATGTAGATCCGCATGCTGACGCAATAGTTGATGAACATCATAGGATAGTTCTTCCGTGATCAATCTATTGTTCAGTTCATGTATTAATGTATGATTGGGGATTGGTAAAGGTGGAAAGTCGTTTAAAGACTTATTGCTCTTCTCTAACAGTAGCTCAATTTCATACAGACAATAGTTCTTTATTTGATCATCTGTGAGTAGCAAATTATTGAAATTCAGCATCTTTCTTTGACGATACAAAATGTCATCAGACAATAATTCCCAATTTTTTCCCAAAGTTCTAAAGGATCTGATGTCTCACAGAATAAAAGAAGTGTTATAAAAAGATCCCTTAATTGCGCTCCTGTTGACCATTGCGATGCTTGCTGTAATACGTCATGCCACTCTTTATCTCAGTCTAGTAACCCAAGTGAATAACATGCTGATTTAAAAGTAGGGTAAATCACTCCATTGATTGTTCTCATTTCTTCAAAGTTCCTTGCTCCCTTTATAATGTTACATAACATTCTAAGGTAAAATAGCTCGCCAGCAGTTGGATGAATGAAATTAACGCGTCCAACACAGATTTCGGATTCCCGTCGCTTCCACTCTTTGTATTCGGGTTTCCATGTCCATTTCTCTGGGAAATCTACGTATGTTAACTCTCTTGCATCTTCGTGAATTGAATTAGTTCGCATCCATTCAGTCAGCATAGTTTTGTTCACATCGATTCGGTTTATGACATTATCTAGTCTATCACAATCTCTAAAGGTGACAACTTGTTCATTCGGAAGATGCAAAGTTACACGCTCAACCCCCACACTTCGGTACTGTATGTCAAACTCAAAAATTCTCCAGCAAGCTTCACATGCGGAGAGCTAACGGCAATCAAGGAATGTTCGTATTTCATCAACTTCTCTTACTTGCTCTATCCCATCTTCATTGTTACGTTTAATGTTCTCTTCCAAGACCATTCTTGCTCTGTCAGGTCCCTTGTTAATGTACTTGAAAAGATATTTTATAGACCTTGATCTGTTACACCATTCAACATTGATATGTGCTTGGTATTTAACGATTAAGTCAACATTATGGGGCACAACAAATCTATTATCCAGCTTGACGCCATTTTTCTCAAAAAAATTGGAATCATCTCTTCGCCTATAAACCGGGAATCCTCTGTCATCAATTATTGTTTCATTGGTAAAAGGTCGAGGGAAGTGTTTTGAGCAACCTTCTTTTCCCATACATGGTGAAGAAGGATTAGCATAGCCACATGGACCGTGCATCATAAATTGCCCAACAGCTGCATATCCATTTGGATCTAATGTGCCATCTGGTAACTCTGCAGAGATGACGTCATCAATCTGCTTTGGAGTTTTATTCTTCGAACCAGATTGTAGGAAGATTAATACATGAGCATGAGGTAATCCTCTCTTTTGAAATTCAATTGTGTAGATAGCTGAAAGGAATTTGAACGTTTTAATGTATATTAGTAAAAGTGTAATAATTATAAATAGATATGAGGTTTATAATTTTACTAAGTGATAATATATATTCATATACTAACCTGCCATTATGGGACCAAAATATTTGCCATCTGTTAAATCCCGCATTAATTGATCAAGTTTAATTTTGAAGACCCTTGTGACAATGTTTGGTCTATCTTCAGTTTTTGCGCATGGGGTTAAATTCAGGAAAGATTGAATTTCTGGCCATTTGGGATTTGCAGTAAATGTAATAAAAAGATCGGGGTTTCCTACCCATCTACAAATTGCCATAACATCTTGGAAATTTTGGGCCATATATCGTGGCCCACCTGTGAAGCTAGAAGGTAAGACGATGCGTTTTCCAACAGAGGCAGGTTTTGTATCTCCCTTAAGAACTGCATCTTTTAACCATTTATACAGTTCTGATCTTAGTTGTGTTTGATTTGATCTTACCCAAAGTAATCTCTCTGACTCAATGCAATTATATGCATCAACTATAAATTGCTGGAATAACCGACCTGAAAGTTGGAGTGTTTGGCCTTCATTCATTCTCTGTTGTAATCTATAAGAATAAAATTCACGCATCGTGACGGAATTTCTTTTCGTTTTTAGTCGACCTTGGTTGTTTAAGTAGGCAATATCGGTATGGAAACCATCTTCTCCGTATGGAAATAACAAAGGGTATTACATGGCCATAAAAGATGGATGTAGTTCGCTTATTCGTTGCAATCCCTCTGATCTATGTTCCACAACTACATCTCTCTTTGCAGCAATATCATGGAGGTCTCCAACACTTAGAGAAGCAACCTCTGGTGCGTTAGGTAAATTGTAGACATATGAGCTTCTTGATCGATCTCCGCTAATTCTTATACGAAGATATGACAAATCTTCTTCTTTGAAACGATCACGCGCCATGCGAAAAACTTTGACTAATACATTGTGTTCATCAAACATTTCTATTAATCCTTCAACAATATCAACGTCTAAACTCGATGAAAGGCTATCTCGACTAAATACTCGGAGCCTATTGTGAACTTCATTATCAGTGTCATAAATGTAGAGTTGTGAAAATTTTGGAGCGAATCCATTTAATGGTATTGGCGAACCAATTTTATGGTAGTTTTGCCCTGAGATGCGAAAAACATAAGGACCAACTCCGTTGTTTATCGTCTTGTCCACTTTTCCACCCATTGATGTAAATGCAAACATAGAGTTATACGCCCGAATATTATCACGGAATAAAGAAGATCTTCTTCCTGATAAAGAGTTTAGCAAACTATTTAGGAACACGGGTGCTTCTTTAAGTGATGGCAATTTTATTTTTCCTTCTCGACTGGAGAACTTTATATTTTTGCGTCGTCTATGTTTCTCACTACGCTCTTCATACCACATGATGGCCGAACAATGCTCACATTTATAAGTTGGCGCACCAAAATTCCACGCAGCTGTGGATTTTTCGATAAGAAAAAATAAATATTAAATATATCTAGTAATGAATTATTTTTTTAAGAAAATATATTATTTTTATATCATAATCTTACTTCTTTGTGTTGGGAGATTATTCGGCCGCCGATTTCTTCGTTGAGTAAGATGAGCACGGTCTACAGATTTTTAATATAACATTTCAAATAACTAATTAGATTTGTCTTATAGGAATAAACATTAAATTGTTGGAGGTAAATAAAAAGTCAGTATATAAAATATTAATAAAAACCTGTATTACGAATAGCATTTTCTCTCGCAATGGCGTCTCTTACGGTTTCAATTGTGTATCCACTACAGTTCCTATACGCGTTATTAGATGATGAGTTAACGACTGTTGTTGATGAAGTAACGCTACCGTCTTTATTTACAATTGATCGAGATACGATTCTTGATTTAAAACCATTAGAACAATTCATGGCATTGTGTTGAGAAATGGGTAGATGATTGTTAAGAGTAGGTGTTGGATGTATCATCGCTCTATTTACGTTATGACAACTTAAGGCTTCAGAAACTCTATTACGTCTATTGAGCATAATAACACGCCTTTGGAATCTAGCAAGTCTACCATGGTTGAGATTATCCATCTACTTAATTCACAGATATAAGTCATTAGGATTAAAAATTTAAACATGTATAAAAATTTAACAAACATGAAAAAATAACATAATAAAGGAGGATTCGAAATGCCTTAACATGAAAAAGAAAATATTTTAGAGAAATGGACAAAAGTTCTTTTAGGGTCTGTTTCATAGCATTATTTATGTTGACAAATATGACATTTACCTACAATTTGATGTGTTTGGTAGCAAAATTTGCCTACACGCTATTTGCTAATGTACAACACCTACTATGCATAACATGTTGTCAAATTTTGCTTTGCTATATGGGTGCGAAATATTTAACAACAAATTTGTTAACTTAAAAACAGTTTTAATGTAAAAAATTATTTTAATGTAGAAATTGTATTTTCGTAAAAACTGTTTTAATGTAAAAATTGGTTTTAATAAATCATCTACATTAGTTATGATGATCTAAAATAACGCATAGCTAATTGTACTTCCAAAACATAATTTAATAATGTGAAAACAATCGAAATTGAATATTGATAAGGTAAAATTTATTGTAAGACATAAATGAAATACCTGTAAAAGTCTTCTATTTGGTGATATAATCTTAGCTGATGTTGTATACCTACAGTATTTGAAACAAAATATAATATAAATGATACTATAGGTGATATAAGACATTGATAAATAAATAAATATGAAACGATAAACATACATTACATTCAATGGGAATTAAAGTATAAGTTAAAAAATGCAGATAAACAAACTTAAGATTAATGTCGTTAAACAATTACCATAATACATAACAAATAATCATTACGTTATATCCATAAGAGTAACAAAAAGCACAAATAAAATAAGTTTCATAATAAAAAACAACAAACAATTTTATTCATAACGACATCGATAACATATGAGTCTTAAATAAACTGTATACAATTGAAACTTGTTTCTGTGTAACAAATAAATCATCAATACATAAATCTTAATAATCGTCTTCATTTTCGGAAGGATCATAAGTTGAAGTATTTTCATTAGAGTCTTCAATTTCGGGCACTTCATCGACTTCAGATAGAGTATCAAGATCGTAAAATTCAATGTCGACATCATGTCGATGGGGTTCATTAACTTCAAAAACTTGCTCAAGGAAGGGGAACAAAGATAAGAATTTTTTTTTCTTCCTCTCCTCCATTTTCTTAGATTCAACAATCTTGCCATCTTAATCATAAGTACCAATGAAGGAGACACGATGCAACGATTTCAGGACGAAATTTTTTTTCTCTATTCTTGTTTTTTTGCGTTTGTTCTTAGACATCTTCATGAACTCATTTAACTCACGTGTACGACACCTTAATCGCATACGTAAATCACGGAGTGTGGGATTGTCAATGTCAATGATGTCTTTGTATTCATAGATTTTGTTTGCCTTCTTTAGCAATTCAACCTCTCTTCGAACCATTTTCGCCTATTAACAAATGGTATAAATTAAGAAAAAAAAAACAAATAAGAACCTCATGTCGAACACTAATAAATTCCTTATAATTTCATATAAAAGAATTAAAGTAATTGAAAAATCTCACATAACGTAAAACTCTTAACAGCACATAAGATTTGAACAACAAATAAAAACCAAAAAACTGAAAAAGTAAATTAATTTATAAAGTTTAAATATATGCTGTAAATTTTTTATTATTATTTTAATTAAACCAAATTTGAATAGACACCTATTTCTGTCATAACAGTCAACTGGGCAGAAACAAATTATTACTAATTATTATACCTATACAGTACAGAATCTGCTAACTAAAGTTATGAGATTAAATAATTATTTCAAAGCACACCTCGTGGGAACCGTAGCCAATAGACGGAGTATAAGAATTTATACACAGTAACCATTAATAAATTATTGTTTAATTTTTGGGGATATACACTGAACTAAAAAACAGCCTTTGTCAATAAAAATTTAACCTAACTTTTATTTTTTGGGGATATAGATAAAAAAAAGAGCTCAAGTAAAATCATTTTGAAACAAATGTAGAATGATTTTCACGGTCACAGCTGTATGTACATAAACTGAAAAAAAAAATTAAAATAATTTGTGATAAAATCAAGAAGCAATGTCTACAAACGAAAACCAGTAAAAGAAGAGTAACAGAGGAACATACCGAATGAAATGAAGAGTATAGGTAGGGTTGAGAAACATCTCTTCTGTGTCTAGGGTATTTATACCCATTTTGAACTTGTGTTGGTGAAAGGATTTTCGAACTTCGGTCGTTGAAACCAGTTCCGAAGTTAGGTTGGGTAATCGATGAAGAGACGATTGTAAATCTTGTACACGATCAACGACAACGAAGCCGTCTTAGAAAGTATTCAAAGAACGAAGCTCAGAAAACGGATGCAAAGAATGGAACTGACCCTAGGTTGGGTAATCGATGAAGAGACGATTGTAAATCTTGTACACGATCAACGGCAAAGAAGACATCTTAAAAAGTACTCAAAGAACGAAGCTGAGAAAACGGATGCAAAGGGGGAGATTTTGTAAGGAGTGAGTATATGGTTTGTAATGACGTGTAAGAGAGGTGTTCTCATAACATTAAATGCAAGACAAGTGTCAATCATCTTTAAAGAGACACCAAAATTATATTATGTTATTAGATTAGCATACGTTAACGAGGTTTTGTGATGCGATGCATATCATATATTTTGTAAAAGGCATGGGATAGAGGGTTCATATAATTGGAGTTGCATTACACCGTCATCTCATTAGCTTATTCTCCAAATATGCATAAAACAGCGCAAGGGTGGTTTTCGGGAGGCCCATCAAATAGTGATCTGAATAAATCCTCTCCGTCGTTGCTGGCGGATTGGAACGCTTACGCATCTTCAAAAGAGTCCGACTCTTCTACGCTTGCCTTCGATCTCGAAGCTGCCGTTAGAACTGCTAACGATAAAGTTTCTGGCACTTTTAACGCGTAACTCATTTACCGCTTTACTTTCACCATCTTTTTCGCTCTCTACTTGCCCCTCAATATCTTTATCATTATCATTGCCAATTCATACAATTTATATAAAATTGACACTTCAGCATTGTTATTTTCTTGACCTTGTGTATGTTTATACAATATTTTCTGACATATAATGGGGAAGGTTTTGGAGATAAGATTGAGTGGGAGAGGGAGAGTGGAAAGTGAATTCTTTACTTCAAAGAGGGTTCGTTTAACAAAATTGATGTGTAGTTGGGAGTGAAAGCGATTTAATGTACACTACACAACAACAATAACAACAATAACAACAACATGATTTATAGTCTCTTTAATATATCTTAAAAGTAATAGAAGTGATTACAAAGGGAGGCCGAATATTTTATTTATAGGTAAGGCGGTCTTGCTAGCGAAGAAATCCTAAAAGATAAAAAGATTTAAAATAGCACTCTAGAAATTTTAAAATAGTGCCACCCTCTAACCTAATTTAACAACTAAAAGAAGGAATTAACCTTATTAAATATGAAAAATAGAAATAAACAAAAATATTAGTAATTCTCAAGAAACCTGTGTTCATTATTCTCCCCCACTTCAAGAAGCTCGTCTCGAGCGTTAGAGGTCGGCGATTAAGGAGCAAAACAACCATTGGTGGACTTTCCCAATTGAGAGGGAAGGTGTCCTTGAAAACAACCCGTATATTGGCTAGCAAAAAGGCCTTGGGGAGGAGTCATGAAGTCTAACCACGGTCGCCAAACAAAAGTGCAGCCATGAACTTTCCCATGACATCACACTGGCGTCGCCTCGAGGAGGGCCAACGATACCAAATGTGGTCCGAGTCTCCCATGATGACAGACCTATGAGGCTAGGTTCTTCAAATTGACTACCAAATGCACCTCAAACGTCTTCCCGATCAATTGTGTTCAACCAAAGCAACATGTCATCCTTGGGAGAAACAACCGACAAATTGACTCTGTTGACATCATCTTCCTCCTCAAAAGTTTGAAATTTGTTGATGTTGATTGATAGTTTTAGGGGGCAAAAAAGAAAATTTCAGAAATGTGGGGTTAGGGGAGCTGGGTTTTGAGGATGTCTAGAGTGGGTTGAAGAGTGGGTTGGGTAATACCAAATGGATCAGGTTGGGCTTATCGGTTTGAGCCAAACCCATACCCACCAAACCAAGCCGCCCTCCTTTTTGTGCCTTACCCACTTCTTGTGATAGGCTGAACCCAACTTGCTGGACGATCTATGGGCATGCACCGGACCCCTGTTGGAGTCGCCTGAAGGTTGCGAGCTCCGCCTGGGGTTGGAGATAATGGATCGTGATTGGAGGGTGATATGCCCAATACTGGTACCATGGCTGCGGAGTGTACCTATATAATTTCCGCTGCCTGGGGCTTAAACAGGCCGCGGCAGCTACTCTATTTCCACACCTTGCATGTACATGACCTTGTCTCTAACTGGCCGGTGCCGCCTTCTTCAACAGCAACGCATACCCTGCCGTAGACTTAGCCATCTCAGCATGCAGTTTCCCGTTCACCAACTTTTAGAAGGATTCCATTCTTGCATCACTTATGCATATGTCACATGTCCCATACACGTGACCTTTCCATTGACGTCTAAAAATAGAAGTGCTTACCTCTTTATTTAGCATGAGACATTTTGGCAGCAAAGTCCTGCCAAACTCTCCACCCCACCTTCTCTCTCTGCATCTGAGAGCTCACGTAGGCTATCCCTGGTCATTTGAATCACTAAGGTTCGCGGCTCCTATACAGCCTTGTTCTACAGGCTGCATCCCGCTCGGCACAGAGCCAGTATGTACATGCATTTAGCTCTCTATCTCTCCTGTACGCTTTAAAGGCACCCAACTCTTGTATCAATGCTGGAAAATAATGAGAATGATGGTACCAAAGTGGACGCAGGCTCATTTTATAGTCGAACCACTCTATATCTTGTGTTTATCTCGCTACTCTTTCTTTTTAATGCTTTTTACACTTTATGATGGTTGAGAATAGCTTTAATGGCATGGTTATTTCTTACCGACCCAATTTTCGACATCATCAGTGGGTTTCACTCAGGATCTAGTGTTTACGTCTGATTTTAGTGGTTGAGAGGTAGCTTCAAGCTTCAGTGGGAGCTGGTCATCGGAGAACATCATTCGACACCGGTGAAGGCTGAAGTTGGTTAGACCGTGACCCTTTTACTCAGATGGGGTTGATTGTTCCATATTTAGGGATTTTCACAACCGTTACGTGACTGAGACCACTTCCTCTGCTTGGACCTAACGCCACTTGGCTCGGTAGAGGCCGGCCTCCGGTGAGGTGCATGGGCGAACGATGAAGGGCGGGGGTGGGATTGTAACGTTGAGACAACAATATACATATAGTTTGTGTATGAAAACAACGGTGGTGCCGCATGATTGTGGGAGGCAGGTACATGATTTGGAGGAGTGACTCGCCGGTTCCTTCGAGTTTTGCCCATGGCTCTACAACAACCACTTTATTGATTTCATCGGGAGCGAATGTCGTTGTGATACCAATTTGATGTGCATTTGGGAGCGAAAGTGATTTAATCTATACTACACTACACTACACAACAACAACATGATTTGGAGGCAAAGGGCCCAATTTCTCTCTCTAATTCATTTAAAAAATAATAGTAGTGATTACAAACGGAAAAGAAAGACAAGGACCTTATTTATAGGTAAGTGAGTCTTTGCTAACCACGCAACCTTAAAAAGGTAAATAGACTAAAAAGGGCACTAGAAGGACATTAAAAGACAATGTCACCTTCTTACCTAATATAACAACTAAAATTGGAAAATAACCTAATAAAACGTGCAATATAAAAATAAATAAAAATACAAATAATTCTTGGGAGGCACGTGTACATAAAAAATATTGTCTTATTAATTAATCTGACCATTAATAATATGATGAAGAGATATAAGTTTCTTCTCAATCGGTGTTTCATACTTCCGTGTTTGAGGTAATTTTGATTTCTACCCCATATTTCTAAAAGTTGCTAACTTGGTACACTTAGTGATGCAATTTTAACCCTTTATAAGTCCTCCATTTGGTGAACTAACGAAAATCAATTAAATACATGCCTTGCGTGTTTACGCTAGTTCTCCAAATGGAGAAATAACGGAGGGTTTAAATTGCATTACTAAATGTATCATAGGGTTTACTTAACAGCTTTCAGAATATAAGGGTCGTACCCATTGCACAAGGCTCCGGTTAACTGCAGGGTTTGGGAGAGGCGAATATCGGTTGGTCTTACCCCCATATATGGAGAGACTGCTTTTGATATACCCGTTTATATCCTCGGCCTGGCTGAGGATTACCTCTAAACGGACGACTCTACGAGGGGCCGACCCTCTTCAACGGGCTCTATACGACCCCTCAGAGGGGCCGACCCTTCTCCAGCTCCAGACGACCCTACGAGGGGCCGACCCTTCACCACTCTCCAGACGACCCTACGAGGGGCCGACAGTACGAGGCCAGAATTTGGCCAGCCTCACTACTGGAAGAAACTTTGCCCTCGGCCTCGGCTCATAGGCCGAGGGTGACATCATCACAGCGCGTGGTATGGGAGACGCGTGGAATAGTGCGCGTGAGGCTGACATGGCACAGGGGAGACCGTTATAACAAAATCACACCCTCACGTGAGGGAATATTATGTCATCATTTGGCATCTACAGGTGTCCACAGGGGATTGGCTAGATTATGATTCACATGCACCATGCATACTTTGGGGGTACACTACACCCCCCAAGACCTATATGTACTTGTCACCTACAACCCTACAGGGGATCGATCCATTAACTGTAGCCCTAGCTAAAACTCTGCTTGTACACACAGTAGATAGAGAGAGAGGGTTATGTGCATTGTATCCAAGGCCATTAGTGCCCATACTTAGTGGATCACACACTCACAGTGGATGTAGGCCAAATTGGCTGAACCACTATACATCATTGTCTTAGTTCCTCTTATACTCATCCCCTTCTACATACTTATACACTTATACATCTCTATGGCTGCCATAGCTGTTACTGTTTGAGCTCACTATCACTTATCCGGTGGTGCTAAATCTCAGCATCATCAGTTTGGCGCCGTCTGTGGGAACCGAGAAGACATCTCTTCCTTTGTACAGCTTGATCTCACTGGGCACTCTGGTGGTGAACCAACACTCCCCCTGAGAGGAGGTGTTTCACCATTGAAAGAGACCCACTAAGGTCCCAAGCTCACCAGTCTTTTCTTCAGTTCAACTTCTCATAGCTCAAGCACATGGCACCTGAGATGCCACCACCACCACTTCCCCCGCCAGATGAGGGGGGAAGACCCAGTTCCAGTCAGCTGCAGCCTCAGTCCGAGATGGCTGATGTAGCGGCTGCCTTAAAGTCTCTGGCAGCAAGCCAGCGGATGATGCAGGAGCAGTTCACAGCTCTAAGTCAGAACATACTAAGGGCACCAGGAGTTTCACCTGAGATGATTACTCCGGCAGCAGCTCCAAAACAGCATGAGGCCAGGGGACCACCCCAGGCACCACGCAAAGACCTGCCACCCCCTCAGCGGCGTAGGGATGTTGCTGACCCCCGGCGTCTACGCCTGGGGAGGCAAGGAAACCCTTGCCCTGAGGACAGGTATGACGATCCGGAGGGAGAGGAGGCCCCTATAGAGTGCTGGGAACCCTATGAGGTTTCCAACAATACTGTACGACCTCTCCAGGACAGTAGAGGAAAGTGCGGGAGGCCAAACCTTGATGATCGCCCGAGGGGCTCTGTTTTTGATCGCTTGAGCAGGGGGTCGGCCTTTGAGAGGCTAGGCCCAGTAGATGACCTGCGGGAACAGTTGTCCAGGCCAAGAAGTGCTGCGAGATCCAGGAGGGAGGCAGCAGATGGCCGACCCAGAGGACGAGATGACGGCCAAAGGGAAGTGAACAGCCGACACAGGCCTGCAGCAGCAGAACCCTCCGTCCACCTCGGAGAGGCAGCAGGGGATAACATCGGCCAGGCTGACCCTGTGAGGCCCTGGAATGACTCAATCCAGCGGTTAGAGGATAAAATCATAGTTGTCAAAATCGTCCGATTCGCGATTCGAATCGGACGATTCGATTCGATTCAGTACCAAAACGATTCGAATCAACCTTCGAATCGCAAATGTCTAAAGAATCGGACCGAATCGGCGATTCACGATTCGAATCTTCCGATTCGGGTCCGATTCGGTCCGATTCACGATTCGGTCCGATTCACGTTTTTTTTTTTTTTTTTTTTTTTTTTTTTCGCGATTTTTTTACATTAAATTAATATATAGGCTCTTTATGATATATATATATTTGTTTTATGTAGGGTGTTTTAAATTAATATGTAGGCTGTTTTATGAAATATTTTTGTTTTTTACATTTTTAAGCTTAAAATGGATGAGAACATGTACTACGGTTAATTGTGATATATTTTGGTATATTATCATGTGCTATGATTAGTTTTTTGTCATATTACGCTTAATTACCAATTCAATAGTGTTAAATTCCATTTACATATGTTTTACTACGTTTTTATCGTTTGGTTCCGATTCGACCGATACGATTCACGATTCGATTCACGATTCGCGATTCGGGGGGTAAACGATTCACGATACGATTCGCGATTTGACAACTATGGATAAAATCGGTGATAGACTGAAGAGCCGAGACCCTCTTCAGAGGGGGTACACCATAGGCTCACCCTTTGTGGCAAAGATAGTCAACTTCCCCACGCCGTCAAAATTCAAGCCACCCGTAGTCACCCCAAGGTATGACGGGAGCACCAACCCCGTCCACCACGTGGAGATGTATCAGTCAACAGCAAACATATACTCTATCTCAGATGAGATGAGGTGTCGTGCCTTCTCTGGTACCTTGACAGGGGCTGCGCATGTCTAGTACACGTCTCTTCTAAAAAATTCCATTGAAAACTTCAAGCAGTTGGCAGACCTGTTCATCCATAGCTTCTGCTTTGGGGTAAGGCCACAGAAGAAGACCACCCACCTGCTCTATGTTAAGCAGGGGAAGAGTGAGAGTCTGAGGGACTACATAGCCAGATTCAATAAGGAGAGTCTGGAGGTGGAAGACTATGAGGAGAGCATAGCTATGACAACCCTGATTGGAGGGCTCCAAAAGGGGAAGCTGTTATGGAAGCTTGCTGAAGACCCTCCGAGGACGATGGCTGAACTGCTGTCGACAGCAGGAAAGGTGATGAACGCCAAAGAGGCGATGGCTGCAAAATATGAAGACGAAAGAGGAGGTGCTAGTGGGAGTAAATACCCTAAGAATAACAAAGAGGGGAAGAAGAGGTCCACGGATGACAAGTTCGCTGGGTACACCCCTCTGACGGTCAGCTGTGAACAGATTCTCAATGAGATAAAGAGTGACCGGTCGCTGAAGTGGCCTGAGAAGCTGAGGGCAGCCCCCGGCAAGAGAATAAGAACCTGTGGTGTGAATTTCACCAAGACCATGGCCACGTAACGGACAAATGCTTTGCTCTGAAAGATGAGATTGAGAAGATGCTGAAGGAAGGGAAGCTCAGAAAGTACGTCGACAAAGGTGCCTTCAAGAGGGGCCGAGGGGACGACCCCAGAAAGAAGCGAGGCGATGCATGCAGAGAAGGTCCTCAAAAAAGAGGGGACGATCCTTCTGATGATGAGGACGACCCTGACCTCCCGCCGAGAGACGACCACGGCCCTGTCAAGAGGCTTAATATGATCTCGCTCGGAGTGGGAATGATCTCCGGGGGTCTTGCAGGAGGAGGGTCTGAGGTCGCCGACAGGAAGGCCCATGTGGCTGAGGCCAAGGCAGTGACGAAGACGGTACACGCAACCTCCCTGGAGGTCAAGTTAGAAAAAAGGAAGAAGGTTGATATGGACACACTGATAGTGGGATTTTCAAGAATGGACTTCAAAGGCCTCTTAGCCCCACATGATGACCCTCTCGTCATCACTACCAGGGTGCACGGATGCGAGGTGCCGAGGATCTTGGTAGATGGGGGTAGCTCTGCAGATGTGATGTTTTGGCCATGCTTCAAAGCCTTGGGTCTCAGCTGTGCTAGACTCGTCCCCTACCATCATCCATTGATTGGGTTCAGTGGGGAAAAGGTTCATCCCCTCGGGGTATATGAGGCCGATGTGAGGATGGGGGACGAGTGGCCGAGATGGCTCACCAAGAAGGTCAGTTTCTTTGTGATGGACGAGCAGGTGTTTTCGGCCTACAACATCATACTGGGGCGTGTGGCTCTCAAGGGGTTTGAAGCTGTACCGTCTACGGTCCATCAGATGATCAAGTCTCTGAAGCCCAATATCAAGGAAGACCTCGTTAAACTGTTGAGGAGAAGGCGAAGCGTCTTCGCATGGAGTCATGTAGATATGCCAGGGATTGACCCTGAAATCATGTGCCACAAGCTCAATGTGGTAGAGGGAGCGAAGCCGGTGAAGCAGAAGAGGAGAATTTATTCCAGAGAAAAATATGAGGTCATTAGGGACGAGGTCAAAAAATTAGAAGACGCTGAATTTATCAGAGAGGTCATCTACCCTGAATGGCTGTCCAATGCAGTCATTGTCCCAAACGCCAACGGGAAGTGGAGAATGTGCGTGGACTTCACAGACCTCAACAAGCACTGTCCCAAAGACAGCTTCCCTCTCCACCGCATTGACCAAATGGTAGACGCTACCGCAGGCCATGAGCTCATGAGCTTCATGGATGCCTATTTAGGGTATAACCAGATCTTCATGAACCCTGAAGACTCGGAGATGACAGCCTTCATCACCGACAAGGGGACATACTGTTACAGGGTCATGCCCTTTGGCCTAAAAAATGCGGGGGCAACGTACCAGCGCCTCGTAAATAAAATGTTTGAAGACCAAATTGGGAAGTCTATGGAGGTCTACGTAGATGACATGCTGACCAAGAGTTTGAAGGCAGAGGATCATGTGGCAGACCTGGAGAGGACCTTTAATACGATGGACAAATACAAGATGAAGCTTAATCCGGCCAAGTGTGTCTTCGGGGTCGGAGCAGGGAAGTTCTTGGGGTTCATTGTCAATCAAAGAGGCATCGAGGCCAATCCTGAAAAGATAAAGACCCTTGTTGAAATGAAGACCCCCAAGTCCATTAAAGACGTTCAGAGGCTCACAGGGAGAGTTGCTGCCTTGAACAGGTTCGTGTCTAGGGCCACAGACAAGTGCTTGCCATTCTTAAAGATCCTTAGGAAGGCCTTCGAATGGAGTGAAGAGTGTGATGAGGCTTTCAGGGACCTAAAGTCATACTTAGGGTCTCCCTTGCTGCTAGGGTGAACGACTTTATGTGTACCTCGCCGTCTCAGAGTCGGCCATCAGTGCAGCCATTGTGAGAGACGAAGACGGGATACAAAAGCCTGTGTATTTTAACAGCAAGGCACTCCAGGGGGCAGAGCAAAGATACCCGAGGATGGAGAAGTTGGCCTATGCCTTGATCCATGCCTCGAGGAAGATGAAGCCGTACTTCCAGTCCCATACAATGGTCATCCTCACCGACTCTCCTCTTAGGCAGGTCCTACACAAGCCAGAAAAATCAGGTAGGTTGATGGCCTGGGCTATAGAGCTGGGGGAGTTTGACATTGTGTATCAGCCTAGGACGGCCATTAAGGGGCAGGCATTGGCAGACTTCGTGGCTGAGTTCACTTGGGAAGATGATGAAGCCGAGGATGAGACCCTCGGGAAGACAGATACACAGCAAGACAGACCCACTGGCACACCCGCAGATAGGGCTGAGACAAGCGCCGCTAGAAGGAAAGCGGCTGAAAACGAAGAGGGAAGATACATCTTTAGACAGGGATCCCTCTCCGAGGGAAGTTTCTCAGAAGAATGCACCGTGTGGAGTCTTTTCGTCGATGGGTCCTCTTGCGAAAGCGGGAGCGGAGCTGGGTTAATAGTATCAGCACCCGACGGCACAGATATTGAGTACGCCCTGAGGTTCAACTTCAAAGCCTCCAACAATGAGGCTGAATATGAGGCCTTAGTAGCAGGCCTCTCCTTGGCCAAGTCTCTTGGTGTCGGCTAGATTTTGGTCCATAGTGATTCAAGGCTAGTAGTGAATCAGATACTAGGAGCCTACGAGGCTAAGGACGAGGGGATGGCTAGGTACCTTGAGAAGGTAAGGTCATTACTGAAGGGCTTCAGAGAAGTGAAATTAAAGAGGATACCTAGGCTCGACAATGGCCGTGCTGATGCCCTTGCGAGGTTGGCCTCGGCAACTAGGACAGACATCAGGAGGACGGTCCCAGTAGAAATTTTGCTTCAGCCAACTATTGAAGACGCCGAGGGAACACTTGGCTGCATAAATGTTTCTCAGGAAGCTTCGTGGATGGACCCTCTGATCAGATACATTAAAGAGGGTGACATGCCAGAAGCAAGGAAAGAAAGGAAGAAGCTGAGGCACAGGGCTGCAAAATTCACTGTCATCGGAGACACCTTGTACAAAAAGGGGTATTTGCTCCCCTTACTTAGGTGTGTGCATCCCTCAGAAGTCCCTTCCATTTTGCAAGATGTGCACGAAGGATCGTGCTCAAGCCACATCGGGGGCAGATCCTTAGCGAAGAGGGTGGTCACCCAGGGGTACTGGTGGCCGACCTTGGGGAAAGACGCAGCGGCATATGTAAAAAAGTGCGACAAATGTCAAAGATTTGCCACCATCCCTCACCAGCCCCATCAGCCTCTTACTTCCATTACATCCCCATGGCCATTTGCAGTGTGGGGGATCGACCTAGTAGGACCCTTGCCTAGGGCCATCAATAACTATCGATTCCTCATCGTAGCCATTGACTATTTTTCAAAATGGGTGGAAGCGGAGCCGATGGTGACGATCACAGAGCAGAAGACCTTCCAGTTCATCTGGAAAAATATTATATGCAGATATGGTCTCCCCAACACCCTCATATCGGATAACGGGACTCAGTTCAAGAATACCTCTCTACAGAAGTACTGTGAAAGGGTGAGTATCAAACAATTTTTCTCCACCCCTGGCCGACCTCAGGCCAATGGGCAAACAGAGGTTACAAACAGGACAATCCTAAATGGAATCAAGAAGAGGCTTGAGGAGGCAAAAGGAAGATGGGTCGAGGAGTTATATGCCGTGCTATGGGCATACAGGATGACAGTGAGGACCTTTACCGGAGAGACCCCATTCATGCTAGCTTATGGATCAGAAGCCGTCATCCCCACCGAGATTGAGTTTCCTACGCATAGAGTCCAGGTGTATGACCCCCAGCAAAATGCGGAAGAGAGGAGACTCGACTTGGACCTGATTGAGGAAAGGAGGGAGGACGCTGAGATAAGGCAGGCCGCCTACCAGCAGAGGACCGCAAGGTTCTACAATCAGAGGGTGAAACAGAGGCCTATCGCAGTGGGGGACTTGGTCCTCAAGAAGACTTGGCAAAAGCCCAACAAGCTCCATCCTTAATTGGCATGGCCCATATAGGGTCATCGATGAAGTTGTCCCTGGGACCTATAGACTAGAAAACCTAGAAGGGGAACCTTTTTCCAACCCCTGGAATGCAGATCATTTGAAGAAATACTATCAGTAGTGTTGTAAGGTCTTGAAAGACCATAATTGTAATGAGAGTTGCTCCAACAGAACACTGAAAATTAATGAGAAATATCAGTGTTTCCCTCATCCTGTGGTTGTCAGTTCTAGCACGCATGGAAACGTTTACAGAGAACCATCTTCGGCTATAATGAGGACCAGTGGAGGGGACGACCCCACTACTGTTCTAAAAAAAGACGAGGGTAGACTCTGTTAAAAAACATTAATTTGGTAAGTTGAACCTTCGGCTATAATGAGGACCAGTGGAGGGGACGACCCCACTACTGTTCTAAAAAAAAACGAGGGTAGACTTCATTAAAACCATTAATTTGGTAAATTGAACCCTCGGCTATAATGAGGGCCAGTGGAGGGGACGACCCCACCACTGTCCTCAAGAAAGACGAGGGTAGACTTCATTAAAACAATTTATTTGGTAAGTTGAACCCTCGGCTATAATGAGGGCCAGTGGAGGGGACGACCCCACCACTGTCCTCAAGAAAGACGAGGGTAGACTTCATTAAAACAATTTATTTGGTAAGTTGAACCCTCGGCTATAATGAGGGCCAGTGGAGGGGACGACCCCACCACTGTCCTCAAGAAAGACGAGGGTAGACTTCATTAAAACCATTAATTTGGTAAGTTGAACCCTCGGCTATAATGAAGACCAGTGGAGGGGACGACCCCACTACTGTTCTAAAAAAAGACGAGGGTAGACTCTGTTAAAAACCATTAATTTGGTAAGTTGAACCTTCGGCTATAATGAGGGCCAGTGGAGGGGACGACCCCACCACTGTCCTCAAGAAAGACGAGGGTAGACTTCATTAAAACAATTTATTTGGTAAGTTGAACCCTCGGCTATAATGAGGGCCAGTGGAGGGGACGACCCCACCACTATCCTCAAGAAAGACGAGGGTAGACTTCATTAAAACCATTAATTTGGTAAGTTGAACCCTCGGCTATAATGAGGACCAGTGGAGGGGACGACCCCACCACTGTCCTCAAGAAAAACGAGGATAGACTTCATTAAAACCATAAATTTGGTAAGTTGAACCTTCGGCTATAATGAGGACCAGTGGAGGGGACGACCCCACTATTGTTCTCAAAAAAGACGAGGGTAGACTTCATTAAAACCATTAATTTGGTAAATTGAACCCTCGGCTATAATGAGGGCCAGTGGAGGGGACGACCCCACCACTGTCCTCAAGAAAGACGAGGGTAGGCTTCATTAAAACAATTTATTTGGAAAATTGAACCCTTGGCTATAATGAGGGCCAGTCGAGGGGACGACCCCACCACTGTCCTCAAGAAAGACGAGGGTAGACTTCATTAAAACAATTTATTTGGTAAGTTGAACCCTCGGCTATAATGAGGGCTAGTGGAGGGGACGACCGTTAAATCATGCAAGAAGCTAATATGGAAGACAGTAAAGGAGACCAGATGGTATTAATGAAAGTGTTATACAAAATATCCGAGTGTTTTACAAAAGAGGGCACAAAAATGATAAGTACATTATGAGGGTATGGGCTACAGACAGCCACCCTAAGGGACAATATTGGAGGGCAGAGCCTCAACATCCACCAAAGGGGTCTCTTCAACAACCATAACCGGCTGATCCTCAGATGTGCCGACCCCCTCAACCTGCACTTGTGATTCAACATAATTCAGAGCCTCGGCAATCATAGGGTCGTCCAGTCTGACTGCTTCAATAGAAGGACGGACCGAGGACACGACGTCGCCAAATCTGAGGACGACCCACCGGCAGGCAGTCCTGATTCCTCTCTCCAAGTACTCAAGGCCGAAGCCTTGAAACCCGTCTGAAATCTTATAAGCCGCAACAGCGTCGGCCTCGGCTTTTTTGGTGGCTGCTTCAAGATCAGTCTCGTAGTTGGCCCCCATGTTGGTCAAGGCCTCGTCCTTTTCCTTGAGAAGCAAGTCCCTGGCCTTAATGTCCTCGTCGTGCTGCCTTGTTAGCTCGTCCAGGACCCTTGCATGCTCAGTCCTGGTACTTTCTAACTCGGCCCTTGCAGTGTCAAGCTCCGACTGAAGATCTGCCTCATGTTGGATAGCCCTCTCGGCTTCATGGAACTTTGCTTGGTTCTCAGCCATCCATTTTGTTGCCGAGGTAAAAGCGCACACAGACTGCATAAGAAAAATGAACACATGTCAAGAGGCCGAGGAAACAGTTGGTGAGAATGAAATTAAAAGAAGTGGGTCAAGACCATTACCTGTGCAAGGGCGTGCAGACCACAGTCGTACACTTTGGCAGGGGGCATTTTGGACAGGAACTCGTAGTCAGCTGCCGAGGGTGCAGAGAACATTGAGGCCTTGGCTGCTCTCAAATTTGCAATGAGTGACGAGGGCTCGGCCCTCAGGTGTGCCAGGTTTTGAGACCAGAAGGCCCCCATACTGGATGAAGAGGTCGTACCCTCAGAGGCTTCGACCCTGGCCCTCGTCCAAGAATCAGGCCGAGGGTCAATAGGGGCCTCAGGCTCCTTCCTTTTATTGCTATCGGTGGTCGGCTCCACCACCGTCGGCCCAGTGGCCCTCGTCTTCCTCGGAGCCTGCTGAGGCTCCTTTCCTTTCTTCTTTGCCAATCCTGATAATAAGCTGGGAGCAGTCATTTCCCAAAGATAGTCTGATATACCTGCAGGACGACCTGATAAGAGGACGACACGTTAGAAAAATGCAGATCTAAAGAGGAAACACTTGAAAAAAAAAGCAAAGAATGGAAAATGTTCAGTATAACTCACATAGTTCAGTCAGAGGGCCGACCCTCGGACCAGCTTCTTTGAGGAACCGAGGGGTCATCAGGTCTTCAAATTTTGGAAGTTCACCCCCTCTCCCTCGTCCTCTCAGGTAATCAACGATGTCCTTCTCCTCCAGACTAAGTCCAGGGTCTGACCTGACCTTCATGGAGGGGTTAGACCATTTCCTGGGGACCCTCGGACCATCGGCGGTGGGCTCCCACTCCCCAGAGATAAAGAAGAATCTCTTTTTCCAATCATGGTTGGAAGTTTGTGCCACATGGAGGAGTTTCTTCTCAGACCTCCTTGCCCCCAGATGATAATATCCAGGCTGTTTGGACGAAGAGGTGATGTTGTAGTAGCCCAAAAATAGGTCAGCCGAGGGCTCGTCGGTGAAGGCATTCTTCCACGAGGAGATGTAGCCCAGGATCGTCCTCCAAGAATTGGGAGGAAGTTGAGAGGGGGTAACACCAGGGGCAGACAGGATATCTACGATGGAAGGATGCAGAGGGAATCTGACTCCAACCTTGAACATTTGTTCATAAACTGCAACCTCTCCCTCTTCACAATCAAAAACCCTCTCAGAATCAGAGGGAACCCTCATAGTTATGCTGGGGGGCACTCCATAGGCATGCCTCCATATCAGGAGGTCGCGATCCCTAACAGAGGAGATAAAGGACGAGGCGTGGGAGGTATCAACCTCGTCATGTGTATCATCGCCCTCGTCCTCAACCCCCTCTCCCTCAGTCTCGCCATCTGCCGGGTGACCGTGGGGAAAGGCCACCTGGAAGGCATTGGGAGACAGGGTTGTCACAGGAACAGCCTCGGAGGGGACCATACCCTCGGCCTCTCGGCCTGGGCTTAGGTCAGATGTCTCTCTCCTACCGGAAGGACCAGCGCCATTTGGCGACGACGCTCTCTCGTCCATCTCACTTGAATGACTCTCGGCTGGACGATGGGACGACCCACAGGACTCAGACGGTTCAAATGGTTTTATGGTGGCAAGAGGAATGGGAAAGATGGGTCGTACCCAATTAGGGTCGGCCCCTCGTCTCCTCTCTTCCTCTTCCTCTACTCGTCTGATCTCTGCAAAGAGCTTTTCTCTCGAGGATGGGAATTCAGACGCTAAACTGTAAAGCTTCCTAAGCATTAAAAGGGAAGACCCTACACTTGGAGAAATTTGAGGAACTTAACTACAAACAAGTTTGCAGTTGACCAAATTAGACTTTTGGATTTAAAAGGGAATTGATGATTTTCACTCAAGAACACTGGAGAACATTCAAGAAACAGTTGCCGGAGAAGACACCGGAAAAAGCTACGAGATAACCCAAGGAAAATGCAGCCCTACGAGCCTAAAAAGCAAACAAAAATGAAGGAAAAAGAGAGCGCTGAAGGATTACCTGATAAAGAGAGAGCAAGAACTGCCCAAGTCGCTAAGCTTGAAGGATTGAAGGCTGCAGAAATGGCGATGAAAACTGGTAAAAGGCTAGAGAGAGAAGGCTTGGGCACGAAGGAGAAGAAGAAGAGAGAGAGTTCAAAAATCTCTTAAATACCTTAGTAATGAGTGGGCCCATTGACCAAGGCAGGACACAGCCCACGAGGAAGGCATCATTAGGGCACAAAGCCCCAAGAAAAGTGTGCAGCCGCCATGCCTTGGAAACTGGAATAGCAATGAGTATCTGCCCAGGTGTCACTCACCTAACTGATCATACACGCATCTCATTTACAACACTATCCCTCAGCCATCTCAACAGCACCTATGGCTAAGGGCTGGGGGATGATTGATATACCCGTTTATATCCTCGGCCTGGCTGAGGATTACCTCCAAACGGACGACCCTACGAGGGGCCGACCCTCTTCAACGGGCTCTATACGACCCCTCAGAGGGGCCGACCCTTCGCCAGCTCCAGACGACCCTACGAGGGGCCGACCCTCTTCAACGGGCTCCATACGACCCCTCAGAGGGGCCGACCCTTCGCCAGACTCCAGCCGACCCTACGAGGGGCCGACCCTTCACCACTCTCCAGACGACCCTACGAGGGGCCGACAGTACGAGGCCAGAATTTGGCCAGCCTCACTACTGGAAGAAACTTTGCCCTCGGCCTCGGCTCATAGGCCGAGGGTGACATCATCACAGCGCGTGGTTTGGGAGACGCGTGGAACAGTGCGCGTGAGGCTGACATGGCACAGGGGAGACCATTATAACAAAATCACACCCTCACGTGAGGGAATATTATGTCATCATTTGGCATCTACAGGTGTCCACAGGGGATTGGCTAGATCATGATTCACATGCACCATGCATACTTGGGGGGTACACTACACCCCCCAAGACCTATATATACTTGTCACCTACAACCCTACAGGGGATCGATCCATTAACTGTAGCCTTAGCTAAAACTCTGCTTGTACACACAGTAGAGAGAGAGAGAGGGTTATGTGCATTGTATCCAAGGCCATTAGTGCCCATACTTAGTGGATCACACACTCACAGTGGATGTAGGCCAAATTGGCTGAACCACTATACATCATTATCTTAGTTCCTCTTATACTCATCCCCTTCTACATACTTATACACTTATACATCTCTATGGCTGCCATAGCTGTTAATGTTTGAGCTCACTATCACTTATCCGGTGGTGCTAAATCTCAGCATCATTAGCTTCCATGTCTCGAATTGAGACCAACCGTAGCTTGAGCGAGGGCATTCCAATCTTAAGATTAAATTTGCATTTTTTTTGTAAACCTACTTTAGGGGAGGGCAATCCGATCTGCCGCGTAACCGATCCATCTGGGTATCGATCCACAAGTATGTCTCTCTCTCTCTCTCTCTCCCTCCCTCTCCCTCTCCCTCTCTCTCTCTCTAGACTATATATATATATATATATATATATATATCACTACTACTAAAAAAGAGGGAACTTCTTCTTCACTTGTCAAATGACCAAAATATCCTCATTAAATATTTTATTCCTAGAATAGCCTTACTAATACATTCATCCCCTAATACCCCTATCACACCCGATCAAACATCCATGCCCTACAAATGAGGAGTCATATCTCCATCCCAACATTCATTCATCTTCTCATCTTTTAAGTTACACCAAGAAGATTCATTAATCTTCTCATCTTTCAAGAGAACACGAAATCTTAAACATTTGTTCATTCATCTTATCAGACGGAACCTGGAAAAATCAAAGGTCAATATGAGGTATGCTGGGTTTTTGTATATGTTTTTGTATATGTCTACTTATTTGAAATTGTATCCTTTGTTGTTATTGTTCCTTCTTGCATCCTTTATTGTTATTGTTACTTCTTCAAAAATCAAGATAAATAATCCTACTTCTGTACAGAATTTTTCCACACTTCTATTATGATTTTCACAAACACTTTAGTTTCTACATTACATAAATATATTGAAAAAATGTAACCTACAGGTTGAAGAGCTCATTAAGATCCCCAAATTTCAAGAAATTTAGTTCCTCGCCACAAAAAATAATCATGAATGTAGACAAGGTTTCTATTCGTGATATTATAAATGGAGTTGCATCAACAAATGAGGTAATAATTAATTTACTATGAATCACCTTTACATGTCTAATATTTCCATTACCATAACGTAACATAAAAATATTTTCACATTCCACATAATCTTCTCTGTTCTTTCGTTGCCATGATTATGGAGGTCAGAATCAAAGAAAACCCATGGTATGTCGCTTGCAATGTTTGCAACAAGAAACTCACTGTTGCTAACGAAAATGGAACATGCTTAAATTGTGGTTCCTCAAATGGAAATTACACAATAAGATAGAAAAAATTAATAATCTATGATTTTTAATTTAAATAACTCATCATACAAATACCTTTACTTACACATTATACAAATAAACGTAAGGTACTTACTTCAACTTGTGGTCCAAGACGACGACGAAAGAGCACCAGTGACAATGTTCAACGAAGCAGAATCTTTCATTGGGTGCAACATTCCGACATTCATTACTTCTAAAGATAAGGTAATATAATTTTTTTTACTAATTCAAACTCATTCGTAAATTCAATACGCTCAATACTAAAAAAATATACTTAATATTCATATCTATGCTTTCATTCCACAGGAAATTTTTCACTCAGAATATATTCGAAAACTATACACATGCATTGGCAAATTCTACAAATTCTATATTAAAGGAAAGTCAGTTAAAGAATCAGATCGAAAGCTAGCACGTTTCGTCGCTCACAAAATTGAAGAGGAAAAAGAACCTTCGCATCAAAACAAACGTCAAAAACAACATATCTGATGAAGACATTTCCTTTTTCTTTTCGATTAAAGATTTGTGTTATCCAAGATTGATAAATACAATAACTTTTTCTTTCGATTAAACATAGTTATTATTGAGAGTCTTACAAAAACATATTTTAGATGCTTTAGATTTTTAATTTTACATAATTCATATTAATTCAAAAGCAAAGAAGAATATCTGGACTCACAAACACGTGCAACGCATGTGGGCACAACTAGTATATATATATATATATATATATATATATATATATATATATATATATATATATATATATATATATATATATATATATATAGGGAAATGATCAAGTGAGGTTCCAGAATGAGGACCTTTTTTTTAAAATAGTAAAAAAAATTTGGGGGTTGATTTTTTTTTTTTTATGATTTTTAAACATTTCAATAGGACAGTAATAAAATAATCAACTCAAAATGATTTTTTTGCTATTTTAAAAAAATCGGTCAAACTTTGTCATTTTAAGTTATTAAAAACCGATAAAGTTTGACCGATTTTTTAAAAATAGTAAATAAATTCATTTTGAGTTGATTTTTTTATATGGTCCTATTGAAATGTTTAAAAACTATGTAAAAAAAATTAGTATAAAAATATTTTTTTACTATTTTATCAAAATTGGTCCGCGCCAGTGGTATGCAAACAGAGGTCCTCGTGAGATCCGCTCTCTCTCTCTCTCCATATATATATATATATATATATATATATATATCGATTCCCCAAACTCCAAAGGGCTTGAGTTGCGCAGAACTCAATGGACCGTGGGTTAAATCGATAAATACCACTTCGGGGTTTCTCAAGGGTATGCGGTTTGCAGGAAAGAGTACAGGGGATCGTTGTGCTCCCACTAGCCAGCACAATGTTCACAAGATGTAAGGCACAATTGAAACCAACAGACACACCCTAATTGAAACACCATTCCAACCGATTCACTTAAAATCGATCCACCGCTTTATGCCACCACATCGGTGTTCTAGGCCAAAGTACCGATGTACCCCTTCCTATAAACCATCATTACTCCATTTAATGCAACCGACAACCTGGCACCTTTTTGTTACAACAGCCCACACACCATCCCTTCTTCAAGTACTTATCAGATAGCGTATCACCTCCCATTTAGTGCACTGACTTGCATTAAATACATGCTACTGTTTGCCCTATCTTTTCACTGATATTAACGGCCAAGATCAAAACCCACAATCCTATAAATACCACCCTTTACTTCATTAATGGGGACCCAAAAAAAAAACTTCGGAGATTCACCATTAAGATACCTCAAAGAAGATTCTCTGGCTATCATCAATGCCCATCAAATTCCCTGACCTCTTATTTAAGACCCAAAAGACAACCATACCGTATTGTGTTTAGGCTGCCTCCAATTACGTATATCTTGTGATGAAAGTGCCCGTGCTCTCGCCCTACGTTCCATTTACTCTCGGATTCCGCACAGCATTCTGGCGTACGTTCTTCAAGGCGGGTTACATCTCGGCTCTTGAGGAGTAATATTTCTAACCCTGCCACACAAATACTACCCTCCTACGCCTACTAAGTAAAAGAATTAAAAACAAAATATTTAATATTTTTTTCCCTCATTCCACTTTGGAGAAACATGAAATTCCAAACTTACACTAGGAATGAGAAAATGGAGAACTCGCCCCACGAAAATGCCTTGAAAGAATCAGATCTCTCTAACCAGCACCACCCCAGGCAACAAAACTTCTCTCACTCAACAAGAATAGAGTGGGTAGAAGCTTCTGTTATCACATACTCCAATTGGAGTCTCTCATTTCATTACGTGGTCATCAAATTCGCTTATTCTCCAAAACAAACAAATATGCATAAAACAGCACAAGCGTGGTTTTCGGGAGGCCCAAGCAGTAGCTCAACCACTGATCGCAATAAATCGTCTCTGTCTTTGCTCGCAGACTGTAACGCTTAGGCCTCTTCAAAAGCTTCCGAAGAATCCAACTCTTCCACCATAGGCTTTGATCTTGAAGCTGCCGTTAGAAGCACTAATGATAATGTCTCCGGAACTTTTAATGTGCAACTCATTTTCCGCCCCCTTTATTTATTTAGAGAATTAAGGTAAAGGTCATGTTCCTTTCTATATTCGGATTTTTAGGACAGTGCTTTTCAAGTTTATAAATCTAGTCCCTGTGGTACAATAGCATTTATAAATCTAGTTCTTGTGGTGCAATACCTTTATTTTTTTGGTCCGCGCCAGCGGTACTATTTTTCACCATTTTTCATGGTATTTTTAGTACAGGGACTAAATTTATAAAATTATATGGAGTGTCCTATTTTTATACACTTTGAGCACTATGAGGACCTTTTTCCAAAACTCCCTTATTTATTTTACTTTCACCATCTTTTCTATTATTTAGGTTCAATTTCACTGTCTACTTGCCCCTGAAGATCTTTATGATTATAATTGCCAATTGATAAAAGGTATAATAATAGTATTGACACTTCAACATTGTTAATTCCTTAAAGAGCATAGGCAAATTTAATGTTGAAAACATGAAGTTCTAAGTATTGAAATGATGATTGTACATACAAGTTTGTTGATTGGTTGATCCTCTGAAAATTAAGCTCACGGTGACGGATACCATCACATAATTCATATGGGGTGCCCTTATTACGAGTACCCAGTGGCGAACCCGGGTATTATGTTGAGGAGTTGCGCAAACACACTTATTTTACTGTGACAAATTTTAAACAATGTCATGATCGAAAATGGAAATAAATTTCTTGACCTTATATATGCTAGGCCTTGCTAGTGATGATTCATTTTGACCTATTGTTTATACAATATTTTGAATATTGCAGGCTTTCATTTTCTTCTCTTGTTATATCGTAAGTACCTCATGACATTACTGTCACACACATTTAATGGGGAAGGCTTTGGAGATGGGATTGACGGGGAGAGGGAGAGCTAACATAGGATTAGGCATGCAAGTTGAACTAGTACATTTTTTGTACATGGATATAGTTTCTATTAACAAATCTGGACTCCATTTTACATCTTCCCATGATCTTTTGTGGGAGATATCCATTGGAAGTCTGAGAATCTTTGTGCCTTTCAGAACTATCAGAGTTAAGTAAAAGAAAAAAGGGGGGAATGGAAGGGCTGGAATCAGGAACCCTGACCAAATACGGCGGAGATATGTGGATAAAATGGAATAGCATTGAAGAGTGGTTGTGAAGAAGTATGGTGGTGTAAAGATGGGTTATGGGCTGATATACATAATTTGTTGTTTGAGGTGGGATTTGGAAGAACAGTAAAAAAGATTTGAGGGAACTCAATAGGTATATCCTTTATGTTGTAGCAGAAGAGTGGAAGGTTAGATTTTTGTGCATGACTACTGGTATAAATAATAAAACTGTCTTGATACTCTTTAAGATGTCAACTGGTAAGAAAGGCTTTTGTAGTAGATTATGTAATAAAGTTAGTGGAGGAGTGGCCTGGGACCTTAGGTTTGTGAGCACTTTGTTGAAATAGAAGTTTGAGATGGACAACGAGTTCTTTGGCATATCGTATGACTGGCGTTGATCTGGGTTCAAGGATTTTCTTAAAAAGGGTCTGTCTTGAAGAGGGGGCAGTTTGGCATGCAATCGTGCTTACATGAGTGGGGCCTTTTACTCATATGGAGGCAAGGAGTGAAGCTTGATTGCAAGCTTCCTGAAGGTGCAGGAACATAGACTCAAGCATGAAGATGTCAACCTGTGAAGTAAACTCTTCTTTTCAAAGAGGTTTCTTTTAATATATGATGCTATAAATTAATCATGCTATAAATTAATCAAGCATGACGAAGAGATATAAGTTTCTTCATACTTCCATGAGTAAGCATGGTCGCAAATGGTGAAATACTCTTTACTCATCCTTTGAGCTGTTGAAGTTGTAGGTAATTATTCTATCCTAGAGTAGCAGTTGAGGTTCTTGAAGGGGAGAGAGGGGCGAAAGAGCAGGAAAGCTTGAGTGTGGAAATTAGCTCTGCTATGGTTAGAAAGGTGTGGTAGTAAGGAAGAGACCAAACCAGCATGCTTTTCAAAGCTGTGGATTTGCCCATCTTGGAAGTACATTATTCAATCTTAGCCTGTGTTTGATTGGCTACATTTTTCAATGAAAATTACTCCTTTTTACTATTTTTTTATTTATTTTTTATTTTTACTTTTGTGGTTCTTGTTTGCAAATATGTTCTGTGGGAACAATAGTATTAAAGATGACACGAGCTCCATATTTTTTGCATTTTTAATGGAAAATATTTTGTACCCACACCCAAGGGTTTGGTTCATGGAAAACTAGAAAAGTAAGAGAATGTCTCACCAAGCAGCACATCTTATTACACTCCTTTTCCGACTTTTCATAAAATTGAATTGTTCTTTGTTCTTTGTTCTTTGTTCTTTTTCCTACATTGAAATTAATAGCACTCTTACGCTCTATTGGCACGTTCTCATTTTATATTGATTCTATTGTGAAATTTTTTGAGACTGATTGAGATTATATTTTTGTGTAGTCACGTGTATAAATTGATCACAACTTTTCTCTGTCCCTTTTAGTGTCTTTTAATAAAAACAATACAGTATGTGAAAAAAATAAATAATACTAAAAGCAATATATGGAACTTTATGACTTGCATGAGATGGGCCCAAGTCCTAACTGAGAGGTGTTTTGTAGGGTTAAAAGTTAAGCTTAAAAAAGGAAAACTTGTGTATTTCCTTTTTTTATTATTTATTTTCCCACATATGAAGTTCTCATCTGTCATGATAGCTACTGTCTATATACAAGTTGGAAGTTGAAAGGAAGGTCCTTTTATAATTTTGATGCTAATTAAGTAATCATGGTATATTATTTCATGAGTGCTAACTTGCTCACTCATTTTAGAGTTTCAAAGGGAGTGAGGGATATACCAGGGAACTTCCAATCGGCCACTAGCAATGTCCCTTCTGGAAAATCTCTCGTGTACTTTGGTTTACTCCTTGCTTCTGGCGTGTTTCTCATCTTCATGGCATTCACCTTGTTCCTTCCTGTCATGGTGCTAATGCCTCAGAAATTTGCTATTTGCTTCACTGTTGGCTGTGCCTTCATCATTGGCTCATTTTTTGCTCTCAAAGGTCCTAAGAATCAGCTTGCACACATGTTTTCTAAAGAGGTATCTCAGCTATGAGTAAAATTTTCCTTATTGAAAACACGCTTTTGCTTATTTTTGTAAGGATAACTGAAACAGACTCCACTTATCAGAGGTTATATGAGGAAATTGGCCAGTTCTCCCCGAAAAGATTCTGCATGAAGAATAAAAAGTGGAATTTATGTTTAATAGTATAAATGCATATATTTTTTCCAACTCGGAAATTGAATCCTCAAATTTTCAGCTACCAAAGTTACACTAGATATAGAGAATATGAATAGAATGTTTTCCAAGTTTTCGATCTTTAAAATTGAGACTTTCTTTCACACGTGAATGTATTCCCCGGCGTGCGCACGCACGCCCACGCACGCACATAAATACTTATATATATGTCAATTTATAGGCATGGATTCACACGTACATGCACGCGTGCGCACATACTAATCCATAATTAAATTGAAATACCTAATACATACATGATGTGTACACAAATATATACGACACACACACGTTAGGAAACATTTAAGATGTGCTGATCTACTTTAACGTTGAGATTGAGATTCAGCAAATTGATTATAAAGAACAATTGTTGTTGATGTTTTCAGTACCACACCTCACCAATAAAGGGAACAAAACCATGTCTCATCCTTGCTTGACGATTTTCTGATTACACCAAATGCCACAATATTATATAAAAATATTCTATTTTCTAACTTCAGTATGGTTTGATATAATTTTCCTCATAAATGAACATGTTTTCTAATATTCTATCTTAAATGAAACTAGAAAAGGAGCTGGAAATTGAAAATAGGAAATGGAAAATAATTTTCCGTGTCTTAACAGGCCCACTATACACACACACACACATTAGAAAACATTTAAGATGTGCTGATATACTTTAACATTGAGATTGAGATTCAGCAAATTGACTTTAAAGAACAATTGTTGTTGATGTTTAAGTTCCACACCTCACCAATAAAAGGAACAAAAACACGACTCGTCCTTGCTTGATGATTTTCTGACCACACCAAATGCCACAATATTATATAAAAATATTTTATTTTCTACCGTCAGTATGGTTTGATATAGTTTATCTCATAAATGAACATGTTTTCTAATATTCTATCTGAAATGAAACTAGAAAAGGAGCTGGAAATTGAAAATAGGAAATGGAAAATAATTTCCGTGTCTTAACAGGCCCACTATACACACACACACATTAGAAAACATTTAAGATGTGCTGATCTACTTACCAATATTATTCTTGTATTTCTAATTCCATATTGTATCCCCCATTCCCCCTCCCCCTCCCCTCCCTCTTTCCATCCTTATATATTTTCTTTCTCCTTCACAGAGGCTTCCTTTTACAATGGGATTTATTGGCAGCATGGTGGGTACTATATACGTTTCCATGGTGCTTCACAGTTATATTCTTTCCGTTTTCTTCTCTGTGTTACAGGTATTAAATTCCCTCTGTTTCCGTATGGTCTTTCTGTTTCCTGTATGTGAGATGTCTGTCTCCCCAGCTAGGAAGCACGGATTCTTCAAAATGGTAAAGGAATCCAAATCGCACCTGAATCGGGCAAAATTCTCACCCGATTCTCCTCCGATTCGCACGCACTACGTATCCAATTATTTTAATTAAATTTAATTACGGATTCTTTAAGAATCCTGATTTTTCTCATGAAGAATACTAAGGTCAACCAATATTTCTGGTGTTTTTTTTATCAACGTCCTTTATGAAGCTACGGGGTTATATAGTCTACATTGGATGGAACTTTAACAACGAGCGAGAATGAGAGTTAAAAAGATACATATTAAATTGATAATCATTGACGTGGATGTTATTGATGTGGATCTTCAAGCTCAAGATTGCCGTGTTATTGCAAATCAACTTTCAACATTTTCGACCTCGAGTGGTGACACTGAATAATAGTTTCATAATGATTTGCACAAATGGTATTCGAAAGTTAAGACATATGGGTAGATTTTATGAAAGCTGAAATTAATTAGTGGGAAGTAGTTTGAGAATATATCTTTTTCAAGAATGATATTTAAGTCCTTAGAAAACCCTTTAACGAAGAAGTCTCGCTCTTCAGGTAAAATGATTTAGCGTGGGTTGATTTGACAGAATTACTCTTTATCATTCTCTACCCACTCCGTCTCTCTCCCTGCGGCCCTGCCTCATCTTGCTCCCACGTCAGCTGCCTCTCTTATGAACCACCACCAGTCACCTCTGTGTAAAATCCACCTCCACGACCAAACCCCACCGGTGTCGAGCTGTTGTTGGAATCGACCATCACGTCGTTAGAATTCTGTCTGCCTCCGTCTCTCACTAATCTTCTATATGTCTTGAAAGTAATTCACAAAGTCGATTTCTATATGTATAGCATATTCGATTTCTACATATTCGGATTCAGAACATCTGCCTTCAACTAGATTTGATTTCAAAGTTTTAGATTGCAGATCTGAAGTGGTTTATATGAATCGTAGTTGACGAACTCGAGTTTCGTCTTGAAAACTAAGTATCAGTGTAAATATTTACTTTCAGAGTAGACGTTAGCTATCATGGTAAATGTTAATTCTGACAGTAAATATTTACTATCAAAGTAATTATGTTCAAATCTGACAGTAAATATTTACTATCAAAGTAAATATGTTCAAATCAGATAAGGAGTACGAGAAGAAGAAGTGCGGATCAGAGCGAGATACATCTCTCTGTTGTATTTTGACCATATGTTCGTTGTTGATGTTACCTGATATGCCGCTGAGAGGATCTCAGAGGAAGCATTGAAACGTTTCTTTCTTGGCATGAGAGAGAGATATAGAGAGAGACATCAGTGGTGGAAGATGAAGCAAATCAGCGAGGGAAGGAGAAAAGAGAGATCAGATGAGGGACGGTGAAGCAGATTGACGAGGGTAAATTGGTCCAAATATTAAAGGGACAAATTCCTCCAACTAGTATTTGGGACTTATTTGATTACATTTATATCTTAATGGGACTTTAAAGGTTAGGGTAAAGTTAACGGGACTTATATCATATTTGACCACCCACATGGGGGTTATATAGAAAAGACCCATAAAGGTATATGACATTAAGGGCCAATCCTTAGGCGAGGCGAGAGAGGCGGTCACCCGACCCTTCGAATTTTGAAGGAGGGGCCCCTTCCCCCCCCGAAAAAAAAAAAAAAAAAATTGTTGTTCAAGTGTTCAATACCATCACAATAATTGACATAACTGACATAAAAAGTAAAAAAAGACAGATTATTGGTGTAGCTTTTCTGGAACAACTAAATAAAAGATTATGCTTCTTCAAATAAGCGTGATACAAATATTTTTATAAGGATCACAGCATTTAATACCAATGCCCCGTTTTAGAACTTCGCCTCACATGCCCTAAACCTCTGTGCCAGCGCCGACATTGTTGCCCATGTATTGATGATGCATGTTCCGAGATATATTGATTTTGCAGATTCCCTTAAACAAGCAGAGCCTTGTTCTATGATTAATACATGCCTTCTGATATTGCTAGGTTCTTGCATTGTCATACTATGCTATTTCCTACTTCCCTGGAGGATCGGCTGGCCTAAAGTTTCTTTCTTCAGCCCTTACCTCTTCAATACTTGGATGTTTCGGGAGGTGATGTTGATGCCCTGTTGTCTATACATCTTTTTGTCATTTACTCGTGCCTTGTTGTCTATACATCCTTTTGTCATTTACTCGAGTCTTATATCGACTCTGATTTGACATGTTTCAATATACCGTGCTTAATACTATTCAGGAAGTTCTACCTATTCTTTCTTTCCTTTTTAAACAAATATATATATATATATATATATAATGAGTTCTACTTATCTTTCACCCATTTTAAATAGATGCTGAGAATCTCCATCTAATCCGTTGGAGGAAAACCGTGTAAACCACAACTATTGCGCTGCTACAATTAGATTTATTATTGTGTATAAAGCTGTATGCTAGATGTGGTAGTTGCAACTTGCAAGTATTTTACATGGGCAATTTTTCTCCTCCTTTTCTCCCTCTGTTTGTATGATCTTCACGCCTTGAAGCTCTCTGTGAATTTAAGTTTCACAACTTTTACCCCAACTGGGCTTTCAGAAAATCTCATACCCCCCACACAGCGTGGCAGGTTCACCTATGCCCCGTGTTCTTTTTTTTGTTGCAATACTGTATTAAATTTTATGGATCCTCACTTGCTGCAGGGAGTTTAATGATCCTCACTCAGTGTAGGGAGGGTTAAAATGATCCTCACTTATTGGTTGTAACATTAAAAGTTGAGGGGCACACTGTAATCACAGATTGCAATTGTTATTTCAATTAGACATGTCAAACTGACCTGTATCATTAAAAGTTGAGGGGCACACTGTAATCACAGATTGCAATTGTTATTTCAATTAGACATGTCAAACTGACCTGTATCAGCTTGTGGGTCTAAGCCGTGTCGTGCCACCAAGTGTTATTTTTTTTATTTTATTTTTGGGGGACAGGTGGGGGTGTAGAAAATTTAGTAAAGGAGAATCATTCCTAACAACATAGAATAGATTCATTATCAAAAGGTGGAACTTGCACCAAATACACAAACTTTTGCTAAAACAAAGATAAGTTGAAAAACTATCCTACGAAAAGGTACTGTTAAAAAGATAACAAGGTAGACAAAATGGGACATCCTTTTAAGGGAATACTATTTTTTTTTTTTGGTTAATACCACGGGGTGTCCGGGCCAGCTATACGCGCACCTCGACTAATCCCCGATCGCTGATTTGTAGGCACCTCGATGGGTGGGACAGCTGGCCAAGAGATTTAAAGCTTCTCCATGCCCAAGGCGGGAGCATGAAGAAGCTTTAAATCTCTTGGCCAGCTGTCCCACCCATCGAGGTGCCTACAAATCAGCGATCGGGGATTAGTCGAGGTGCGCGTATAGCTGGCCCGGACACCCCGTGGTATTAACCAAAAAAAAAAAAAAAAAAAAAAAAATATATATATATATATATATTGAATACTATTACCATAATGAAAATATATTGAATAATGATGCTTTCAAATTTTGACACAGGTAATTACGAATAACGCATTGGTATGGACCCTAACTAATGTAGGCTCATTGAACTTCGTTAAGTAATTTATCGGGATATCCTCATATTTCAATACGTTTGATTGGATCGGGCTTCAAATTATTAATATGAAACCCTTTTAAGCTCACTAGATTGAACTCCCGAAGAAAAAGGAAAAAAACTCTAATGTGGAGTTTTGTGATGTGCTCGACTCCATGTTGTTTGGTGAGTGCGTATAGTGCGTGCCAGAGAGATCTTGAGAGAGGAATCAATTTTTTTGGTTTTTTTTTTATACTTTAATACATCCATAATTAGATTACCCCGTTTTGAGTTTGATACCTTTCACTATTTTTGTTGACTTTAATACATTTTTTGTCGCTAAATATTATCACATATCACTTTTTGCGATGAAAATTTTCACATTTAGCGACGAAAAATGTACTAAAGTAGATAAAAATTAGTTAAAGTTGCCAAACTCAAAACATGGTAATTATGGATGTATTAAAGTCACCCCCTTTTTTAAAAAAACGAGGCGAATGTGAAATAGGGTTAAAAAGTTAGTGGGGTCACTTACCGCCCTTATATTTGAGAAATAAAAAAAACAAAATGGGTAGTCCGTTTGTTTTAGAAGTTTTTTAAGTCAAAAGAGTAGGCCAAACAAAGTTGGGGTTTTTCTAAGTCAAAAGAGTAAGATAAAGTTTGGCTTTTAAAAAATGGGTATTTAGACTTTATGCACCACATAATTCTCATTATATGCTTTACCAACCATTTTGAAATTTTGACACTAATCATAGATGCATGCTCATAAAAGTGAAAAGTGTCCCCAACTAGGTTGGTCACACTCCTAACTTTAAGAAGAAAAAGAAGAAAAATGGTTTTTTTTTTGAAATGTGGACATATGAATACAATCATAAACTCTAGTAAGATGAGCATAGATGCAAGCATAAGCCCAAGTGAATAACATCATGTGAGGAAGCCATGTCTATCAATAGTCTTCAACTAAGGTCTTATCAAAGTCTAAATGCCCAAACAAAACCAAACACTACAATGGAAGGTCCAAGACTTGACGATCATAAGAAACAACTCTGTGGCATATGTGTAGAAACCATAACCTTGAAAAAGGGAAATAAAGTTGCATGCAGTAGCATATACCAAAGTACAGAGGTGACTGATATGGGAAATATAAAATAACCATATAACCAAGTTACTTTTTTTAAGGCATCATTGTGACAACAAAAATATCACCTATCATTTGCACAAGAAACTCATGATTCCAAAAGAAATAGAGCATCATTAGAGAGTTAGCGCAGGTTCTCTCAATCATATGTTGTAGCATCACATTAGCACAAAAGGTGTTGACTATCATTGTGATCCCTAAACTAATCACAATGGTCATCATGACAACTATGAAATTGAAAATTATCATTAAGCTAGAGACCTATTACTCTTACTCTTACATCGTTCTCGTCAATGTGCAATTCTTCTTCACAGTCACTATATATGCGGGGCAGAATCAATGGGAAGGCGAAATTAAAAAAATTAAATGAGATATCAATTAATCAGTATGAATGGCAAACAGTTATGAAGAGGAGAAGCAAGATTAAGAGCACAGAGCATTTTAAGCATTTTAAGAGTATTCAAAATCAAGATATTAGACACACGGAAGATTGAGGTTGATGAAGGTGATTTGTCACCCAGTGCTACTGTTATACCTGACCAAGAATATAATGCAACTACTGAACACCTATATGCTACATACCTTTTACTCTGTTATATAACTGTTATATAAACAGTTATATAAACATGTCGATGTCGTATATGTGTACCTCACAAGAAATAAAATTAAAAATTATATGTTGATGTCGTACATAAATAGTTATATAACTGTTAGCCCACTCTAAAATGTCGGCATCAACGATTTCTTTCCCATGTGAATGGAATCTCAAATTTTTAGAAGCTGAAGCATGTTGTATCCCATCAATTGCCACAAATAACCTGAAAACGAAGTCCAACAATTCCACTAAGATATATATTATGCAAATCTTCTTAATAGAAATAAATGAAAACATTATGAATATCACTTCAACTCAGCAGGAATTTTTCCTCATTTCATACAATATGAATGCAACTAATATGATAGAAAGCTTACCCAGAATTAATTTCTTATTTCCCTGTACAATGTCATTTCCAGCAATGTGAACAAGGGAAAATTTCAATTGTTTCCCAATCTTGACCACCTGGTTGCAATTTTCTGCCTTTCTGAACGACAACTTAATTGGAGGCTTAGTTGCAGCCTTCCAATTAACAATACTCGGTGATACCTTGTCAAGGGTTTCTAAAAGCAACCACCTGCACAAGAACATAAATTTTGATGTAAGGAATGAAAACAATAGTTAAAAATCAAGTTGTTTATTAAGGATCATCAATGATAAAAAAAATATATATTAAAGATCATCACTTATATTCAGAAAGTTTTCAAAATTAGCTTCAGCCAATTACGAAATTCTAACATAGTGTTTCTAAATTGTCATGGTAACTTGACATTAAACCTCAAATTTCAACCCACAAATGGAATAACAGAGAAAAATCGAAATGCTCTCTCTTCTCTGGAGATTTGGGTGTCATTTGGCAAAATTTCAAGAAAGGATATTTGATTCGCTTGGATCGAGAGCCCATTTCTACAAGTAAAAATGCATAGTTAGCTCATACATATGTACGGAAACAGTTCTTAAAATGCATAGTAAAAATGCATAGTTAGCACATACTAATTGTCATGAAAGATAAGGTGAAATTTCCAAGAAAATAATTCTTCAAATTTAATAGTGATGAAGAAGATTGTGTATGGTTTTTCATTTTCTTTGTAAATGGAAGTTTAATCATTTCTTTAGATGTTAAAAATGTTATGCAAAAGGTTACATCTGATGTTAGCTTAAATTCAAGTGTGAAACATTAATATTGAATACAAGCAGATTTGTTCCGCTAGAAAGTCATTAACAACATTTCCAGTTCATATGGTGTAAAAATGATTATTTTAAACCTTCTTATATCTTACAAGTGAATGCATGATACTTACACCTGGAAAAGCTACTATTCATACATATAAGGATATCCACTCCAAAGAAATATATTACTGGGAAAAAATTAATTAGAAGAGATCTTTACATCTTGGAGGAATAACATCATAGATTTAAAATGGGAGAGTTTCAATTGATCGAGTTGCACACACATATGTCCAATCAAACTTCGTGATATGGTATTTCACCTTTGGCATGGATTACGATCGACATATAAGTAAGATAGTGTTAGCTGAGAAAATCTCAGATATCAGGTTGATATTGTTGATTGTTGCTCATGGTGATAAATATAAGAGGTAGAGATATTCAGAGGAGACTTCTAATGAGAGGACAAGACTAAGACAACAAAACTATTACGTGATCTGATAGAGCCGCCATAACAGTTATCCTAACCTAACACAAGGTCTAAGGTCGTGGCTAATGGTTTGAATGCCTCGGGTTGTAATGGAAATAGATGGAGTCGTCACATTTTTGCATACAATAGGAAAAAACAATCAAAATGATCCCATGTTGTAGGATAAGGTAATGAAACTGCAACTGAGCATGTGTGAAGGGGTTCGAGGTTCTTTGTTTTAAGATGTTACTATGGCCGAGTCAAGACTTTATTTAAAGAGATTTTCTAGTATCTCTCAATTGATCTTCTCTCTTTAATTAGATACTTACAGTCTACAGTCTTTATCGTGTAAACTTCCCACAATACTAGCACTTTTACCGTTCTTTTCACTATTTTCGACTTTCAATCTATATATAAAATCTTAGAAAATCTCTTATAAGTTAAAAGAAATAGAATTTATGCCACTTTATTAATTTGGTTGTGATTTAACACAAACAAGTGATGGCACTTTTGATGTATTAATAGATCTTATGATATCACACCCTTCAAATATAACAAAAAAATGGAGGGGAAATATCACTTTTAATAAATTTTATCAAATAAAAAATCACCACAAATAGATTCACATAAAAAATTATCCAATAAAATAATGGTTAAAGAGAAACAAGGGCTGATAGCTTCACCAAACTAAGTTGTGAGTTTGTCAAGGTTCCGCAGTTATCATCCCTGGTAGTGTCACTCCTGAAATACAAGGTATATTCACGTGACCATCTATGGTACCATTCTAAATAATAAGAGAATGCATCACTCAAACAAAAAATTAACCGGGTGGCACTCATGTTAGAAGTATTTATTTGATCTTACCTATTACATCGAGAAGTTGTTCTAACAGAGTACTCCATCATGAAAACCCTTTGTTAAATTTAGTTGTAACCGTGCATAGAAAACAAGTTCATCCTACAAAAGAAATACAAAAATTTATATAACAACTTCATGTCTATGAAAACCTGTCTAAAAGTTTTGCATACACTACACCAAAAACAGGAAACTGTCACGGTTTAAAATAGTGCCAAACGCAATCTGACACTGTTTTAAACCGTGCCAGAATCAGGCGTGCCAGATTTTCTGGCTCGATTTAAAACCCTGCCAGATTTTCCAAACTGGCACGCTTTTAAACTGTGCCAGTTTTTTAATCTGACACGCTTTTGACACGCTTTTAAACTGTGCTAGATGTTAAATCTGGCACGCTTTTGGCACATGCCGAAACCGTGCCAAATTGTTTATTTTCTGGCACGCTATTGGCACGGCTATAAAGCGTGCCAACTTGTTTTATAAGCGTTCTCATTTTTATAAATTGGCACGGTTTAAAACCGTGCCATATTTTTCAATTAATTAAAAAAAATAATAATAGGAAACAAATCTGGAAAATCTGCAAATTCCAAATCTGATAGGATAATTATTTATTATTTGCAAAAAAAAAAAACAAGAAAATTCACAAATTATGAATATCGCATGTTATTGATAAACTAATGTGCATACAAACTTCAAAAAATTACAAGAGCTAATAGTTCCCAGATAAAAAAAAATTGGACAGAGTTTTCTCTATTTTTTGAGCATTCCAAAACCTGCTAACATAAAATCTGCCCATATAAAGCCCGCACGGCCATAAAAGTCGACAATAAACTACTATAGCCCGTACGGCCATAAAAGTAAACAATAAAATTACTAAAGCCTGCTCGGCCATAACACAAAAAATAGAATCCTGAATATTAACGACACCAAATAAATAATCCACTTGTTGTAAAGCATTGACTTCTTCATGCTTATTAAGTGGATAAAAGCTAGCGATCAATTGTCATCCTACAAAAAAAATAAGACACAAAAAATATACGATATTAGTAACCAAGTCATTTTAAAAAAAATCGTATTCAAGCAGAAAAATTGCATATACGAGTCACAATTATTATTATATTCTCAACGGCCTGTTTGAGAGTTCCGTGCGAAGTGTTCGTGCCTTCTACGGGGTAGTTTGGGGGCTGGTTTGGGTTTTCACCCTCTAATAGTTTGTTTTTAAGTTTAAGTGTTGATTTTTATTCTCAAACCGGGAGACCCTGAACTACGCGGTCAGTTCCTACAAGTTACATTGGTCCTGTGCGAGGTGTTCGTGCCTCCTACGGGATCGTTTGGGGGCTGGTTTGGGTTTTCACCCTTTAACAGCTTGTTTTTAAGTTTAAGTGTTGATTTATGCAAATTATTGTCATATTCTCAAACCAAGAGACTCAAGACTACGCGGTCATTTCCTACAAGTTACATTGGTCCCGTGCGAGATGTTCGTGCCTCTTACGGGATCGTTTGGGGGTTGGTTTGGGTTTTCACCCTTTAACGACTTGTTTTTAAGTTTAAGTGTTGATTTTTGCAAATTATCGTTATATTCTCAAATCGGGAGACCCGGGACTACGCGGTCAGTTCGTACAAGTTACATTGGTCCCGTGCAAGGTGTTCGTGACTCTTACGGGGTTGTTTGGGGGCTGGTTTGGGTTTTCACCCTTTAACGACTTGTTTTTAACTCTAAGTGTGATTTTTGCAAATTATTGTCATATTCTCAATCCGAGAGACCCGGTACTACGCGGTCAGTTCCTACAAGTTACATTGGTCCCGTGCGAGGTATTCGTGCCTCCCAAGGGGGCGTTTGGTGGCTGGTTTGGGTTTTCACCCTCAAACGGTTTGTTTTTAAGTTTAAGTGTTGATTTTTATTTTCAATCCGGGACACCCGGTACTACGCGAACATTTCCTACAAGTTATATTGGTCCCGTGCAAGGTGTTCGTGCCTCTTACGAGTCCGTTTGGGGGAGGGTTTAGGTTTTCACCCTTTAACGGCCTGTTTTTAAGTTTAAGTGTCGATTTTTGCAAATTATCGGCGTATTCTCAAACCGGGAGACCCGGGACTATACGGTCAGTTCCTACAAGTTACATTGGTCCCGTGCGAGGTGTTCGTGCCTCCTACGGGGGCATTTGGTGGCTAGTTTAAGTTTTCACCCTTTAACGGCCTGTTTTTAAGTCTAAGTGTGATTTTTACAAATTATCGTCGTATTCTCAAACCGGGAGACTCGGAACTACGCGGTGAGTTCCAACAAGTTACATTGGTGCCGTGCGAGGTGTTCGTGCCTCCTACGGGGTCGTTTGGGGGCTGGTTTGGGTTTTCACCCTTTAACGGCCTGCTTTTAAATTTAACTGCTGATTTTTGTAAATTATCGTCATATTCTCAAACGGGGAGACCCGGGACTACGCGGTCAGTTTCTACAAGTTACATTGGTCCCGTGCGAGGTGTTCGTGCCTCCTATGGGGTCAATTAGGGGCTAGTTTGGGTTTTCACCCTCTAACGACTTGTTTTTAAGTTTAAGTGTTGATTTTTATTTTCAAACCGGGAGACCCGGGACTACAAGGTCAGTTCCTACAAGTTACATTGGTCCCGTGAGAGGTGTTGTGCTTTTTACGAGTCCGTTTGGGGGCAGGTTTAGGTTTTCACCCTTTAACGACCTGTTTTTAAGTTTAATTGTTGATTTTTACAAATTATCGTCATATTCTCAATCGGGGAGACCCGAGACTACGCGATCAGTTCCTACAATTTACATTGATCCCGTGCGAGGTGTTCGTGCCTCCTACGGGGGCGTTTGGTGGCTGGTTTAGGTTTTCACACTTTAACGACCTGTTTTTAAGTTTAAGTGTGATTTTTGCAAATTATCGTCGTATTCTCAAACCGAGAGACTCGGGACTACGCGGTCAGTTCCTACAAGTTACATTGGTCCCGTACGAGGTGCTCGTGCCTCCTACGGGGTCGTTTGGGGGCTGGTTTGGGTTTTCACCCTTTAACGGCTTGTTTTTAAGTTTAAGTGTTAATTTTTGCAAATTATCATCATATTCTCAAATTGGGAGACCAGGGACTACGCGGTCAGTTCGTACAAGTTAAATTGGTCCCGTGCGAGGTGTTCGTGCCTCCTACGGGGTCGTTTGGGGGTTGGTTTGGGTTTTCACCCTTTAACGGCTTGTTTTTAAGTTTAAGTGTTGATTTTTGCAAATTATCATCATATTCTCAAATCGGGAGACCCGAGACTACGCGGTCGGTTCGTACAAGTTACATTGGTCCCGTGCGAGGTGTTCGTGCCTCTTACGGGGTCCGTTTGGGGACTGGTTTAGGTTTTCACCCTTTAACGACCTGTTTTTAAATTTAAGTGTTGATTTTTGCAAATTATCGTCATATTCTCAAAAGGGGAGACCCGGGACTACGCGCTTAGTTCCTACAAGTTACATTGGTCCCGTGCGAGGTGTTCGTGCCTCCTACAGGGTCGTTTGGGGGCTGGTTTGGATTTTCACCCTTTAACGGCTTGTTTTTAAGTTTAAGTGTTGATTTTTGCAAATTATCGTCGTATTCTCAAATCGAGAGACTCGGGACTACGCGGTCAGTTCCTACAAGTTACATTGGTCCCGTGCGAGGTGTTCGTGACTCTTACGGGGTCGTTTGGAGGCTGATTTGTGTTTTCACACTTTAACGGCTTGTTTTTAAGTATAATTGTGATTTTTGTAAATTATCGTCATATTCTCAATCCGGGAGACTCGAGACTACGCGGTTAGTTCGTACAAGTTACATTGGTCCCGTGCGAGGTGCTCGTGCCTCCTACGGAGTCGTCTTGGGGCTGGTTTCGGTTTTCACCCTCTAACGACTTGTTTTTAAGTTTAAGTGTTGATTTTTATTTTCAAATCGGGAGACCCGGGACTTCGCTGTAAGTTCCTACAAGTTACATTGGCCCCGTGCGAGGTGTCCGTGCCTCTCACCAGTCCGTTTGGGGGCTGGTTTAGATTTTCACCCTTTAACGTCTTGTTTTAAAGTTTAAGTGTTGATTTTTGCAAATTATCGTCGTATTCTCAAACCGGGAGACCCGTGACTACGCGGTCAGTTCCTACAAGTTACATTGGTCCTGCGCGAGGTGTTCGTGACTTTTACGGGGTTGTTTGGGTGCTGATTTGTGTTTTCACCCTTTAACGGCTTGTTTTTAAGTCTAAGTGTGATTTTTGCAAATTATCGTCATATTCTCAATACGGGATACCCGGGACTATGCGGTCAGTTCGTACAACTTAAATTGGTCCCGTGCGAGGTGTTCGTGCCTCCTACGGGGTCGTTTGGGGGCTGGTTTGGGTTTTCACCCACTAACGACTTATTTTTAAGTTTAAGTGTTGATTTTTATTTTCAAACCGGGAGACCCGGGACTACGCGGTCAGTTCCTACAAGTTACATTGGTTCCGTGCGAGGTGCCCGTGCCTCTTACCAGTCCGTTTGGGGGCTGGTTTAGGTTTTCACCCTTTAACGGCCTTTTTTAAATTTAAGTGTTGATTTTTACAAATTATCATCATATTCTCAAAAGGAGAGACCCGGGGCTACGCGGTTAGTTCCTACAAGTTATATTGGTCCCGTGCGAGGTGTTCGTGCCTCCTACGGGATCGTTTGGGGGTTGGTTTGGATTTTCATCCTTTAACGACTTGTTTTTAAGTTTAAGTGTTCATTTTTGTAAATTATCATCATATTCTCAAATCGGGAGACCCCCGGGACTACGCGGTCAGTTCCTACAAGTTACATTGGTCCCGTGCGAGGTGTTCGTGACCCTTACGGGGTCGTTTGGGGGCTGATTTGTGTTTTCACCCTTTAACGGCTTGTTTTTAAGTCTAAATGTGATTTTTACAAATTATCGTCTTGTTCTCAATCCGGGAGACCCGGGACTACGCGGTCAGTTCGTACAGGTTAAATTGGTCCCGTGCGAGGTGTTCGTGCCTCCTACGGGGTCGTTTGGGGACTGGTATGGATTTTCACCCACGAACGAGTTGTTTTTAAGTTTAAATGTTGATTTTTATTTTCAAACCGGGAGACCCGGGACTACGCGGTCAGTTCCTACAAGTTACATTGGTCCCGTGCGAGGTGTCCGTGCCTCTTACCAGTCCGTTTGGGGTCTGGTTTAGGTTTTCACCCTTTAACGGCCTGTTTTTAAATTTAAGTGTTGGTTTTTGCAAATTATCATCATATTCTCAAAAGGGGAGACCCGGGACTACGCGGTTAGTTCCTACAAGTTACATTGGTCCTGTGTGAGGTGTTCGTGCGTCCTACGGGGTCGTTTGGGGGCTGGTTTTGGTTTTCACCCTTTAACGACCTGTTTTTAAATTTAAGGGTTGATTTTTGTAAATTATCTTCATATTCTCAAACGGGGAGACCCGGGACTACGCGGTCAGTTCCTACAAGTTACATTGGTTCCGTGTGAGGTGTTCGTGCCTCCTACGAGATAGTTTGGGGGCTAGTTTGGGTTTTCATCCTCTAACGGCTTGTTTTTAAGTTTAAGTGTTGATTTTTATTTTCAAAACGGGAGACCCGGGACTACAAGATCAGTTCCTACAAGTTACATTGGTCCCGTGTGAGGTGTTGTGCCTCTTACGAGTTCGTTTGGGGGCAGGTTTAGGTTTTCACCCTTTAACGACCTGTTTTTAAGTTTAAGTGTTGATTTTTACAAATTATCGTCATATTCTCAATCGGGGAGACTCGGGACTACACGATCTGTTCCTATAAGTTACATTGGTCTCGTGCGAGGTGTTCGTGCCTCGTACGGGGGCGTTTGGTTGCTGGTTTAGGTTTTCACCCTTTAACGGCTTGTTTTTAAGTCTAAGTGTTATTTATGCAAATTATCGTCGTGTTCTCAAACCGGGAGATCCGGGACTACGCGGTCAGTTCCTACAACTTACATTGGTCCCGTGCGAGGTGTTCGTGCCTCCTACGGGATCGTTTGGGGGTTGGTTTGGGTTTTCACCCTTTAAGGGCTTGTTTTTAAATTTAAGTGTTGATTTTTGCAAATTATCGTCATATTCTCAAACCGGGAGACTCGGGACTACGCGGTCAGTTCCTACAAGTTACATTTGTCCCGTGCGAGGTATCCGTGCCTTTTACGTGGTCGTTTGGGGGCTGGTTTGGGGTTTCACCCTTTAACGGCTTGTTTTTAAGTCTAAGTGTGATTTTTGCAAATTATCGTCGTATTCTCAAATCGGGAGACTCGGAACTACGCGGTCAGTTCCTACAAGTTACATTGGTCCCATGCGAGGTGTTCGTGACTCTTACGGGGTCGTTTGGGGGCTGATTTGTGTTTACACCCTTTAACTGCTTGTTTTTGAGTATAAGTGTGATTTTTACAAATTATCGTCTTATTCTCAATCCGGGAGACCCGGGACTACGCGGTGAGTTTGTACAAGTTACATTAGTCTCGTGCGAGGTGTTCGTGCCTCCTACGGGGTCGTTTGGTGGCTGGTTTGGGTTTTCACTCACTAACGGCTTATTTTTAAGTTTAAGTGTTTATTTTTATTTTCAAACCGGGAGACCCTGGACTACGCGGTCAGTTCCTACAAGTTACATTGGTCACGTGCGAGGTGTCCGTGCCTCTTACCAGTCCGTTTGGGGGCTGGTTTAGATTTTCACCCTATAACGACCTCTTTTTAAATTTAACTGTTGATTTTTTCAAATTATCGTCATATTCTCAAAAGGGGAGACCCGGGACTATACGGTTAGTTCCTACAAGTTACACTGGTCCCGTGCGAGGTGTTCGTGCTTCCTACGGGGGCGTTTGGTGGCTGGTTTAAGTTTTCACCCTTTAACGGCCTGTTTTTTAGTCTAAGTGTGATTTTTACAAATTATCGTCGTATTCTCAAAGCAAGAGATCTGGGACTACTCGATCAGTTCCTGCAAGTTACATTAGTCCCGTGCGAGGTATTCGTGCCTCTTACGAGTCCGTTTGGGGGCTGGTTTAGGTTTTCACCCTTTAACGACTTGTTTTTAAGTCTTAGTGTGATTTTTGAAAATTATCGTCGTATTCTCAAATCGGGAGACTCGGGACTAAGTGGTTAGTTTCTACAAGTTACATTGGTCCTATGAGAGGTGTTCGTGCCTCCTACGGGGTCGTTTGGGGGCTGGTTTGGGTTTTCACCCTTTAACGGCTTGTTTTTAAGTTTAAGTGTTGATTTTTGAAAATTATCGTCATATTCTCAAACCGCGAGACCCGAGACTACGCGGTCAGTTCCTACAAGTTACATTGATCTCGTGCGAGGTGTTCGCGCCTCTTACGGGGTCATTTGGGGGCTGGTTTGGGTTTTCACCCTCTCACGGCTTGTTTTCAAGTTTGAGTATTGTTTTTTATTCTCAAACCGGGAGACCCGGGACTACGCTATCAGTTCCTACAAGTTACATTGGTCCCGTGCGAGGTGTTCGTGCCTCGTACGGGGTCGTTTGGGGATTGGTTTGGATTTTCACCCTTTAACGGCCTGCTTTTAAGTTTTAAGTGTTGATTTTTGTAAATTATCGTCATATTCTCAAACCGGGAGACCCGGGACTACGCGGTCAGTTCCTACAAGTTACATTGGTCCCGTGCGAGGTGTTCGTGCCTCTTACGGGGTCGTTTGGGGGCTGGTTTGGGTTTTCACCCTTTAACGGCATGTTTTTAAGTCTAAGTGTGATTTTTGCAAATTATCATCGTATTCTCAAACCGGGAGACCCGGGACTACGCTGTCAGTTCCTACAAGTTACGTTGGTCCCGCGCGTGGTGTTTGTGCCTCCTACGAGGTCGTTAGGGGGCTGATTTGGGTTTTCACTCTTTAACGGCTTGTTTTTAAGTTTAAACTTGATATTTTCAAATTATCGTCATAATCTTAAACCGAGAGACCCGTTACTACGCTGTCAGTTTCTACAAGTTACATTGGTCCCGTGCGAGGTGTTCGTGCCTCTTACGGGTCCGTTTGTGGGCTGGTTTGACGTGAAATCACCTATAACAGTCCAATAGCTGTACTTCTCATGACCACATGAGTAAAAAACTCATGTCCATAATAAACTATACTTCTATGTCAATATGGACTCACTGCGAGGGTTTATTAATTGTTTGTACTAAATCTCAATAGTGTAAGGCATAATTACTATCAACAGGCATAATTTTGAAAAACTATCACATGTTATTCAAACTCCTTTCATTAGAACTCCTATCATTGATGATGTGGGAATGCTCACACAACTAAAGTTTTTTGTTTTGTGACTTCAAGTAATAAGTAAATATTTTTATATAGTTTCTCATAGTTGAGCCAATTACGTCTTAATTAATATCATAAGATCACGTAACTTTTATTTTACTTCCATAACAAAACTTCAAATATGAAAGCACTTTATTTAAAAAAAAAGTGTTAAACCCCATAACCATATATACACTAAAGGACACGCATATATAAAGTACTGCACATATATAAAACTATATATCTTATTAGAAGTAAAATATAATAGTAGAGTTTAACCTGTCCAGTAGCGGGTTAGTGAGAATTCTGCATGTGAATGTTACATTACTTGTAATTCCTTGACCTTGGCCTTGCTCTGAAGCTACTTTTACATATAAACCGCTAACATCCTGACCTACAATACGTTAATGTGATCAAAATTAACCAGAGAATAAACTAGAAAGAAGTCAAGTCCAAAGGGTATGAACAATAAGCTTACCTTTGTATGCATGCTAACTAGATCCTTATCACAAGTGAACAGTCCAAATGGATGACAACCAACTGCCAAAAGAAAATTTACAAACAGCCTTACAAGCATGTTAGAAGACTTTTCATATGGTTCACTCAATCAACCCATAATAGAGGCGAACCCACCCAAAATATGTCATTGCACTTGTGATGGAATAACATGCCTTCTCTCTATTTCTGAAACATAATTGTTCAACAAACAAACTGACATATAAGAAAAAAAGAAAAAAAAGTGAGAGATAAGTATAATCCAGAAGAATCAAGTATCCACATCATTATATATAATTCAATTACAGAAATTTATTGAATGGTTTCTTACTGGACAATAAAAAGAAAAACAAATAAAGAATGGAAAAAATAAAGAAATATTCCATATAGTGAATACTTACTTACAGTTATTAATATGCCCCCGGTGATTTCTCACAACAACATTCCGGCCGTGTTTTGCAACAAAGTTTGGCACTATTTCATCAACCAAACATAGAGCTAATAAATTTAAAGTGTATAATTACATGTATATACATACATGTGCAAATATACATATTCATACCAATCAAAAGCTGATCTTTAGTGCACTTCTTCCCTTCCACCTTCAAGTACACACACTATGTGCACGCACACATATATACATAAACAATCAATTCATTGATGAGACACTAAGGTGTTAAAATGACAATATACAAACATACACACACACACACACACACACACACATACGCGTTTTGGCAATTAATTCCAATTCTAATTCTAAATTTCTCTATAGACCTTTATTTCTAATTTCCCCCCCTAAAGTTTTAGTGAAAGAATCTCATTTTTATTTCATTTCCACCCTTCCAGCTCCAAATCTACACACACAGACAATCAACTCATCAACGAGACACATGGCTGTAAAAAGGAAAACATACAACTATACGAACACACTCACACACACACACACACACTGCGTGTGATAATTATTTCTAAATCTGGATTTCTCTATAAGCCTTAATATTCTGATTTTTCCTCAAGCTTCAATGACAAAAATGCTATATGTATTTCATTTCTTCCCTACCAACTCCACACAGCGTGTTTGCGCATACATACATGAATGATCAATTCATCAACAAGTCACAAAGGAGTTAAAAAGAAAATCTATAATCACACACACACATAAAAGAAAAGTAGGGAAAGCCAGAAGTTTCGTAACAAGCAAAAAAATAATCACACACACACATATAATTGTGACACCCCGACTAATTAAATACCGGGTAGCTATTCCTTTATTAAATCAATACAAAATTCCAAGTTGGTTCAGTTAATAGCATCACTGTCGAAAACATTTAAATGATTACTAACCACCTAGTATTTAAAAAGTAAGTTGCCAAATTTTAATTAAGTCTGATTAACTTGCAATACAAATATAATGGAAGAACAACATAATCCATTCACCATAACGAAGTAATGAAATAACCAACAAATAGTAATAAGTCCGGAGGAAAAACTCCTCACAACAATCCCACGAATGAAATAATAACATAAGTCTGAATCCTGAATTAATTACATGCCCGAAGTCTGAATAACTGAAATAAATGGAATGCCTCTAAAAGAAATGGGCGACATGCCCTATAACTGATAAATGCTGAATATAGAGTCAAGATAGATGAAGCGTCTACAAGCAAAGTCCTGTAACTTTCACAAACAGCTACAGCTCGTCACCTGAATGAGGATCCTAAGCATGGTGTCCTTGTGGATGGGCACCTAAAATGGTTTTTACAAAAATAGATTTGAAAGAAAATGGGTCAGAGCCCGAAAGTGGAAATCATTTTAAAAACAGCAATTGTTTTAATAACATTAAAACATTAAATGCAAAATACATGTTAGGATGTGCACTCACATGAAATTCTCACCTCTCGACTACATGTGCACTCCTAACGTACCGTACCCATCTAAATAACATACATATCTAACCAAACCGTAATAAGTTCTACCCTTTACTACTCGATTCCCATATTACATTCTAACGTTATCTATTAAATAGAGGGCTTTACATACACTCGGATTCTCAATTAGTAATACAATTCACTATCAATTAACCCGTTATGTTTTCTCAAAACATTACCATAATTATATTCACAATACCAACATGAAAGTTTCCATTAATTAAGTGTATATTATTCACGTCATAAATATACAATACAAGCACCCCGAGACTAAGCTGCGGTGCACACATACTCTGCTATCCATACCGGTACATCACGTACATAAGGATCACGCATTCCGAATCTCTCAGGAATCGTTCTCAGATAACAACATCACAAATAATGGAGGCGAACACAGTCACATCACATGGGTCACGCACATACCTGCGCTCCCACGATCAGCAGACTTATTAACATCCCAATAAGTCGTTCTCTGACCTATGTTCATCGAGGTACCAGTCTAAATCCGGGCAACACAAGGATTAGAGGGCCCTAAGCGAACGCAAACCTCCCGTGATAGCAAGTATGGTAGGTATGTCATACACATAAAATCAATACATATACTAAGTATGCACACATATTAGTAATCACCATAATATATTGGTGGTACACTTCTCATTCTCGTACCGACATATAATGTTACACAATTTACATAATCCTGGTTGATACAATTCTACAAGCCATTAATTGTTCTCACGTTGTAATAGACACTCACGTCCTAATCCATAATTTTCATTTGGTTCGAATCACACTTCTAGGTTTTACTCCTCTATATATCCCAAATGTACCTACTATATCAATTTATCATCAAAGGAAGGTTATCTCTACCATTAAATAAGGTTACGGGACACGCGAAATCAAAACAGGCTAAAAAGCCTAAACTGTCAACTCGTTAGAAATCTCGCTCGAACGAGGCTGTTCGAACGAGAGTTCGTTCGAATGAACTGGGCCTTCTAACGAGATCTCGTTCGAACGAAAGTCATCGAACGAACATCCCTCTCGTTATAAGTCAAACTGTCAACTCGTTAGAAGCTCGTTCGAACGACCTGGGCAGGTCTTCTAACGAGTGGCCAGTTTCGAGCCTAGATTTTCCAAATCTCATTTTTCCAACTTCTCTTCACCTCTAACCTCATCTAAACATTAATCCAACGATTGTTCAAAGCTACTAATCATTCCTAAACATATTTAGGCCATATACTAACGCATGATGTGGGGTTAATTCATCTAAACCTCATTCAATTATCTAATCTCTTCATATTTCCCCCAATTTCAAGAACATGAACCCTAGAAGTTTATAAATCATCAAAGAGTCTAATTAAATCCGTTTTTGGTATAAAAGATGTATTTTTCCACTAACTCATCATCCTAACATTGTTCTACATGCAATCTTCTCATAAAAATTATAAATTTCTACATCCAATTCAATGGGTTTTTATCATATTCCAAGAACAATGAAATTCTGTCAATTTCCTACGCATGGAAGAAACATTCTTTGTAAAAACGAAATTAAACCACTTGCCTTATGTGTATCTCTGATTTTGATGACGAATTGATGGAGTGTTCTCTCTCTCTCTCTGCAGAATTCCTTCTCTCTCTCTCTCCAAGCTTTCTTCTCCAAGGTGCTAATGGTGGCTAGGGTTTGCCTTAGGAACTTTTTGGGATTAATTCTAATAACCCCCGTAGCCTATTTGGTTATTAGTGGGTTTAGTGGGCAATTACCAAGCCAGCTTTTTAATTCCCAATTTTCGTAGGTTTTAATTCCCAAAAATCCAAAATTACCAAACTACCCTTATACGTTGCCGGTGTGGCCTAAAAATGCCCCGGGACCCAAACCAAACCCCGACTAGTGTATCCTGACTATTTTGACCCTTCCGGATGCGTTGGCGCACTCAAAATGACCATACGGTTAATAGAAATAAAATTCACTTTTTAATTAAAATAAATATATTCCGGACGCGACTGTCACACGTGTCTCAACAAAATTTCCAAATTGCCGTATTTCAATCTCACGATCAATTTCATAATTCAGTATTCATATATAATCATATATGCACATTATAATCAAATACCAACTCGCATCTTGCTAGTATTTTAATCCGTATTAATTTCCAATTAATACGCATTTAATTCAATTAATCCCATAAATAAATATCACGACCAATCCGCTCAATAATAGGAAATGGTCCCACATATCTCGGTGCCAACTTCCCTTTCTTCCCGAAACGCATAATCCCCTTCATAGGAGATACTCTGAGCAAAACCTGGTCCCCCACTTGGAACTCTCTGAAGAACCTCTTCGCATCAGCATAGCTCTTCTGCCTGTCCTGAGCTACCCGAATGCGACTCCGAATCAATTCTATCCTCGCCAAAGTATCTTGAATTACTTCCGGCCCAAGTAGTTTGTTGTCCCCCACCTCCAACCAACATGTTGTGGAACGACAAGGTCTACCATACAACGCCTCAAATGGAGCCATGCCAATGGTGAACTGGTAGGAGTTATTGTAAGCAAACTCCACCAGTGGAAGATACTGCTCCCATCCACCCCCGAAATCAATGATGCACATACGTAGCATGTCCTCCAACATCTGGTTTGTACGCTCGGTCTGCCCATCGGTTTGCGGGTGATACGCCGTACTCAACCGCAATTTCGTGCCCATGGCCTCCTGAAAACTCTCCCAAAACCGCGAAATAAATATCTTGTCTCGATCAGACACGATATTAAGGGGCACACCGTGAAGTCTCACTATCTCTGCAATAAAGAGCTGGGCATACTGTCCCGTAGTGTAGTCTGTCCTTACGGGTAGAAAATGAGCGACTTTGGTCAACCTGTCCACAATTACCCAAATGGAGTCGTGACCTCTCTGTGACGTATGCAACCCCGTGATAAAGTCCATGGAGATGCTCTCCCACATCCACACCGGGACCTCCAATGGCTGTAGAAGTACTGTCGGTCTCTGATGATCCACTTTTACCAGCTGACAAGTGGCGCATTTAGAAACAAACACGACAATATCTCTCTTCATCCCGCTTCACCAATACTGTCGTCTCATGTCTTGGTACATTTTGTCCCCACCGGGATGTACCACGAACCGTGAGCCGTGAAACTCTGCCATCACCTCGTGTCGTAGTTCCTCCCCTTTCGGGACTACCAATCTCCCATTGAAGCGTAATCCCCCGTCTGAGCTAACGGTATAGGACTCGGCTCCCTCTGCTAGTAATCGAACTATCTGCTCCTGACAGAACGAGTCATCTGCTTGTGCCTTTACCACTCTCGTGACAATCTGCGGCGTAACAGTCATCACAGACATGAATGATCGGGCCACTGCATCCTGGTGTCCCAATTTTTTCCACTTGGCCTTCCACACCCCTGCCACCTCATCTATTGGCCTACGGCTCAACGCGTCTGCTACAACGTTAGCCTTCCCCGGGTGATACTGGATATCAAACTGATAGTCCTTCACAAACTCAAGCCACCTTCGCTGCCGCATATTCAACTCCTTTTGCGTGAATAGGTACTGTAGGGACTTGTGGTCCGTGAACAATCGAAACTTCTCCCCCAAAAGGTAATGTCTCCAAATCCGAAGGGCAAATACAACTGCCTCCAACTCCAAGTCATGAGTGGGGTAATTCTTCTCGTGAGGCTTTAGCTTACGGGATGCATAAGCAATGGCCTGAATCTCCTGTTGTAATACACCTCCAAGTCCTTGCAAGGACGCATCGGTGTAGACTAGATACTCAACTCCCGGTCTCGGCAATGCTAACACAGGTGCTGAGGTCAACTTATCCTTCAATTCATCGAATGCCAACTGACAGGCATCACTCCAAATGAACGGCACACCTTTATGAGTCAGATGTGTCAAAGGACCTGCTATCTTCGAAAATCCCCGAATGAACCTCCTGTAGTATCCTGCTAGGCCCAAGAAACTACGGATTTCTGTCGGTGTCGTGGGTTGTCCCCACCCCCTCACCGCGGATACCTTCCCTGGATCAACAGATATTCCCCGATCGAAAATAATGTGTCCCAAAAACTGGACCTCCTTCAGCCAAAACCCGCACTTCTCATACTTTGCATACAACTCATTCTGACATAGCGTCTGCAAAACCTGCCTCAAATGTTCTGCGTGCTCCTCCTCAGTCTGGGAGTAAACCAGAATATCATCAATGAAGACAATGACAAACTGATCTAGGAAATCTCTGAACACCCTATTCATCAAGTCCATAAACACGACCGGAACATTGGTCAAACCAAAAGGCATAACCCGAAACTCGTAAGATCCATATCTCGATAAGAACGCAGTCTTCGAGACATCCTCTTCCCTGATACGCAACTGATGGTATCCCGATCGCAAATCAATCTTCGAGAAGAAATAAGCTCCTCTCAACTGGTCGAATAGGTCATCGATTCGAGGCAACGAATACTTATTCCGTATCGTGACCTTATTCAACTCTCGGTAATCCACACACAATCTCAGTGAACCATCTATCTTCTTCACGAACAACACAGGGGCACCCCACGACGAAGTACTCCTCCGTATAAACCCCTGGCCCAACAACTGCTCAATCTGATCCCGTAACTCCCTCATCTCAGCTGGAGCCATACGGTACGGTGCGCGTGCTATAGGTCTCGTATCTGGCAATAAGTCTATGACAAAGTCTATCTCACGACTGGGGGGTAGGCCTGGTATCTCCTGAAACACATCTGAGTACTCCCTGACAACTGGGATCGAATCTAAAGGAATCACAACCTCCTTAGAGGTATCTTTCTCTATGTAATACAAATGAGTGGTCGAGCCTCCCTCTGGGCGAGGCATCGCCACTACAAACATCTCTTGTCCCGGAATGGCAAAAACAATGCTCCCACCGAAGCAATCAATCACGGCTCTATAATCAGCGAGCCAATCCATACCGATAATCACATCGTGCACATGCATATCTAATATCAACATGTCTGCAGGTAATACCAGACTACCAATCTCTATCCCCACTCCCCGACATATAAAGAAAATAAGCGACCCACTCCCCAATGGTGAGTTTACACACGTCACTGTGCTCTCTGCTGTGGCTAACAACCCTAAGGCTTTCGCAAAATGTGTAGCTATAAAATAATGCGTTGCCCCCGTATCAAACAAAACCCGACCCATAGTACCATGGATAGGAAACATACCCTCAATCGCGGGTGGTGCCTGAGGAGCTGCTGCCTGGTGGACGTTATAGACACGTCCATACTGTAACTGCCCTTGCTGCACAGGAACTGCTGGAATGGCTGGAAGTGCTGGCACCTGGGCTGGAGCTGGGAGGGCAGGTGGAAAAAGTGGCCTCTGTGGCTCATGTCGAGCACCCTGCTGCTGCTGCGGGGCCCTGCCTCTATCAGGACAGTCCTGGCGTTTATGGCCAGTCTTGCCACAAATGAAACACTTCCCCGGGAAGTTCCCCCCTCTCTGTCCCTGCTGTCCCCGACCCTGGTGGCCGTTACCGTTCCTCCACTGGCCCTGCTGAAACTGCTGTTGACCATTCTGACCCTGCTGGTTCTGATGGCCGTTCGGACCCTGATGGCCCTGCCGAAAACCTCCCTATTTGTACCTGAAATTTCCCGACATGAACCTCTTGTTATCCCCCTGCTGGGAACCCTGGTCGCCCTGTCTCTGCCCCTGAACAGATTGTGCCCCACTGGCGCCATGTCCTCCAGTCCTGCCCTGATGGCTGGACTCTCCCGATCGCTTGCCCTCAGCCATGTGAAAGCGGTGATCCTGACAATGGAGCAATGTAGCGTTAACCACATCAGAATAAGTGGCCAACGATAGGTTACCCAACAAATGCTGACGGATCCTCCAAGTCAACCCGTCTGTAAATTTCTGTATCTTCTTCTCCTCTGTCGGTATCTCATCCGGAATAATGTTCAGAAGATTAGTCAATTCGGCCTCATACTCAGCCACAGTCTTACCCTCCTGTCGAAGGCTCATCGACTTCCTCCTCATCTCCGTGTGAATAGCTGACGGAAAGTACTTGCGGTCGAACCACACCCAGAACTCCTGAATAGTGAGAGTGTCTCTCTCCTCCACGGTGGTAATAGACTCCCACCACTGCAGTGCAGACCCCACTAGCTTAAAGGTAGCTAGTATCTGCTTCTGAACCTCAGTGCACTCGTACATCCTCAAGTGCCGCTGAATATCCTTCCTCCACTGACTCGAAACTACAACATCGGAGCTACCTGCAAACTCCGGTGGGTGTGCTTTCTGGAAAGCATCACGAACACGTTCCCAAGCAGACGGGAATGCATGTGCCTGAACCGGCGCTGCTACTGGCGCCTGAGCTGGTGCCTGCTGAACTACGGCTAGTACGGCATTTACCGCCTGGGCCACAATGGCTGCAACCTCGACGGCATTCATCGTGCCCTGAACTGGTGCGGGCTGTGGTTCTGGCGTAGCATCCCTGGGAACCCGCTGTGCACGTCGTGGAGGCATCTGAAATAAGAATGAAGTTTATAAGTTCGCAGTTATAAACTCAAAATAGCCGAAGAACGTAGCATAAACAAGAGAATACAACAGTCCTAAAATATAGGGCTCTACATCAAAGAAAGCTCAGCGAAAACATAATAAGCCGTACAGATCCTAAAGGACACTAGAACATGATGCTCTGATACCACCTGTGACACCCCGACTAATTAAATACCGGGCAGCTACTCCTTTATTAAATCAATACAAAATGCCAAGTTGGTTCAGTTAATAGCATCACTGTCGAAAACATTTAAATGATTACTAACCACCTAGTATTTAAAAAGTAAGTTGCCAAATTTTAATTAAGTCTGATTAACATGCAATACAAATATAATGGAAGAACAACATAATCCATTCACCATAACGAAGTAATGAAATAACCAACAAATAGTAATAAGTCCGGAGGAAAAACTCCTCACAACAATCCCACGAATGAAATAATAACATAAGTCTGAATCCTGAATTAATTACATGCCCGAAGTCTAAATAACTGAAATAAATGGAATGCCTCTAAAAGAAATGGGCGACATGCCCTACAACTAATAAATGCTGAATATAGAGTCAAGATAGATGACGCGTCTACAAGCAAAGTCCTGTAACTTCCACAAACAGCTACAGCTCGTCACCTGAATGAGGATCCTAAGCATGGTGTCCTTGTGGCTGGGCACCTAAAATGGTTTTTACAAAAATAGATTTGAAAGAAAATGGGTCAGAGCCCGAAAGTGGAAATCATTTTAAAAACAGCAAGTGTTTTAATAACATTAAAACATTAAATGAAAAATACATGTTAGGACGTGCACTCACAAGAAATTCTCACCTCTCGACTACATGTGCACTCCTAACGTACCGTACCCATCTAAATAACATACATATCTAACCAAATCGTAATAAGTATTACCCCTTACTACTCGATTCCCATATTACATTCTAACGTTATCTATTAAATAGAGGGCTTTACATACACTCGGATTCTCAATTAGTAATACAATTCACTATCAATTAACCCGTTATGTTTTCTCAAAACATTACCATAATTATATTCACAATACCAACATGAAAGTTCCCATTAATTAAGTGTATATTATTCACGTCATAAATATACAATACAAGCACCCCAAGACTAAGCTGCGGTGCACACATACTCTGCTATCCATCCCGGTACATCACGTACATAAGGATCACGCATTCCGAATCTCTCAGGAATCGTTCTCAGATAACAACATCACAAATAATGGAGGCGAACACAGTCACATCACATGGGTCACGCACATACCTGCGCTCCCACGATCAGCAGACTTATTAACATCCCAATAAGTCCTTCTCTGACCTATGTTCATCGAGGTACCAGTCTAAATCCGGGCAACACAAGGATTAGAGGGCCCTAAGCGAACGCAAACCTCCCGTGATAGCAAGTATGGTAGGTATGTCATACACATAAAATCAATACATATACTAAGTATGCACACATCTTAGTAATCACCATAATATATTGGTGGTACACTTCTCATTCTCGTACCGACATATAATGTTACACAATTTACATAATCCTGGTTGATACAATTCTACAAGCCATTAATTGTTCTCACGTTGTAATAGACACTCATGTCCTAATCCATAATTTTCATTTGGTTCGAATCACACTTATAGGTTTTACTCCTCTATATATCCCAAATGTCCCTACTATATCAATTTATCATCAAAGGAAGGTTATCTCTACCATTAAATAAGGTTACGGGACACGCAAAATCAAAACAGGCTAAAAAGCCTAAACTGTCAACTCGTTAGAAGTCTCGTTCGAACGAGGCTGTTCGAACGAGAGTTCGTTCGAACGAACTGGGCCTTCTAACGAGATCTTGTTCGAACGAAAGTCATCGAACGAACATCCCTCTTGTTAGAAGTCAAACTGTCAACTCGTTAGAAGCTCGTTCGAACGAGCTCGTTCGAACGACCTGGACAGGTCTTCTAACTAGTGGCCAGTTTCGAGCCCAGATTTTCCAAATCTCGTTTTTCCAACTTCTCTTCACCTCTAACCTCATCGAAACATTAATCCAACGATTGTTCAAAGCTACTAATCATCCCTAAACATATTTAGGCCATATAATAACGCATGATGTGGGGTTAATTCATCCTAACCTCATTCAATTATCAAATCTCTTCATATTTCCCCCAATTTCAAGAACATGAACCCTAGAAGTTTATAAATCATCAAAGAGTCTAATTAAATCCGTTTTTGGTATAAAAGATGTATTTTTCCACTGACTCATCATCCTAACATTGTTCTACATGCAATCTTCTCATAAAAATTATAAATTTCTACATCCAATTCAATGGGTTTTTATCATATTCCAAGAACAATGAAATTCTGTCAATTTCCTACGCATGGAAGAAACATTCTTTGTAAAAACGAAATTAAACCACTTGCCTTATGTGTATCTCTGATTTTGATGACGAATTGATGGAGTGTTCTCTCTCTACTCTGCACAATTCCTTTTCTCTCTCTCTCCAAGCTTTCTTCTCCAAGGTGCTAATGGTGGCTAGGGTTTGCCTTAGGAAATTTTTGGGATTAATTCTAATAACTCCCGTAGCCTATTTGGTTATTAGTGGGTTTAGTGGGCAATTACCAAGTCAGCTTTTTAATTCCCAATTTTCGTAGGTTTTAATTCCCAAAAATCCAAAATTACCAAACTACCCTTATACGTTGCCGGTGTGGCCTAAAAATGCCACGTAACCAAACCAAACCCCCGGTTAGTGTTTTCTGACTATTTCGACCCTTTCGGACGCGTTGGCGCACTCAAAACGACCATACGGTTAATAGAAATAAAATTCACTTTTTAATTAAAATAAATATATTTCGGACGCGACTGTCACACGCATCTCAACAAAATTTCCAAATTACCGTATTTCAATCTCACGACCAATTTCATAATTCAGTATTCATATATAATCATATATGCACATTATAATCAAATACCAACTCGCATCTTGCTAGTATTTTAATCCGGATTAATTTCCAATTAATACGCATTTAATTCAATTAATCCCATAAATAAATATCACAAAAATACGGGTATTACAATAATCACACACACACACACACACACACATATATAATCACACACACACATCCAAGTACACACACACACATATAATCACACACACACATACAAGTACACAACAATTCTATGAGAAAGTAGGGAAGAAATAAAAAACAACCAAGAGAGCAGCAAAGATAACAAAATCACATATCTACCTCAAACTTTTCAATGCTGTATTGAGAGGGAGCATCCCCTTGCATCTGAGATCAGTTCGAGCTCCATGGTCAATTAATATCTCAGCTATTCCAGGAGTGTGTCTATATGCTGCGTGATGAAGTGCACACAAATCTATGACACAGGGAACATTCAAATCCACAGTCAGACTTGTCGCTCCTGTGACGAGTGCACGGGCACAAGTATATGACCTATACTCGCAAATTGCCCAGAAAAGTTCAGGTGCATGCACAGGTATACGCACAGCTATACACACGTGTACGCATCCTGACGATTGAAATACCTGTGTTGGTTTGATTTCATAGATATTGTGGATGATGGAGGTGGCAGTGAGGATGAGGCGTCGGGTAGTGTGGATCGTGGAGTATGGAGGCGGCGGGAGGCTGCGATGAAGAGGCGGCGCCGGGTAGCGTGGATCGGTGTCGCCGGGTAGTGTGGATCGGGGAGTCGCCGGGTATAGAGAGAGAGAGAGGGAGATTTAGTCTCTTGAAAAAAATAACAATTTGGTCTCTTGAAATTTTAGTTCCCCCCTTAAATTTTGGGGTGTTATTTTTTTAATAAACTGTACTCATATTTGGCACGGTTTAGAACCGTTCCAGAATCTGACACTGTTTTAAACCGTGCTAGTTTATGATTAAATCGCGCCAGATTTTGGCACGCTTGAAAGCCGTGCCAAAATCTCCTTCCCTCAGCGTGCCAGATTAGCATTTTTGGTGTAGTGATAATGCATTTCCAGACAACCTTTAAACCCCGATCATATGTTATTATCCAACAACGGAACACAAATTGCTACACAACATCATATATTTCCAAAGATTAACAACCTAAATTTGGTCCATCCTTTAACAAGTATGTGTTAATACACTTTATTAACGCACGTGAAATCTTCCCCACCGTCCCTGAAAATGGCAACATTATTTTCATGATATACCATGATCCGTGATGTCCACAAAAGATGTCCAAAACCAGAAGTTTCGTAACAAGCAAAAAAATAATGATATTACCTCACATAAAAGAAAAGACACAAAAACATTGACAATGTCTTCTTGAAGAACATCAGGATAATCTCCAGGAGGATTTTCAATAAGTGAATCAAGCACGAGGATGCAGCGAAATGCTTCTTCTTTTGGGATTCTTATTCTGGCTTAATTTCTATTTTAGATTCTTTTTTTGTTTCACTTTCTCTTTTAGATTCGATTGACCACTACTTTCATTGATTAGGCTTGTTTCCACATTTTCATGTATAAACGCACCAGACCTTAACAAATCAAAATGATAATAATGAGAACAGAGTTTGGAAAAAACTCAAGAGCCCATTGCATATCTGATTGCCAATATCCTTGACATGATATGTACCATGGGGTATGAAGACGGTCATGTTCTTAGATGAGTTTTTGAGGTCTTTGATTGTGTTGAAGTATAGAGTGATCATTATAAGATCCATCACCTCCTTAGATGAGGTGCCCTCCACCTTGAAATAAACCACCTTTAGTACTCAAGCTCTTGGAGTCTTGCTTCTTGAAATAGAAACTATAATGATCAAGGGATTTATGATAGTTCTTCACATAGATTTCACAAAAACCTTATTAAAATTAGAACAACACCTTGCCCACTCCTCCTATTTTTGCTTCAAACAGATTAATTTAACAGGCAGAGCAAGTGGGGCATTCCTCCTTAAAACTTCCATCACATCAAGCCCGTGGTCACCATGTAAACGTTCAATGCACTTTAGATGGAGATCTTAATAATAACAAAGAGAAAAATAATTTAAAACCACATCAGAAATTGGATATCCTAATGCTGTCGTTTCTAAGTGGTGCTTGTCGTGATGTGTCAAGCGGAAATATATAATTAAAAAAATATGAGTTATCACTTAGTATATGAGGGGCCTTCATAAAAAATGGAACTATACATATATAGGTTTGTTTTATTGTCATATATGATGGACATGCCCAAGTATTATAAACTTTGTTCGTGTGTTTTATAATCCGATTTTGAACGATATTTATCTGATCCGTTTGACAATTATATCATGATCTCGCTTGACAAAAGTCTTTGCAAACTCTACTTCCTTATAATTAATTGAGTGATAAATCAAAAAATAAACTAGTAAAATCATATTAAAAGATTTCTTGAATACCATTTAGGTAATAAAATTTTTGATTTGTAGTTCACTTATGGTAGTGATATGATAGTTATTGAAGGCACAAGGTGAACCAATGCGTCACTGTCTCCCTAGAGCCTAGGCGCAAGATGAGGCATGCACATTTAATAACCACGAGTGATATAATCTTTGAAATTTCGAGAATGAATAAAATTTCATATTAATAGGTTATCCAAGTACCCCATAATACACAACTTAAAACAAATACTAAGATCATCCAACCATTTCCTTTTTCATTTATAATAATACATAATGTGTTGATAAAGGGATTTCACTTTTAGAAAGTGTCAAGTAGAAAATACTAGTCCTCTTTTTGGGATAACATCAAGAGCCTCCAGACATATGAAGGCACCATATTTCTTGCTAAGACTTCCTTATGTTACACTACCATGTCAAAAAGATGTTAAACCAATACCCAATAGCAATGTCTAAAATCATACAAACAACCGTAAGTAAATAAAATAGCTCACAAATATGGTAATGTTCATCGAAGCCCCAAACTACATTGAATTAGTAATAATGGAGAAAGTAATAAAAAAAATTAAAAATATAGAAAATATGGCATTAGTCCTGCATAGATATTTTTCTAAGACGATATAAATAAATATCCTTACACATATAATAAACAAGTGAGAATTAATGGTAACCATTAGGAGTTGGTGCTTTTATCAATTCCTTCCCTTGAAAGCGAAAATCATGTATGACAAATGCATTAGAATGAAAAAAACTTATCTAAATGAAAAAACAAATAAAAGACAATGGAGTCTATCACTGCTAAAAACACATATCATATTAAAAGGTAAATAACATAAAAAACTTATCCAAAATAAAATATATTTCTAAATAAATCTATCACTACACCAAATGCATAAAAAACATAAACAATCTATCACTACATTAGACATCAGATTAAGAGGTAAACAATATAAAAAATCTATCATTACTCATAAGATTAAAGGCAAAAATCATCAGTAACTTATCCAAAATAAAATGTGTTCGAGAATAAAGCTATTACTGCTCATAAAAAAAGCTTACCCAAATCGTGAATCCCATGATTCTGAAAAACCCTAGGATACCAGTCTGAGAAATTATAGGAAACCTTAGGTCGTGATTTTGACAACGATGGGTACGACAATGGAGTTTGAGAAGAAATCTATACATGGATGGATTTGATAACGATGGAAGGAAAATTTCTTTATGCCGATTTGGAGTGAGGCTCTTTCGTTTGGGTGTACGAAAGTCGGGGGAAAGAAGTATAACTAATCTTCACCAAACTATGAGAGCGGGAATGAGTTGCGAATGAGATAGGAGTATTTGGGTTTGAGTGGGAATGAGTTGAGGAGAGGATTAGTATTTTTAGGGCATTTTATATTTTAATCAAGTGTGCTCAATTTTGGCACACTTTAAAACAGTGCCAAATTTTGGCACTGTTTTAAAGTGAGCCAGATTGTCATTAAACTGTGCCAAAATTTGACATAGTTTTAAACCGTGCCAGGTTTTTAATATTAGGGTGTGCCAAATTGCTGTTTTTGATTTAGTGTAATGATATTTTAGATAACTGATAGTATTTTGAAGAGAGAAGTTTTATAATGTTTTAGGTGAAAGTGATAATGTTTTAAAATCACAAGCTTTTACAATAAATATATGCTTGAACTATGTTATTTTTTTTAAAAGACTCCCTACATGGGGATTTTTAATGACATTCTGATAAAGGATTTTGTATAATAAAATTGAGTTTAAGTAATTTTCTTGCATTGCAAGTAGGGGTGGTAAACGGACGGATACAAATCGGATACCATGTTTTCCATATCCGTATCCGCTATCTGAATGTACTATCCATATCCGTATCCGTATCCGTCCGGATAGTTAAAAAAACTATTCATATCCATATCCGCTCGGATACCTCGGATTCGGATAATATCCGTATCCGTTTACATTATTTAACCATCGCAAAAAATAACTATTAAAATATCCAATCCAATCCAAATAAATATATAACAAAATTACTGCCTCCTAACATTAACAATTATGGATTCCATAATAATAGTATCAATCCATAATGATAATATGGTTAAAGCCATCCATATAAGCTTAAAGCAATTCAAAGAAAGATAACATTCGCATTCCATGACAGTGGAAATAAATATGCACCTTTTAGATTAAATCAAATTTATTAAGAATGATAACCTCATGGACATTTTGTTTTCAAAACATACTGCTATTTTTATTTTAATAAGTATATATTTTTATTTTGTATATAATACACATGTTGTTAACTTCAGTTCTCATCACAATCAAAACCATCTCTTTACTTTTCTGTTTCTTTTACATTCTATTATGTTTCTCTCTTATATTCTTTTCTGTTTCTCTCTTACAATTATTTATAATTATGGAAACTAATGAACAACAACATGAGGGTTTCTTTTATCTTGTTTTGTACAAAAGAGAAATGAAATGAAGTTAGTATTTTTTTTGTTTTGAGTGGAGTATATGTTCTTAAGTGTGTGTATGCTGTGTGTGATAGGGTGTATTGTAACTTTAGTATAACTCCATAATAATATACCCAATAAAATAATAATACATGACATTTTATAACATACTCAATAAAATAATAACTTTAGGGCTTTTTTGTTTTGAGCGGAGTATATGTTTATTTTGTTTTAGGTAATAAACGATTAAGTTTTTTTTAATATTATTTTATTAGTAATACTAATACTAATATTATTAGTAATATTTTAAACATATGTTTGACGGATACGGATATCCGGTAAAACGGATATCCGATAAAATGGATACTCCGCATCGGATACGTATTATCCGTGTCGGATACTAGTACTATCCGTATCCGTATCCGTTTTCTCGGATATTTTTATAGAGTATGCATATTCGTATCTGTTTCCATATTTTCGAATAAATATCTGCAAATTCGGATTCGGATATCGGACGGATGCGGATTTTCGAATATCCGTTTACATCCTTAATTGCAAAACTATGAGAATTTTTAGCACAATTTGCTTTGTCCAGTTTTTTTTTTTTTGGAATTTACCACATCTTTTTATTGATGCCCATTTATGAAACTTGAAAATTTATCTATACAAATGCAAGCTCAATTACGAGATTCAGTCTTTATACATAAAAAACATATTTTTGGAAACGATACCTTTGAATAAAAAACACAACATCAAGAAATATTTTTAATTAAATAACCTTTTTTACTCTCACTTTCACCCTTACTAATTATGTTATTGATGAAATCATTGGTATGTTTTAATAGAAGAACAATGTGAATTTATCAAACTAAAAGGAAACCTATGTGCATTTATGCTTTAATTTGAAAAATGCAATATACCAACATACCCGACAATTATGTAACCACATCTCCAATGTACTCTTAAATTCTAGATTTAAGAGTACATTCTCTTGCAATGGCATCTTAAAACTTAGATTTAGGGATGGGATGCTTAAAGAAAGACAGAACACAAGTAAATGTTGGGTGGGACTTGTGGTAGAGAAGGTATGGGAAAAGCGGAGGATAATGGATACTAAACGAGAAACAAGTTCTCTCCCCATTAATACAAAAGATAACCATAATTTCGTCTGGGCGACAAAACTCTATTTAAACAACAAACCTTTTTCTTCAAGCAAGCCTACGGTTATATTTGGGATGATTATGTGATTTTCAAAAACCAATGACGGTATCTTTATTTGTCGATAAAGAACTAAATTTTGCACCATTTAATATAATCATATCTTCCTCATTTTTTCCCTACAAATTTCACATTGCCGTCATCACCCAAGTCAAAGTCGTATAAATTTGAAATGGCTAATCGTATTCAGACAAAGAATAATACTCCAATTAGTGATAAAATTATGTGACAAACTTTGTTAAGTTCACATTGAATTCAATTAAAGGGGTCTCTATGCTCTCTCCGTAGTTTTGGATGGAGTGTGCATAATATTCCAACGCACAACTAGATATTGTAGTGATTCGAAAGTACGATAGTCTTCAAAAGCGCTCCGGCCACATATTGGCATTCGTGATGCAATACATATCAAAACTTTCCCATTGAAATACAACGACAAACAGGAGTGGGACAAATGTTGTGGATTAAGTAAATTTTGAACATTTTCACATCAACATAACAATAAATTTGCAATTTACTTATTCTCCCGATTTTTTATACTTACGAAATTATTAAATTACAAATTCACATATATATCAGTTCAAAGCGCCATAGATGATTTTGATAATGGGAACAATGGAAAGTTGTCCGAAGTATGATTGCGAGGCCACCTATGCCTATGCGCAACAATCAAGATCACTTTCAAACGATATACCCTCCTTCAACAAATGTGATAGTTATTAAATCCCTATGTGATGAGAAACCGTTGGGAATAAGGTTTCAAAAGAGTTGTAGAAGAGGAATCCAAAAGTTGATAATATTGTTATTAACAATCAAGTTCTCGATAAGGTTGGTCGTTTCTATGAGGTGTTCATAACTTCAGTTAACCCATGAAAAAGTTAACTCAAAGATGGGTCGACTTGTGGGAAACACGAAGGAGAAGCACTTGGACCAAACTTTTACTCTGGATACTTCACACTTCACTTCAGAACAACGGCAATATCGTTACTTTAGTGTCAGTAAAATGGTTCAAAAGCAACAAGTTCCATCCTCTTCCTCTTCCTAGTCATGTTGTTTAATTTCTATTTTGTCAATGTAATATCGTTGTTATTTCAATTTTATACAATTTCAATTCATAATGAAATTACTTGGTTTGAAGAACCCATTTGCATACAATTAGGATTGCGATAAATAGTAATGACATAAACATAATAAAGATAAACGAAGGATGAAACAGTAGAAACTTTGTGGCCGTGGATACTTATAAATTGACAAGTCATCCTCTAGGTCGTCCTTTGTGTTATTGGCCTATACGTGATCTATTAAATCTTCACTCAATTCCTTATGTTATTGCCTATCAAGAATGTTGAGTTTTTTGGCCTGGTATTATTCCATTCTTTTGATGGGTGACGTTGTACGAATTGAATGGGAGTCGCCTTGGATGATTCCCCTTACTCATAGTATGTGTGCCATTGTACATCCCGCCCCTCGCCCTCTATTATCATGTTGTGCAGTATTAAACACACTTTCATTATGATTGCAAGTGCACACTTGTTCTATAATTTTATCGGGGTGCTCACGAATGCAAAACTTTATTGGAGTATACCAAAATCTCGATCAACATCTTTCCCAACACTCTCTCCTACTTTATGGAGAAAAGGCTTTGCTCGGCGACAATTGTCGCAAATTGAGGATATATCCCTGAACCAGAAAAATAACCCATGCTATAATTGCTACCATTTACCTCGTAATTCCCTGAACAGGTCCTACCCTTAATAAGGTCTTCAGACCCTTTTCAAGACGTTTAAATCATTTGTGAACTATGCATGCCAAAAAAGATTATTATATCCATGTATCATGCGAGGCCACCCTCACAAAATTTCTTCAACGCTTGTAGGCTTGCGGATTCACCGATTCGAATATTTTCATTTAACATATCAGTCAACCCGGCGTATGCTAACATGCTCATATCCGCAATGATTTTCTATAGACTACTTAGACCGCAATGACCAAAGGCATCTATTTTTTTGCACGAAGTAAGAGTCGCTGGCCATGAACGCATTTAAAATGTGGTCTACGTAGACGGTTGCGACATTTAAATTTTTCTGCGAGGAATGTAGGATTTGGTGCAAAGTAATCTTGCCATAATTCTCTATGACCATCCTTCGCTTGTCTGTTGATAGGGATTCACATCCCAACCTCGACGCTATTCAATACTATGTGTTGCGCTAAAGCAAGACTATCTCTAGCGACCAAGACGATAAAACTCACTCGGGAATTTTATCAAACACTTGGTGTGCGGAAAACACCCAAGACCTTGTTCCCAAAATGAACTAGTGTGCAAACTCCCAATCAATTCAACCAAGCATCAATGAAGAGACAATAAGAACATACAAGCAATCATCAAAGCAAAACAACAACGATATACCGTGGTTCACCCAAATTTGGGCTACATCCACCAAGGAGGATTTCTTCTTTCTATAGATAAATGGAGGAACCCAAAGGTCATACACACACACAATTTATCTCTCTTAGAAAGTCACTCACAGCCTCACAAGAACTCACCCCTCAAATGGGAGCTCTATCACTCTTTAGCTTTGATAACTCACAAAATAGCTCTCAAACTTGTCCTCTCTCAAAACCTAGAAATGACACTTGTATTTATAGATTTGAGCCAAAATGGCAAATTTGTAAATAAACCAAAACTGAAAAATAGGAGAGCCAAAATCAACACTATGTTATGTAACACTTGCTAGTTGCGTATTCCATCATTTATGCTGTACAAGTCATTGAATCATTTAAATATATTTCTTTGTACTATGACAAAATTTATTCAATGTTTCCCTCCCTCTCTCAAATAAAAAATCGTTACAGAGGACTTACTTTGTTCTCTTAATGAATATAAGTGGCACCTATCTTTCTATATATAGACAGTTGTGCGCGAGTGAACATGATGTGAACATAAATAATATCATTGAGACCACAATAATATTAAAACATCACTAGTTTTTAGCTCCGTGTGATGCACGGGTGCTTTGTAATTCTTGTTACACAATGCAATGCGGACATACTTACAAAAATATAGGTAAAATCTATAACGCTAAAAGACCTATTTTATATTTTTGTGATACATGAGTTAATGCATAAAAATTTATAAAAGGATAATGAATGTATGTATTTCATTTATAGAATATTATATGTCAAACAAATACTTGCATGTAAAATTGAAATGCAGAAAGAGGAACATTTAATGATGAAGTAAGAGGAACTAAAAAAACAAAAAGAATAGAACACACATACACACACACACACACACACACACTTATATATATATAGGCAGACTCACCTACATCATGCTCTATACATTACACTGTAAATCACGCCTAATTTTAGGCTCTAGAATTTTTTTTTTCAAATTTTATATTTTTTCCTTGAAATTAACCTTCCAATCAACCCATATGCAAAAAATTAGGTCAAAATAAATTTTGTAGCTATTTTTAAAAAATTCACAAAAAACTGTTGGTGCAGATCCTTATAAAAAAGGTATTTTTAGAAGTTTTTGTCACACCCCGCAAAATTCGACAGACGGGGTGGCCAGCCACCGCCGTCGAACTATGCCGGGCGTGAACTAAATAAAATACCATTCTTAGCATGAGACAGATATGAGACAGAAATAATCAGTCCATAAGATAAATAATTGAATCAATCTCAAATAATCACAAATAACTAAGCGATAAAAGATCCATCACATGCTAACTCCAAAAAAATCCAATCTCCAATAATGATTAAATAAAACCTGAATAATAAAAATCTGAATAATCCAATATAAATCCTTTAAACAACTTTGGAACCGAATGGCCCCATAAAACTCCGATGAAGTCTCATAATAAAATACGACTGGAAAAGAAAGTCTAAACTAAAACAAAACGATAAAGTAAATCAACTCCAGCTGCACCTTCATATGATAACTCCGATAAACTTATGCAGCTTCTCCAATTCTAATCCTGAAAAAAATTAGTCAACGCATGGGTCAGAGCCAAAGCCCCGAGCAAGAATACACACTACTCTCCTCAAATAGGATCCTTGAATCCAGACAGTAGCATTATACGCAATAAAAATCACAATAGAATATTTTAAATTAAACGGGATAATTAAACGCGATAATTATAATCTACTATCTACCCGCAAAAATCCCCATTTATAAAGGCACACTAATATGATTTTAAATTCCCAAGTCCCACGATGTTAATTTAATTAAATTAACGAACTTTTATTATCGTTCTCACTTTTTATTAAAGTGTCACACTTCCCCTTTGTCAATCGTCCTCTGACCCGTTTACTGTCGGCCCCGACACATGACAAGGTTCCACACACGACACGACATAAATCGTCCTCTGACCCGTTTAAACTGTCGGCCCCGACACATTATGTCGCCACAAATTTTAATACCCGTTTTTATCTTAGGCATTAATTCTCAAGTTCTCAATTTATAATCACCCCACCCTTTTAATCGATGTGAGATCCTCAAAATACCCCTTAGTCCCATAACTAAAGGTCCCCAAGTTATCAATACGTCCTATCCTATGTATATGAGGATTTTCTAACATAAATCTTAACTTAGTCTCATGCTTAGGCTAGCGTAACGACGATAAAGTACCAAAAATCAGCCCACCCCCAAGATGATAAAAATGCGATAATCTACCCTCACTAGTCCCATACCTAGAAGGCGTAAATCATCAAAAGGCATACCCACTAATCCCATACCTAGAGGCATTCTAAAATATAGGGAGATCAATAATACCCAACAACCCGTCGTCACAAAGGCAACATCATAATACCAACAAGTCACACAAAACAAGCATAATTAATCAATATATAAACTACGCATGATAGTCCAATTCAATTAAATCTTTAATTTAATTATCACAACGTCAACAATACCCAAATAATCTCATTTAATTATTTTAAATTAAATATACCAAGTTTTCATCATATATTCATCAAACCAAATTTTATTATCTCTACATGTATTACATGAATTGTACGCACCCAAAAATTATTTATTTTAAAACTAGAGTTTTTCTACATGCAACCTACACCAATAAAACCCAAAACCGCTCATCAATCCTACGTACCCAAAGGGTTATGAATATTATTCAGATTAAAAGATTTTATAAAAACAGCCCCATAATTAGTATCCACTTTTTCTAATTAAGTTACTAATTATTTTTAAGAAAACATGTAATTAAGTGTTTAGGCGACACATAAAACGCATAATACTAAAGGAAAAGAATAGAGTATTCATGCCTGTGAAGATCGTGTTGAAAATCTGATTAGAAATCTGGATTCCTCTCGAAAAATTAACAAAAGAGTGTTCTTGAACGATCTTGATTAAACCCCAATTAAGCCTTCAAAAACTTATGCCAAAACTTGTGACAAAAACATGATTTTGTTGAAGGTTGATGATTATGAGGGAGAGGAAAAATATTTGGAAGTGTTCTCTGGTGAAAAACTGGAGAAAAAGTGATTATGAGAAGTCCCCCTACGGATTAACAAGGTTATATAGTGATTAGGAGTCCTAATCCTACACAAACTCTTAAAAAAACAGCTTACAACGCACGTTTTCTGGGAGGGTCAATCGATCTACCCCCCCTTCGATCGATCGATTACCCCGAAAAACTAACAGTTTACCAAAAAAATGCCATAAGGCAAAAATATTGTAAAATCAATATAAAATCCGTTTTAACTCCGATTTTAATTCCGCTTGAAGTTTTGTTCTTCTAAAATCATAACCAACATACTTAGCCAATAAAAATTTTAAAATTCAAAAATTTATTTTTCTCGAAAATTCCAATTAATTAATTAAAATAATAAATAAAAATACGTGGTGTTACAGTTTTTTTCAGGGGTGGCAATTCGGGTTAGTCGTGTCATTTTCAGGTCACGTTAATTTTGATTTGAGTATAAGTTTTGGGTACTCTTAATTTTATACAAGTTAATCGTGTCAGGTTTGGGTCATTTCGAGTTATTACCGTAAACGGGTTATTGTGTCAAAAATTTGCCGTCCTAGTTTTTTTGTGAATTTTTTAAAAATAGCTACAAAATGTACTTTGACCTAATTTTTTGCACATGAGTTGATTGGAAGGTTAATTTCAAGAGAAAAATATAAAATTTGAAAAAAAAAAGTTTTTTAGGGACTAGAGTTAGGCATGATGCATGGGTGATGTATAGAGCATGATGTAGGTGAGCCCCTCTCTCTCTCTCTCTCTCTCTATATATATATATATATATATATAAAGTATTTTATAAATATAAATTATTTTTAAACAATACTGTTTTTATAAAAATATAAATATATAATCATTTTTTTAAATAAAACTATAGTATTAACACTTTTTTTTATAATTATTTTTACAAAACCTGATTTTGTAAAGATAAGTATAAAATATTTATTATATATAAAAATTGTATTTTTATAAAGTAATTTTCTAAAAACTGTAATTTTTAACTTCATTTCATTATATAAATTATGTTTTAAAAGGTTATTTTATAAATATAAATATAAATTATTTTAAGAAAAAAAATATTTTTATGAAGTAATGTAAACTTCAGATTTTATAAACTGTTTTAGAAAAGTGTAAAAAACATGTTTTTGAGTCATATATATAAAAATGTTTATTATATAAATATTATCATTTATAAATTGAAGAAAAAGATGTTTCATATAAAAAAAACTTTTATAAAAGTATTTTTATATGAAACATTTTTTTTCTTCAATTAATAAATGATAATGTTTATATAATCAACAATTTTATATATAAAAAGTTTTTTTTATATGAAATATTTTTTTCTTCAATTAATAAATGATAATATTTAAATAATTTTTTTTATGTATAACTCAAAAAAATATTTTTTTTATAGAAAAATGTACAGTTTTGTAAAACAGTTCATACAATTTGCACGTTAACATTACTTTATAAAATCCGTTTTTTTTTCTTAAAACGATTGTATTTATATTTATAAGAACAACCTTTTAAAACATAATTTATATAAAGAAAAGAAGTTAAAAACTCCATTTTTAGAAAATTACTTTATAAAAATACAATTTATATATATAATAAAATAATTTATAGTTATCTTATGAAATCAAGTTTGGTAAAGAAACATTTTTGTAGAATAAAAGAGTTAAAACTAATAGTTTTTATAAAAATAATTTTATACTTATATTTTTATAAAAATAGTATTGTTTTAAAAAATAATTTATATTTATAATTTTTTTAAATATTATATATATATATATATATATATATATATTATATTTTTTTAAGAAAGATGAAAACAATTTTGATGTATAGGGAAAAGATTCAGATACATTGGTGAAGTTTTGTTTTGGGAGATTGAAAAAGAGGGTGGCTTTTGGTTAAACCCAAAGTAATTTTTTTCTTTTTTTGAAGCCAAGTGAGGTAGTAGAGAGTCAAAATTGAGAGTAGGTATAGCGTATCTTTAGCATTCATTAGTGTCGACAACATGCCAGAATAACATGAGGAGAAATCATTTATATATATATATATATATATATATATATATATATATATATATATATATATAGAGAGAGAGAGAGAGAGAGAGAGATTAGATAGAAGAGTAATCTCATGACCCATGCAATAAAAGAGAACTCTGAAATTTCACATGAAATCAAAGAGCATTACAACAAACCTTGTATGAAAAAGACCTATGTTCCCAATTCCACACAAAATTCGATCAACTTACTCGTTGTGAAGTGATTAGACTAGGGGTGGACAAAAAAAAGATCGACCCGAATGGACCGACCTGGACCGAACCGAAAATTAAGGCTATTTTGAAACCGGTCCGAAAATCGGTTCACAAAAACTAAAAATCGATTAAACCGGTCCGGTCCGCGGTCCACTATATTAAAAGATCGATTTGGACCGGACCGAACCGATTCCCATATATATATAATAAAAATAATGTTATTGTGTTTCTTATGTATAGTTTTTGAATTAATGTATATAACTTATGAATTTAATTTGGAACATTTTATATATGTATAGACATTTTTTTAATTTGGGTTAAAAAAACCCATGTAAATATCACTTGGAGTTTCGAGTATTATTTTTTTGTATATATATTTGTGAGAAAAATAGATAAAAACATTCATAAAATGTACATATATATAAAATAGGGGAAGGACCGAATTTTACCCCGGACCGGACCGAAAAAAGCCTGGACCGAATTAGTAGGTTAACCGAATTAATCGGTCCGATCTCGGTCCAAAAAAATTGAGGACCGAATATTCGGTCCGGTCCAAAAAATAGGCGAAACCCGGATCGGACCGTGCCCACCCCTAGATTAGACACCCTAGCAAAGAATACTCCTTGGCTTCCATTGTCTGAAAAAAATAAAACTTGCAATCTCGAGTATCTAAAAACAAATAAAACGCCTAAGTAATTAGTAATCGAGGCAAACCCAGAGAAATATAAAGCTTCTTAAACATTCAACTAAAACCCCCGATGAGAAAGAAAAAAATTTAAAAATATAAAATATCCACAATTAGAAGATATCAATTAAAAAATTTGAAATCTAAAATTCACAATGTTCTTAATAAACCTAAGGAAAACATATTGTCCTAAAAATAAAAAGAAGAAAAAATGGACTATAATAATTTAAATAATATTCATAGGGATTGCAAGTTTGTAGTTCTACTTTTTTTAATATATGTGTGTTCAATCCCATGTCATTATTTTTTTTGTTGTTGGTCCTATATTTTTACACTTGTCATTGTCTACAAAAAGAGACATGATCTGTTATGAGAGCTTATATGGAAGTTGCCGAAAGTTTTAAACGGTTATGGGATTTAGAACAATTTAAAAAACACATGAGATGGGAAACTAACAAAACTTTAAAAATGGGACTAAAACCAAAAAAACTAATATTCACATCACTTCAACGACAATTCCAATTCCAATTACCGAATTTTTTGTGGTTGGTTTTGGTTTTTACATTTTAAAAACCGATTTAACGGCTTTACCGCACCGAAATGAAATATCGAAATACCGTACCACATATTACCGCATATTGCCATATGTTATATGACCGATATACCGTATCAAATTTAATGCATATTACCATACCAATATTGAGTAAAAAATGTATTTAAAATAAGAGATATATCAATTTAATCAAGACCATTCATTTTAAAACACATCTCATCCACTCATTTTTTTTTATTATAAAATTTGTGAAACCCTACCTACTTTTCAATTTAAGTCTTCTCAATACAAAATCAGCCGACATCAAGGGATCCAACCATCCGGCCATAAGCAACCATCAACACCAGTAATTTCGTAACGTTTTCTACCTATTTCAGCTCCCCCCTCTCCCCCCACGTTCAAAGCTCTTTCTTCCAGTAACTTCATATGTTGTTTACTAAGTTACTGTTGATGTTCATATGTTGAAGTTTACTAAGTTACTGTTGATGTTCATATGTTGAAGTTTACTAAGTTACTAACTTCATATGTTGATGTTCATATGTTCTTTCTTCTAGTAAACATATGTTGTTTACTAATTTACTAAGTTACTAAGTTCCAGTAACTTCGTATGCCGGTAACTTCATATGTTGATGTTCATATGGTTACTAATATGGTGTTTACTAAGTTACTAATATGGTAATTTCATATGTTTCCGTTATTTCATATGTTTATGTTCATAAGTTGGGTTGTCTATGAGGGTGATTACAAGGGCATCTGCATATTTTTATAGTGTCGCTTCAGCTACATCGATCCTAGGACTGACAGAATTTGGAGTCAATATTTAAGGGTGTTTTTAAAGGCTCCATATTTTTTGTTTTAAAATACCACAATTTTTTTTTATTATTACAAAATAGTGTTGGCTTCACCCTTATTCATAAGGTTGGTGACCCATTTTGATGTTTATTTTCGTATGATTTGGGCATTTGATGTTTACTAAGTTATATATTAGCAAGGTTCTAAAAAACGCGAGGCGTGACCAAGGCGTGGAGGCCAAGCCTTAAGCCTTAGAAGCCTAGGCGGGCCTTGGCGTAAAAAGGCGTGAAAAGGCGTTTAGGCATTTTTTAATATATTTTAATATTTTTTTACTATGACAAGGCTATTTAAAATACTAAATTGGTACATACCTTAAAAATATGTTTAAATATTTGTAAATTAAAATACTATTTTTTAAAATACAAAAAAAAACAAAAAATTGCCTCTTTTCACGCCTTACTTTTAAAAAACTCGCGTTTTTTCACGCCTTACCCCCAAAAAACGAGCGTTTTTTCACGCCTTGCCCCAAAAAACGTTGACCATCGTTGACCACGCCTTGATCCACGCCTAGGGCCAAAACTTGGCGTATCTAAAAAGCCTCGCGCCTAGGCGCGTTTTTTAGAACACTGTATATTAGTATGGTGTTTACTAAGTTATATATCAGTATGCTGTTTACTAATATGGTGTTTACCACAATAGCTATATCAGTATTTACCATTATTCATATGGTAACTTAATGAAAAAAATAAGATAGAGTCCCTAAAAATTAGATATATCAGTAATTAGATTTAACCCCTAAAAAATAAAAAAATAATTTAATCCATTATTTTAATGCCATAATAAGATATCGCCCCCATATACCGAAGACGACAAACCTTGTTAAAAAATCTTTGCAATATAAAAAATGTGTAATATTAAAATACATCTTTTTATTTTGTAGGTTTGAGCTCTTTGATGACAATGGTATTGAAAGGAAATATTTGCAAGCTCATAGGCAATTCAGAGGTGAACGGGAAGAGAAAGTGGTACACAGAGTTTAATGATGAGTATCGCAATGAACCTTTTTAAAGAATTACCATAAACATAAAGAACAAAGACAATTTGAGTGTCTCTTTTGTAAGAAATGCTTTCTAGAAGTCGAAAATCTATATAAGCTTAGGGCACACAAAAGTAATTGTTCAACGTGGTTGAATGCAAAGTTGCGGTCGGTAAACCAAGAAAAATATGATTTGCACTAGCTTGATAGGATGACTGTCATACACCTTTACCCGGTAGAGCATGAAGACTATGTTGCGATGCTTGAGAGGTGGATAAGGGGCCTTCTTGACAGCTAGATGCCTTTTGTCTATTTGTTATAGGGATGGTGGTGGCCTAACTTTTGTAATAAGGATGCATATATCATATATCTGACATTATCATGTTATCTCTTTTGTTATAGTATTAGGAGTCTTGTCCTATTAGTAAGAAATATATTATTTTGGACTTTAACTTTCTCTCTTTTGTTACATCTCTTACCAAGCCCTCTTGAAATGTATAATAGTTGAAATGGGAAATATTATGCATGATATTTTTGGTTATTGTTGTATCTCGTAAATTTTATGTTATTGTTATAATGTTAGATTATGATATTGTTATGTCATAATCAATTGTACTAATGTTCGTTATGTTGGTATTGTTAATTCATAGATGTTGGGGATGGATGAAAACACTACTAATAATGCAACTATGAGCAGCAAGCCGTCTTGCACAAAAGTAAGTCAAAAACTCCCCAAAGTAGGTACAAAATAAATAAAAATCAAGGTAGTTATGAAGTTTGGACTCATATGAATAGACATATGCTAGATGGAATATTTATTGGCACTTGTGATTGTGAGTATTGTGGTGCAAAATTTAGTTTTCCTTCTAGAAGTGGGACTACTTTATTGTGGAATCATCATAAAAGAAAATGTAAAAAATTTCCTCAAAATGAAGTTAATGAAAAACAAAGTCTATTAACGTTTTTGGGTCAACAACCTTCTAATCGGACGTTCGACCAAGCATTATGTTGCAAGGTTCTTTCAAAAATTATTATTCTTTGTGAACTCCCTTTTAGTTTCGTTGAAAAGATTAGTTTTAGGACGTTTTGTAGAGAGTTGAATCCTAAATTTCATGTAGTTTCTAGATCCACCGTCACTAAAGATTGTTAGCTTATATATCTTCAAGAATGTGAGATTTTGAAAGAATATTTTAAGAAATCCTTTACACGAGTATCCCTCACAACCGATTTGTGGACTTACATCCAAAATTTAGGGTATATGTGCCTCACGGCTCACTTTGTTGACAAGGATTGGAAGCTACAAAAAGTATAATTAGTTTTCGTGTCTTACCACATCCTCACAAGGGTGAGGCTATTGCAAAGGCCATCGAGACATGCTTGTTAGAGTGGGGTTTAGACAAGTTGACTACCATTACACTTGATAATGCAACAACTAATGACAAGTGTGCTGAGGATTTGAAAAAAATATTTAATAAAAGAGGCGGTTTGTTGATGTTAGGTGAGTTTTTTCATGTGAGATATTTTGCACATATCATTAATCTTGTTGTGAGGGATGGCATTGTTGAAATGAAAGATATTGTTAAACGTCTTCGTATAAGTGTTAAATATGTGAGAATTTCTCCTCCGAGGTTGCAAATGTTCAAAAAATGTTCATTGGAAGAAAGAATAACATCAAAGAAGAGTGTATGCCTTGACGTCAAAACTAGGTAGAATTCAACCTACCTTATGATAGGTGTGGCCATGCAATATTAAAAGGCATTTGAACGTCTAGATGAACAAGACTTAAGCTACAATGTGGAAGTTAGTGCCAATGGGGTGGGTATGATAACATAAAGTGATTGGAAAAAGTTAAAGGCATTGCACACGTTTTTAAAAGATTTCTTTCTTCTTACAAAACATATCTCAGGTTCTCATTACATCACTTATAATTCTTATTTTGATGAAGTAAGTTCAACTAAAGAGATTATATGGATAGTGATGATCCTTTTTTTCGTGATATGGCTTGCAAAATGAATGAAAAATTTGACAAGTATTGTGAGATTTCTTCGATAAACTTAATTCTTGTTGTTGCACTCGTTTTAGATCCCCACCATAAATTGTAATTTGTTGAGTATTGGTATGCTGAATTTAAAGCCAAAGATCACACACTTTCACACATGGGAAAAGAAGATAAATTATTTAATTTTCTTGATAATTTGAAAAAGGTGATGTCAGAACTATATTATCATTAAAAAATTCAATATGATAATTTTGTGGATCTTGACGAAAATAAGAGTACCGTTGGAGATGAGGATGTCAGGTCCAATCCAGTTGGAAATGTTGAAAAGCGTGCCTTGAAAAAAAAGAGTTTTTTAAGTATTTGAAGCGGAAGGAAAATGTGGAAGTGATGAATGATTTGGATAGGTATCTATAAGATGGTGTAGAGTGTCTTGATGATTCTAGTTTTGATGTTTTAGCATCGTGGAAAGGAAAAGTTCCAACTTATCGTGCCCTCGCAATGATTACACGTGACATATTAGCTATTCCTTTAACATCGATCTCTTTCGAGTGTTCATTTGGTACAAGTAAAAGAGTACTTGATCAATTTCGAAGCTCTTTGACACCAAGAACTGTGGAGTGTTTAGTGTGTGCTCAATATTGGTTAAAAATTTCTACAAACATCAATATTGAAGATTCATATGAGAGGCTTGAGGAGATTGAGGAACGTAAGTTTATATATATTTGTTTTCACTTCATATATATATTTGTTTTAATTTGCTTCATTAATATAAAAATATTAATTACTTTTCTATTTTTTTGTAGGTATTATTAATGAGTTTTCTAACATGAATATTCAAGAAACTTGAGATGAATGAGGTATTACCATTCATAACCATGTAGTATAATTTACTAACTGCTATATATGGTGACTGCTAACTGTTATGAAATGTAGCATTTGGTACATATTATATTGCACTACATTGGAAATACAAAGATTGGAAATGTAGTATAACTGTTATGAAATGTAGTATTACTATTATGAAATGTAGCATAAGTTCCATGAATGAGGTATTACAATATATTTTTCAGTGCAATAAATACGAAGATTGGAAATGTAGTATAATCTGCTAACACTCTATTCAAACCAAAAGGCACTACAACTGATCAGATGCAATTTTATGCACTAATCTAATCCTTTTAATAGTTTGAGAACCATTCTTGCCATATCAGAGATTGGATTTGTATTTTTCAGTGGTGAATTGATCCCATAGACCTTATTTATTAATTAGTTTCCAATACAATTTTCAACTTCCTGCCTTAATTATATCAAATAAGTTCCTCAGACCTAGCCTCCTAGGCCTCGATCATTAGTTGGCCTACAAATAGTATCCCAATTTATCCATTTATATTTCCCTTCCTATGTTTTTCTTTTTCTACCGCAGAAAAACTTGGAAAATAGGCTTATGCATTCTGTTATGAAATGTGTTAGACCTTTTTTAGCCAACAGGTCCTCATAGAAAGCACCTAATTCCTAACTGTTATGAATTGTTATTCTGCCAATTGCCAACTGTTATGAAATGTAGCAATTGGGCAACAGTTATAACCAATAGTTATAACTATTATAACTATTGTAATAACTATTGGTTATAACCAATTTTATAATAGTTTAATAGTTTTCATTATGCATTCATGTTTAAATTTTAATAGTTTTAACTCTATATTTTGTTTTCACTTTTTTACAGATTACACGAGGCAAAAAAAATCACCGTTGTTAATTGAATTACGGATTAAGGGATTAGTGGCACCGATGCAAGTTGACTGCATATTTCTTTATCTTGTGAGACTGGGTTATTTCTTGGTTTTATGCTGGATTAACAGTTAAACAATGCATATTTCTTTGTTAATATGCAGTTTGATTTTATGCTGGATTAACCGTTTGTCAATATTTCTTTATCAATATGTTTATTAGTTTTTCAATATGTTTATTATGCTGGATTGACAGTTTGTCAATATTTCTTTGTCAATATGCACTTTGAAAGAACCTAATATACAAACATTTATAGCATGGAACTAATTAATTGAACTCTCATGCTTTCTATAGTATTTGACAGCTGCTTATACCGTGAAAGCAAAGCATGAGCAGTGTGTTACCTTTTCTTTATTTTGGGGTATAATGCTTATATGTAGTTTTTTTATTATTATTTTAAATACAATTATGCAAGTGGTACAAAAAAATACAATTATGTACCGAGTACTAGCACAATTACCGCACAGAGAAATTTATCGAAATTACCTTATTTTCCAAAAAAACAATTTTACCGTAAAAAATCAATTTTACCGATGTACCGCGCGGGTTGGTTTTGGTTTATGGGTTGGCGAATCGGCTGGTAAAACTAGTAATTTTGGTTTGATGATTTCAAAGTTAGTATGGTATTGGTATGGTCCATTTACCGACCAAACCGACCGAAAACCAACCCTATATAGGAGAAACAAACGTGATATAATTAAAAGAGAGAAAGGGTAAAATGTATAGAAGTAATTTTTCATCACGACATTTAGGCTTCGTTTGTTTTACCGGAACATGAAAGGAAAATCTGAGAAACCTATTTTTCGTTTTCTTTTTCTTTGTTTGGTTTACCGAAAAATAGTGGGACCCACCCCAAATTTATTTTCCAGTAAGAATTGTTTTCCCTAAAAACTCGTCCGAACAAAGAGGTAGGAAAACGCATCGTGGGAATCCATAAATCTCAAAATCCTCTCCAAAAATCCATGTAACCCACTTTGAAAAAATCCTCATGTTTTGTTGTCAATCCCACCAAATCACAAAAAAAACCCATAAATTGTTGAACCTAGTTGGAGTGATTGTTGTATAAATACCAATCTCAGTTATATCTCAAAGCTCAAATTAATTGTAAGTATTCCTCTCTTACCTTTTAGCCGCAATTTTTTTTTAAGAATTCATCTCTTACCTTTGCATATATTGTAATATTTGCAGAGATGGAGTGAGTAAAAAAAATGGACTCTGTTCTCACAAAACCCAAATAAATGACATTCTCTCTCACACTTTAACCCAAACAAAAGGTGTAAGATATGATTTTGTTGTTGTGATATTATACTGGTTAAAAGTTTTGTTTATTAGTTTTTATATGAACAGACAATTCTAGACACAGCTAACAATTGTAGACCCATCTAATTAATCATTCAAAGGTGAAGAGCTTGAGGTATAATTTCTTTAAAAATATACATAAATTGAAATTCATTTTACAGGCACAACCAAAGGTGAAGATCGTGAGGTATAAACGTATAGAAATGCTTGAATAATTTGGAATAGTTTATGGGAGTAATGGAGTAACTGGTGAATGGTGTCGAGGGGAGACAGATATTAATGCTAGACGAGTGGCCGAAGACAACTATAATAACCAATCTGATGCACCTGTAGATGACACGAATCTTGATGGCGACGGGGATACAACTGATGAAGGAAATAATACTCAAACTAATTATAATACCTCGTAATTTTATGGCTTTTAATTATGAGATTAATTAAATGAAATTGCTTTTTATTGTGGGATTAATTCAATTAATTTGGGATAATTAATTGGAAATTAATTCGAATTTAAATAACTAGCGAGACGAGAGTTAGTATTTAAATATGATGATATTGTTGAATATTACTTAGTGATTATGGTAATATGTGATTATTGAATTTATTAAAATTATCGTGAGTTAAAAATACGACAGTTTCGATAATTAAGTTGGGACGCGCATGTCAAGATAAAATTTAATGGATTTAAAAGTATTTTATTTTTATATCACTCGTATGATAATTTTGAGCGCGCCAACGTATCCGGAAGTGTCGAGATAGTAAAAAACACTAGCCGAGAGTTTAGTTTGGGTCCCGGGAGATTTTTAGGCCTAACGGGTAACCAAGGAGGGTATTTTAGTCATTCCTATTTTTGGTGAATAGTGACCCATGAAAATTAGGAGATATTTATCATCCAACACTTATGGTTATTAGGGACATTATTTGTTAAACACAAGAGAAAGTAACATGAGAAGAAAGAAAAAGGGTTTCAAGAGAATTTCAAGGGTTTCCAAGGCAAAACAACCACCACCGTCGTCGAATTTGTGACCAAAAAGAGAGGGAGATCCAACCAATACTGTCATCAACGAATCATAATTGCTAATCAGAGGCAAGTGATTTATCTTGCTAAGATTCATAGAATATATTTTACATGATAGTTTAGATTTGATGATTTACCGTAAATAAGTGAATTAATTGTGAAATTGGAGAATTAAACATTGAATATGGGTAGGCTTCATGTAAAAAAACTTCTGGGTACATACTAATTATGAAACCATGATCCATGCATAGAGAATTGTGAATTTATGTTGAGATTTATGAAGATCTAGAAGGAAATAGGAGAAATAGAGTTTTTATGAAAATTGGTTGTTTTGATTCAAGAAAATTATGATCCATGATGTTTTAATGATTCTAATACGTTAAAGTTGATGCTAATATGTTAATAGGATGATTAATGAACTTTTTTGGGAGTTTAGGACGTTGCAACGACGAATTTGAGTTGTAAAAAGGAAAAAAATCTGTAACTGTTTAAGAAATCTGGGCAAATACCTGCTTGATCGATCGATCGATCCAAGAACGTCGATCGATCGATCCTTTTTGTCAATCGATCGACCTCTCCTGATTTTTGGCCATTGTTTTCCCTTAAGGTTTAATGAAAATCCCAAGTTCGATGATGATTCTTAGGATGATTAATTTGATATGGTGGGACTTAGTTAAGGTCAGTAGGGTCTTAGTTGATGCTCGAAAAATGGTTCATCTTATGGAATTGAATGCTATTGCTTACGAGGGTTACCGAGTGAGGTACGATTAGATTCATTCGAATTGAAACTATAATGGGAATGAATGATGATGTAAAGATACGAACAGTAACGAAAGGACTTTTAGTTACTGAAATAACATTAGAAACTAATAGGAGACCTAGTAACCTTTTGGGATAGGTTTAAGTACTCAAATTGATACGACGAGAGTTTCAAGCTAAATATATATTAGGTATGATGTTCGAAATAAACTTGCTACGTACGAGACTTACTAGATGAAATGTGTGAATACCTATATTGAAATATGATTACGTAGGTTGTGTGAATGCCTGGTGTATGGATTTCTTATGTGTATGGCAAACCTACCATACTTGCTATCACGGGAGGCTGGTTTTTTTTAAAAAGGCCATCTTATCCTTGTGTGCTTTCGGGGGGGGGGGGGGATTTAGATTGGTACCCTCAGGACATAGGATTGTGAATGACTTATTTGTGAGTTGATAAGTCAGCTGACCATGGGAGCGTAGGTATGTGCATGACCCATGGGTATGTGAACTATGTTCGCCTTCAATATGTGTGTTTTATTACTAAGACGGTTCCTGAGTGATTCGGAACACGTGATCCTTACATACGTGATGTACATGAATTTGATAGCAGAGTATGCATGCACCGCAACTTAGCCTAGGAGTGCCTTATATGTATATATTTACTGAAAGTGATTTATATGTATACTTGTGACTGGTTCACTATTGCTTAATAGATGTGAAGAACTAAGATATTTGAATGGGCTAAAAATGTGAGAATTTAATTTACACGTGAGATAAGTAATTTAATGAATGTGAAAATGAGTTATGAATATGACTTGTTTGGGTGTTACGAGTAGATACTCTATGTTAGAATGCAAAAGCATGAGTGGTACGGACTAGTTAGTTAGCAACATAACTAGGATGGGTTAAGGGAATACGTTAGGCATACACATTAGTTAAGAGGTGAGAAACTCATGTGAGAGTACGCAACTAACATGTTTATAATATGTGTTGTTTAATTGTAATTTAAACACTTGCTAAAGTTTTAAACTGTTTTCACCTCGAGCCCTGACTCGTTTTCCTCCATATCTATTTTTGTTTTGTAAAAACATTTTAGGTGCCCAGCCGCAGGGATGCTAAGCATAGGAATTCCATTCTGATGACGTGCTGTAACTGCTGTGGAAGTTACAGGATCTTGGTATTAGACGCCTCCACATTTATTCTTGATTCATTCGAGTCCATTCATGTTAGTTAGGGCATGGTGCCCAATTCTTATCTAGAGATTGTAGATGCAGACTTTCATTATTTGAGATGTTGGATTATTCAAACTCTTGTATCGGGATTTTATTTACTCTAGTAATATTATTATTGGAGTGTTTACTCCAGACTCAATTTATTTTATTTAGTTGGTTATTTACATGAGATTGTTTGTGCGATTAAAGGTTGTTGATTTAATTACTTGGTTATTATTAATTTAATTAATAATAATTTGTCATCTCACTTTTTTAATATTAGGTGGCTAGTAATAAATTAAATATTTTCGACAGTGATGCTACGACTGAACCCACTTGATATTCTGTATTAATTTTATAAAGGAGTAGCTAACTGATATTTAATTAGTCGGGGTGTCACAGGTGGTATCAGAGCATCAGGTTCTAGTGTCCTTTAGGATCTGTGCGACTTATTATGTTTCTCGCGTAGCTTTCTTTGTTATAGAGCCCTATGTTTAGGATTGTTGATTTCTTTGGTGAGGTTTCGTTCTTCTGCTATAATATATATGATAGTGAATCTTATTTGCATTTGGGTGTGTTCGTGTGTCGAACGATGCAGTATCTCAGGCGAGGATAGTTGGGAGGACAGTAGGAGGCAAAGCTCAGTTGAGGTTATAAGGTATATTCAGTAATGATGACCGTGGTTGAGGTCACCCCTGTTATGGCACGAAAGGCCAGAATGGTAAATACGGTTAAGGCACAACATATGACTTCCAGGAACCACTACAGTAAAAAGTGGGGTCAAATTCGACTCACCCAGCAAGGTTGGAATGGGAGAGAGAGTCAGACTAAACATTGAAGAGAACCAGCAATGAAAATTCTAGAAATACGAAAATGGCGTGTGTTAGCCAACGAAGGTAAAATATCCAAAGGTCTGGGCATATGTCGGAGTACGGCAAATCGAGAGTGAAAATTTTGGGTAAAATTTTTCTTGGCTCGTAAGAGCAGAGTTACAATGGTGAAAGGCAACCACCACACTTAGAAGTGGAATGTTTTGTCAAAAGAAGGCGCATACATATGGTTTGACCATAAGTCCCTTCATCAGATGTTCAGGATAAGATGGGACGTTGTTTTGAACTCAAATAAGAGGGCTGGACAGATGTTACTTTGTGAAAAGAAATTTAATTAATTAGCTAACCTTACACTGGATGAAGTAGGTGCAATGGAGAAGATGACATTAAAGGGAAAATTAACTTACAAAGAGAGTTTCTAGCACTTCTGGGGAATTCTTCTTGGACGGTCAATGCAGATGGTAACAATGAAGAGATTGGTTAATATGGAGGTAAACGATTCCTTGTGTGGGGAGCTACAAAAACCGAAGACTTTGGTCAGAAATTAAGACTGGGGAAAACGGTGTTCGTGAAGCACCACAAAGAGGAGACCCATCAGGGGACCCGTTTAAATGATTCAGATAGCTGAATTGTTACCGAGCAATGGTAATTTTAGAAAGAGTTGTCGATGCCAGTAGCGTGTTCCTTAGGGCCATAAAAGCTAAGGGAACAATAGAGGTAGTCGTCTGAGTCGAGACTACTAACATCCGAGAGAAGGACAACCTAACATGGTCAGTGTGACCGGAGATAAGTGGAGTATGTGTAGAGGTATTTTATGGGGAGTGAAACACTTGCGTTAAATTTTTTCCCGAAGAAAGTATAGGGATAAGGGTATGGTGCCTAGCAAGGGCAATAGTTATTGAAATTTTTGGTTTTGTACGGACAGGTATGGTAAGTCCAGGAACCATTTGAGCAGCCAGGGCGATTGGCAAGATAGAAGTATGAGTTATATCCTCAGATGATGTTGCGTATTGTATGTGTTAGGAACGAGTTACTACATTTTTATTGCTATATTCGCATGAGAGTCAAGTTTAGTGCGCATATCGACAATGTTATGATTTATATGAATATTTTCTCTGGTATAGTGGGGTTACCTTTAGTGTTATCCGCGGAGGATGAATGGGTGTATCGATAGTGGTATATAACTTATTGAAATTTCTCATTTTAGTGCTGTGTTATACGAGTATGATGTTATCGTAATTGTGGTTTTATAATATGCTTAAACCAAAAGTGTGCGGATATTGCAAGTCTATCAGGGTTACTACCTTGGTGTAGAATGTTTAGTTATGACGAGGCCCCATCTGCGAGAGGACTGGGATCGCGTTTATGTATTTGTATATATGTATTGTTGAGACTTCGAGAAGTGTAATGGTATAGGATATTTATTCCCGGTATGTGTAGGGACTTTATTGATATAAATCGGAGTGTGATGTTTATGGAATGTGATTATATTTGCATGATGTTTATGGAATGTGATTACCATCAATGTTATGAGATAATGTCTTTCGGAAGGAGTTCCTTGTTTAAGTGTAATTGCGAAAGGAGATGTAACTTTGTTGTCAAGAGACGGGAATATAGGGGTACATGATATGGACTGAGGGCCTAACGGATTTCGATGACCGACAATGCTAGGAAGTTATGTATCGGGGGGGAGGGGGGGTTCCTTGTTTGGATTTCTCTTTGAGAGACATCCCATGCATGAAACTTAGCGTAATGTTAGTAGTGAGGAGATGTCTGGCCATTCGTCCATGATTTGAGTACCTCGATCGTTATGGAAGTATGTAGTTATAGCTAGAAGTTAAAGGGGTAAATTACGATATAAGGCCAGTAGAGACAGTTGTTAGTGAGGAAGTGATGATAATTTTGTTTTATTTTGGCGGGTTGAAGGATGAAATGATGTTTAGGAGGATTTAGAATTTCAAATTCGGGGGTGATTGAGAACGCCCAAGTGGTATGGCCACGTTTCAAATGCAGGGACAATAAAGAGTTTGGAGTACGTATGAAGCGTATGTGATGTTTAAACCCGTATGCGTGGGTTATAAGGGGTGTAGACACCCTGGTTTACTGATGAGATAATCGCCGGAAGAAGAGACATAGAGATGAGTGAGATTTATACTTGTGAGATTGATATTACAAAATAGTAGAGGTAAAATGGATTCAGCGTCGTAAGAAAAGGATGATAATCATTATACTCATGCGCGATCTGAGTAGCACGTCCGAAATTGGTTGAAGGGTAGTGGGAAGCCATTTAAAAAGGGGATATCCCTTGAGAAGACAAATATTTAACTATTATGGACAATTTGGAGCGGAGTTCCACCTAATCAAATGTTGAGGGTGTCTTACCCGTAAATAGAGTGAGGATGTTGATAAGGTATAAAGAGTCCAGATGTGCACAACGTGGTGAAAGTGCACGGGTAAGAACTTTTGGGTATATGCTGAGGCAAGAAGAGGGTTTTTAAGTATCACTTAACAGGAAGATTTCTACGTGAAAGTCGGTATTGAAAGGGGTATAGTAAGTAGTAGATCGGTTGGGGTAAGATGATCATCCAGATAATTTTATATCAAGCCGACGATTCCAGTGATGGAAGAGTCAAGTTGGTAAATTTCTTTGAGGGGTTGACAACTTATAAATAAGTAACGAGTTCCTTCAAAAGTGTGGAACGAGTTTTCATTAAGGAAATAAATTGTTATATCCTTGGGTGATTTACACTATTAGATAGTGATCGCACCGATTTGTGGCCTTAACCTGTATTAATTCAAACTAGGATGAGATACCGGAAACCCACCTTCAATATGGGGTATAAGGACGTAGTGGGAAAATTTTCATTTTGAGAAAGTTGTATCACATAAAGCCCAAGGAATATGCGCAAGGTGATTGACAACTGGTGGAACTATATGAAAGTAATTTTGGATTCATTGCGATCATTTCATTTCTAGTAATTGAAGTATAATATGGTAATGGGAAGAGGATATTACCTAATAGGAAAGTTATGAGAAAGAACCCATACCTATTTATAGTGGACAAGGTGCTTATTGAGGGTTGTGTGGATAAACCTTACTATCCTCCCTCTAGATGCTTAGAGGTGAGCGGATTATCCGAGTTTTTGATCAGTCAGAAGTTGGAGTCCGATGTCTATAATGGGTTAACCAACAACCGTTCGAAGTAGCTTTCCCTTGTGTAAAAGTTACAACACTGGGAACAGAGATTCAAAGAACGAATAAGAGTAGTCTGATGTTTTATGGTTGCTCCCAGGATGAAAGTTTTGTGTTTAAATAAAATGCGGGAGTTGATATGAAGTGAGGTGCGAACTCATAATAATATTGAGATAATGCGGCCATTGATGTATAGGCAATTCTGATTCGAATGTTGTTTAGTAAGAGCACAACGTGAAGTGCATTTATTGAAGTGTAACCCTATAACTGATAAAGTGTCAAGAGTGTTCAACAAGTTTGTTGTGAAGCGAGGGCTGTAATGATTGAGCCTTTCTTTGTATTTTATATTTTTGGGTACTCGAGGATACCTAATTTTTCTAGGTATGCCTACTTTTCTGAATTTTGGGATGAAATTCCATTATTAGGGGGAAGTATGTAATAACCCGTAATTTTATGGATTTTAGTTATGAGATTAATTAAATGAAATTGCTTTTAATTGTGGGATTAATTAAATTAATTTGGAATAATTAACTGAAAATTAATTCGGATTTAAATAACTAGCGAGACGAGAGTTAGTACTTAAATATGATGATAATGTTGAATATTACTGAGTGATTATGGTAATACGTGATTATTGAATTTATTAAAATTACCGTGAGTTGAAAATACGACAGTTTTGGTAATTAAGTTGGGACGCGCCCGTCAGTCGTGTCAGGATAAAATTTAATAGATTTAAAAGTATTTTATTTTTATGTCATCCGTATGATCATTTTGAGTGCGCCAACGTATCCGGAAGGGTCGAGATAGTTAGAAAACACTAGCCGGGGGTTTAGTTTGGGTCCCGGGGAATTTTTAGGCCTAACCGGCAACCCGGGAGGGTATTTTAGTCATTCCTATTTTTCGTGAATAGTGACCCACAAAAATTAGGAGATATTTATCAGCCAACACTTATAGTTATTAGGGACATTATTTGTTAAACACAAGAGAGAGTAATGTGAGAAGAAAGAAAAAGGGTTTCAGAAGAATTCCAAAGGTTTCCAAGGCAAAACAACCACCACCGTCGCTAGATTTGTGACCGGAAAGAGAGGGAGAACCAACCAATACTGTCATCAATGGATCAGAACTGCTAATCAGAGGCAAGTGATTTATCTTGCAAAGATTCAAAGCATATATTTTACATGATAGTTTAGATTTGATGATATATCGTAAATAAGTGAATTAATTGTGAAATTGGAGAATTAAACATTGAATATAGGTAGGCTTCATGTAGATAAACTTCTGGATACATACTAATTATAAAACCATGATCCATGCGTAGAGAATTGTGAATTTATGTTGAGATTTATGAAGATCTTGAAGGAAATAGGAGAAATAGGGTTTTTATGAAAATTGGGTGTTTTGATCCAAGAAACTGATGATCCATGATGTTTTAATGATTCTAATACGTTAAAGATGATGATAATATGTTAATAGGATGATTAGTGAACTTTTTTGGGAGTGTAGGATGTTATAATGACAAGTTTTGAGTTGTAAAAAGGAAGAAATCCGTAACTGTTTAAGAAATCTGGGCAAATACCTGCTTGATCGACAAGAACGTCGATCGATCGATTGACCTCTCCTGATTTTTGGCAATTTTTTTCCCTTAAGGTTTAATGAAAATTCCAAGGCCGATAATGATTCTTAGGATGATTAATTTTATATGGTGGGACTTAGTTAAGGTCAGTAGGGTCTTAGTTGATGCCCGAAAAAATGGTTCATCATATGGAATTGAATGCTATTGCTTACGAGGGTTACTAAGTGAGGTACGGTTAGAAATCGTTCGAATTGAAACTATAATGGGAATGAATGATGATGTAAGGATACGAATAGTAACGAAGGGACTTTAAGTTACTGAAATAACATTAGAAGCTAATAGGAGACCTAGTAACCATTTGGGATAGGTTTAGGTACTCAAATTGATACGACAAGAGTTATTAAGCTAAATATATATTATATATGATGTTCGGAATAAAATTGCTATGTACGAGACTTACTATATGAAATGTGTGAATACCTATATTGGAATATGATTACGTAGGTTGTGTGAATGCCTAGTGTATGGATTTCTTATGTGTATGTCATACCTACCATACTTGCTATCACGGGAGATTGGTTTTTCGGAAAATGGCCAACTTATCCTTGTGTGCCTTTGGGGGGATTTAGATTGGTACCCCAAGGACATAGGGTTGTGAATGACTTATTTGTGAGTTGATAAGTCAGCTGACCATGGGAGCGTAGGTATGTGCGTGACCCATGGTTATGTGAACTATGCTCGCCTCCAATATGTGTGATTTTATTTATTGAAACGGTTCCTGAGTGATTCGAAACACATGATCCTTACGTACGTGATGTACATGAATTTGATAGCAGAGTTTTACGTGCACCGCAACTTAGCCTAGCAGTGCCTTATATGTATATATGTACTGAGAGTGATTTATATATATACTTGTGACTTGTTCACTATTGCTTAGTAGATGTAAAGAACTAAGATATTTGAATAGGATAAAAATGTGAGAATGAAATTTACACTTGAGATAAGTAATTTAATGAATGTGAAAATAAGTTATGAATATGACTTGCTTGGGTGTTATGAGTAGATACTCTATGTTAGAATGCGAAAGCAGGAGTGCTACAGACTAGTTTGTTAGCGGCATAACTAGGATGGGTTAAGGGATTACGTTAGGCATGCACATTAGTTAAGAGGTGACAAACTCATGTGAGAGTACGCAACTAACATGTTTATAATATGTGTTGTTTAATTTTAATTTAAATAGTTGCTAAAGCTTTAAACTGTTCTCACCTCGGACCCTGACCCGTTTTCCTCCAAATCTATTTTTATTTTATAAAAACATTTTAGGTGCCCAGCCACAGGGACGCCAAGCATACGAGTTCCATTCTGATAACGTGATGTAACTGCTGTGGAAGTTACAGGATCTTAGTATTAGACGCCTCCAAATTTATTCTTGATTCCTTCGGGGCCATTCATGTTAGTTAGGGCATGGTGCCCAATTCTTATCAAGAGATTGTAGATGCAGACTTTCATTATTTCAGATGTTGGATTATTCAAACTCTTGTATCGGGATTTTATTTACTCTGGTAATATTATTATCGGAGTGTTTACTCCAGACTCAGTTTATTTTATTTTGTTGGTAATTTACATGAGATTGTTTATGCGATTAAAGGTCGTTGATTTAATTTCTTGGTTATTGTTAATTTAATTAATAATAATTTGACATCTCTCTTTTTAAATATTAGGTGGCTAATAATAAATTAAATATTTTCGACAGTGATGCTATGACTAAACCCACTTGATATTATGTATTAATTTCATAAAGGAGTAGCTACCCGGTATTTAATTAGTCGGGGTGTCACACTACTGAATTTGGAGATTCAATTGCTGGGAGTAGTCGAGGAAATTTATCAGGATGAGCACCTATTAGAAAACATAGTCGTTGCTTTAAAAATATTGACGCATATTTTGAGACTATGAATTTACTGGCTTCGAGCATTAAACAAATAGTGGAAGCAATGGAACGAAAAAGTGAACTTGAAGCCAAAAAAATAAAATTAGATAAACGTACAGCTGCAATAGACCCTTCTATATTGTTACGGACAATGCAGGAACTTAAAGTATTGAGCCAATAAGATATTTATGTTGCTTTGGAAGGTCTTCTAGAAGATGAAATCAAGGCCAAGGCATTCATGGCATATCGTCCAGACATACGAATTACTTTTCTATAGAGGCAGTATGGTGTTGGATCTTTAGGATTAGGTGCTTACAGTTCTAGTTGCGGTTTTGAGTTCTTAGATGACTATTTAGTTTATCAGGTTCTTCAATTTATTGATGCTAAGATGTTTATTATTTCATTTTGAATAATTTTTCAAGTGGATTTGAACCTCGATTTTAATATGTTTAATGCATCTTAATAATTTGCTATTTTGATAATTTATTTGTAGTGTGTTGGGTATTATTTCTTTAATTGAAAATATAAAACTTTCATGGAATTTTCTTGTGACTTTCATGACAACCAAACGAATAATTCTTTAATTTTCCTGCAGAAAACTGTCGTGAACCAAACACACACGGAAAAATGATTTTTCTTTTCCTTTACTTCACTTCATCTAACTTTGTAAGGACATAATTTTATAAATGTCCGGGGTATAATCTAGGATTTTTCTTTCTTCCCTAGATCACAGTTTGTATGTCTGATACCGCTACATTCGACACGTCATCACGATTATCCACGACGGCCTTTATCCGAATCCATGCATTCATCATCTTCACACGTGCATCATGTTACATGCGACGTGCTGCTCAACCGTTTTCCACATCTCCACGATGCATTATTGGTAAAATGATTTATTGGAGTTGTTTATATTTTCATACATATTTGGGAAAGTTTTAGAAAATATACACAGTACATGTTTCACATTATGATCGATATTAGATCAGAGCAGGACAAGGACAAGGCTGGTATTCCTCGCAATCCCTCTAGTGCCAAGAACAAAATAATAGCAATCCCGTAAGTCAATATTCTTCTCCAACCTCATTTATCCTATCAAACAACATTATCAGAGTATATACAAAATACATGTTTTATGCATTTTATCTCTACGTGACATTTTGGAAGAACTACTAAGCAAGCTAAGAGGCCTTGTGAAAAATGTGAAGAAAGTGAATGCTGAACTAGCAGCTGTGAAGATTTCATATCTCAAGAAAATTAATAAATGTTCCAAAATCGTGATATTAGACTCGTAAGTTCATTCCCCATCTATATATATTTTAATTTAACACTGCAAGTAACAGATTTAGTTTTAGCATTCGCTTAATAAAAGTTTTCTTTGTTTTTTAATTTTTATTCTTTATTTTGTTTTTCAGGTAATCAGACAGAGCGAAAATAGTTGTTAAAGCACTAACAAGTCTTAGCTTTAAGAATTGCTGGATTGTGGTTAATTATAAATATTATTTTTAGGAAGTTATTATGATGATGTATATAAGCATTGCTGTTTTATTAACTAATCAAACAATAACCACACATGTATTTTTTTATTTCCTTTTACGTGTAGTATATGATAGGTATGCCCCACCCGAAGCAACCCCATGTGTTCTTCAAAATTCAACAAAACCTGTGATCATTCTTTGCTTTCTAATAGATTGTGTTATTTCTTATCCACTAAGATAAATGTTTGATTCTCGGATACTGGTTTCCACTACTGTGCTGATCAGATTGATTCAATTTGCTTAAAAATTTACGGAGTATGTTGGTACAAAGTCATGAGATTGCGGAGTCTAATACTACTATAAATATCTTATCCAAATATTAAGTCACTTAATATCTCTAGGGCCATATGACTTGTCAGTCTTAAGAGTTCTTCATCTCTAGTTTATTTCCATCTTGACTTCTATTGTGTAGGAAGATATTCTAATCAAGAATATCAAAAAGTTAGATTGCTTCTTGAGGAGCTCAGTCACACCAAGTTCTTAACAATATGCAATTGGTGTATTCTGGTGTTGGCGATATGGGAATCGAGTCCATCCTTGAACCGAAATTTTTTAGTACTCAAGATAATGCAGACCAAATGGCATCTCCTTGGAATTGCTAACTTGATGAGAAATTACTCTATTCTAGAGAGGCTCACTATACATATTGAACCAGGCACATCAGTTTTAACTTCAGATGATGTAATGTGGCTACAAGCGTTTGGTTTTGATCGAAAAAATTATTGGAATGATGATGTGTGGCTCAGATCATACGATTTTGATGGAGAAAATTACTGGAATTTACAGCAGTCGTTCGATTGTCTTACAAACCATCTCAA